>JACBWV010000610.1:107167437-107180167 GCA_013435795.1 Chlamydomonas sp. ICE-L | reverse complement strand
GTGTTGGTGGTAGGTTGGCGCTGCAAGTGGGTGGTGGGGCGATGTTGTTGTTGGTGGTAGTGGTGGTGGTGGTGGTTGGATGAATTAATGGTTGTGATGCGTGTTGACATGAGTGTGGTGGTGGTTGTGGTGGTGCGTTTGAGTAGGTGGTGGTGGGAGATGATGAGGTGGTGGTATTGATGATGATGATGGTGAGTGGTGGATGGTTGGTGGTTGGTGGTGGTGGTGGTGGTGGTGGTGGTGGTGGTGGTGGTGGTGGTGGTGGTTGCGCTGGTGGTGATGGTGGTTGCGCTGGAGGTGGTGGTGGTGGTGTCACTGGTGCTGATTGGGGTGTCGCTCGTGGTGTTGGTGGTGGCGCTCCTGGTGGTGTAGGTGGCGTTGAATGGGATTGTGGTAGAAATGATGGTGGTAGGTTGGTGGAAGATAGGGTGGTGGTTGTGATGGAGATGGTGGGGTGTGAGTGGTAGAGCTGCTGGTGGTGGTGGGTTGCAGCTGGTGGTGGTGGTGGTTGGCGCTGTAGTGGTGTGGTTCGTGGAGAATGGTGGTGGTGGTGGTGTGGTGGAGGATGGTGGTGGTGGTGGAGCTGAAGTGGTGGTGGTGGCGATGCTGGTTGGTGTTGTGGTGTGTGTGGTGGGGATGGTTGTTGTGGTGGTGGGTGGTGGTGGTGGTTGACTATTGGATGGTGGGGTGCGTGTCGTAGGTGGTGGTGGTGGGGTGGTGGGGGTGGTTGGATATGTGGTAAAGTGGTGGTGAGAGATTGCTTGTGGTAGTGGTGAGTGGTGGTGGTTGGTGGTGATGATTGATAGTGGTTGTGTGGTGTGTGTAGATGGGTGGTGTGTAGGATGGGTGGTGGATGGTGGTGGTGGTGGGTGGTGTGGTGGTTGGCGATGAAGGAATGGTGGGAGGTGGAGATGTTGTGCAGAGGTGGGGAGGAGAGGTGGTGGGGTTGGGTTATGATGTGATGGTGGTAGTGGGTAGTGCTGGTGATGGTGGTGGGTGGCGATGATGGTGGTGGTCGGTGGACGCTTGCTAGTGGCGGTGGGGTGGAGATGATGGTGGTGGTGGGTGGCGATGCTGTGTGATGGTGGTGGTGATGGTTGCTGTGGTTATGGTTGGAGAAGGTATGGTTGGAGTAAGATGGTTGTGGTGGACGCTACTGGTGGTGGTAAGGTAGCGATGCTGGTGGTTGTGATGGAGATGTGGTGGGTGGTGGTAGCGCGGAGGTTTGGGTAGGTGGTGGCGCATGATGTGGTGGGGTGGTGGCGACTGATAGTGGTGGTGGTGGAGAGGTTGTGGTGGTGGTGTGGATAGTGGTGATGGTGGTGGGGTGATGATAATGGTTGTGTGTGTGGATGAATTTGGTGGTTGGTGGTGGTGGATGGTTGAGTGGTTAGTGGTTGGGGGTGGCGATGATGATGGTGGTGGTTATGATGAGTGATAGTGGTGGGTGGGTATGGTGGTGGTGGTGTGGTGAGTTGAGATGGTGTGGGTTGGTTGAGATGGTGGTGGTGGGTGGTGGTGGAGTGATTTGGTGGTGGTGGAGTGACAAGTGGTTGTAATATTGGAGATGATGTTGGTGGGTAGTGGTGGTGGTGGGGTGATGATAATGGTTGTGGTGGGTTGTTGATGATGAATGGTGGTGGTGGTGGTGGTGGGTGGTGGAGCTGCATGCTAGGGGTGGTGGGTGGAGGTGGTGGGGGTGGTGGTTGGTGGTTCGGTGTGATGGGTGAGTGGTGGTGGGTGGGATGGTGGTGGTGGTGGTTCGGTGGTGTAGAGGTGACAATTGGGGTTAGTCGGTGGGGTGGTGTGTAGGATGATGGTCGTGGTGGTAGAAAATGATAGTTGTGGGGTGGGAATTGGGGTGGTGGTTGGGTGGTGGTGGTGGTGGCGATGATGGTGGTGGTTGTGGTGGTTGTGTGGGTGGTGGTGGTGATAGTGGTGGGTGGTTGGTGTCGCTGGTGGTGTTGGTGGTGGTGGTTGGCGAGCTTGGTAGTGGTTGTGGTGGAGCTGCTGGTGGTGGTGGTGGTGGATGATGATGCTAAGTGGTTTGTGGGGTGGGTGTAGATGGTGGTGGTGGTGGTGGTGAGTGGTGGTGGGTGGTGGTTGGTGGCGCTATGGTGGTGGTGTGGTTGGTGGAGCTGTTGGTGGTGGTGGTTGGTTTGCGCTGGTGGTGGTGGGGTGTGGTTGACTGGTTGGTGGTGGTGGTGGTGGTTGTCGCTGGGTGCTGATTGGGGGGGTGTCGGATGGTGGTGTGGTGGGTAGCGATTGGGTGGTGGGGTGGCGCTACTGGGTTGTGGCCAGAACTGCTAGTGGTGGTGGTTGGCCTGGTGGTGGTGGTGGTGGTGGTGGTGGTGGTGGTGGCGCTTCTAGTGGTGGTGGTGGCGCTGCTGGTGGTCGTTGTGGTGGTGGTGGTGGTGGTGTCGTTGGTGGTTGTGGTGGTGGTGTGGTGAGATGGGTAGTGGGGTCGGTGGCGCTTGCTAGATGGGTTTGGTGGGGTGATGCTAGTTGTGCGTTGATGCTAGTTGTTGTGGTGGTGTTAGATGGTGGTGGTGGTGGGGTGACGCTTGGTGGTGGTGGTGGATGGTTGGGTGGTGGGCTTTGGTGGTGGTGGGGTGGCGGTGTGGTGGTCGGGGTGGCTCTGATGATGGTGGGTGGTTCGCTGCCTGCATGGTGGTTGTGTGGCGGGGTTGGTGGGGGTTGAGGGTGGTGGGTGCGCTGGTGGTGGGGGTGGGGGCGATGATGTGGTGGGTGGTGGCGGATTGATGGTTGTGATGGTGGTTGCTGAATGATGGTGGTTATGGTGGCGCAGGTCGGTGGCGGTGGGTTTTGGTGGGGGCGGGTATAGGTGATTGTAGGGTTGGCAGGATAAGGTGGTGTTGGTAGCGCTGTGGTGTTTGTTTGATGGCGATGGGTGGTGGTGGGGGCGATTATGGAGGTTGGTGGTGGCGCTGATGTTGGTGGTGGTGGAGCAATGATCAGTGGTGTTGGATTGGCAGCTGCTGGTGGCTGTGGGTGGTAGTGGTGGTGGTGGTGGTGGTGGTGGTGGCGGTGGGGTGGGGGTTGGTCTTTGCTGCTGCTGCTAAGGTGTGGTGGTTTGTCAATAGGATTGATGGTGGTGGGGGTGGTGGGGGGGTGGTGGTGGTGGTGGTGGTGGTGGAGATGATGTGGTGGTGGTGGTGTTTGATAGTGGTGGCGAGTGGAGGTGGGGTGACTTGCTGGTGGTGATGGTGGTGGTGGTTGCGCTGGTGGTGGTGGTTGCGCTGGTGGTGGTGGTTGCGCTGGTGATGGTGGTGGTGGCGCTGCTGGTGGTGATGGCGTAGATGGTGGTGGGGGTGGTGGTGGCGCTGGTGGTGGTGGTGGTTCTGCTGCTGCTGGTGGTAGTGGTAGTGCTGGTGGTGGTGGGGGGGGCGCTGCTGGTGGTGGTGGTGGCGCTGCTAGTGGTGGTGGTGGCGCTGCTGGTGGTGGTGGTGGCGCTGCTGGTGATGGTGGTGGTGCTGCTGGTGGTTATGGTGGCGCAGGTGGTGGCGCTCATGGTGGTTGTGGTGGCGCTACTGGTGGTGGTGGTAGCGCTGCTGGTGGTTGTGATGGCGCTGGTGGTGGTGGTCGCGCTGCTGGTTGTGGTGGTGGCGCTGCTGTTGGTGGTGGTGGCGCTGCTAGTGGTGGTAGTGGCGCTGCTGTTGGTGGTGGTAGTGGTGGTGGTGGTGGTGCTGCTACTGGTTGTGGTGGTGTTGCTGCTGCTGCTGGTGGTGGTGGTGGTGGTTGGTGGTGGTGGCGGCGCTGCTGCTGCTGGTGGTTATGCTGCTGCTAGTGGTGGTGGTGGCGGTGGTGGTGGGTGGTGGTGGTGGTGGTTGTGCTGGTGGTGGTGGTGGTTGGGCTGGTGGTGGTGGTGGTGGTGGTGTCGCTGGTGCTCATTGGGGTGTCGCTGGTGGTGGTGGTGGTAGCGCTGCTGGTGATGGTGGTCGCACTGCTAGTTGTGGTGGTGGCCTTGGTGGTGGTGGTGGTGGTGTTGGTGGCGCTGCTGGTGGTGGTTGTGGTGGTGGTGGTGGTGGTGGTGCTATTGGTGGTGGTGGTGTCGCTGGTGGTGTTGGTGGTGGTGGTGGCGATGCTGGTAGTGGTGGTGGCGCTGCTGGTGGTGGTGGTGGTGCTGATGCTGCTAGTGGTTGTGGTGGTGTCGCTGGTGGTGGTGGTGGTGGTGTCGCTGGTGGTGGTGGTGGTGGTGGCGCTGATGGTGGTGGTGGTGGTGGATGGCGATGTTGTGGTTGGTGGTGGTTGCACGATGGTGGTGGTGGTTGTTTGCGATGGTGGTGGTGGTGGTGGTGGTGTCGCTGGTGCTGATTGGGGTGTCGCTGGTGGTGGTGGTGGTAGCGCTGCTGGTGGTGTTGGTGGCGCTACTGGTGTTGGTGGCAGCACTGCTAGTGGTGGTGGTGGCCCTGGTGGTGGTGGTGGTGGTGGTGGTGGTGGTGGTGGTGGTGGCGCTTCTAGTGGTGGTGGTGGCGCTGCTGGTGGTGGTTGTGGTGGTGGTGGTGGTGGTGTCGTTGGTGGTTGTGGTGGTGGTTGTGGTGATGCTGGTAGTGGTGGTGGCGCTGCTAGTGGTTGTGGTGGTGGTGCTGCTAGTTGTTGTGGTGGTGTCGCTGGTGGTGGTGGTGGTGGTTGCGCTGGTGGTGGTGGTGATGGTGGTGGTGGTGGTGGTGGTGGCGCTGTTGGTGGTCGTGGTGGCTCTGCTGATGGTGGTGGTTCCGCTGCTGCTGGTGGTTGTGGCGGTGGTGGTGGTGGTGGTGGGTGCGCTGGTGGTGGGGGTGGGGGCGCTGATGGTGGTGGTGGTGGCGCTGATGGTGATGGTGGTGCTGCTGCTGGTGGTTATGGTGGCGCAGGTGGTGGCGGTGGTGGTGGCGGTCTAGGTGATTGTGGTGGCGCTACTGGTGGTGGTGGTAGCGCTGCTGGTGGTTGTGATGGCGCTGGTGGTGGTGGTTGCGCTTCTGGCGGTGGTGGTGGCGCTGCTGGTGGTGGTGGTGGCGCTGCTAGTGGTGGTGGTGGCGCTGCTGGTGGCGGTGGTAGTGGTGGTGGTGGTGGTGGTGGTGGTGGTGGTGGTGGTGCTGCTGCTGCTACTGGTTGTGGTGGTGTCACTGCTGCTGGTGGTGGGGGGGGTGCTGGTGGTGGTGGTGGTGGTGGTGGTGGCGCTGCTGCTGGTGGTGGTGGTGCTGTTGCTAGTGGTGGTGGTGGCGGTGCTTGTGGTGATGGTGGTGGTGGTTGCGCTGGTGGTGGTGGTTGCGCTGGTGGTGGTGGTTGCGCTGGTGATGGTGGTGGTGGCGCTGCTGGTGGTGATGGCGTAGATGGTGGTGATGGTGGTGGTGGTGGTGGCGCTGCTTGTGGTGGTGGTGGTGGTGCTGCTGCTGCTGGTGGCGTTACTGGTGGTGGTAATAATATGACTAACATCATACGACTAACATGTAATGTAATTAACGTTTTGGGTTATGTTTAAACCTGTATCACATACTACTTGCAACTTATTTGTAATCCAGGCATTTTCATCTCCCTACTGTATAGATATGAAGGGCTATTTCAACCAGCCTGACTTGGCAGATCTGCGCCTGGTCCTACGTAGCTCGCAAGGTGGCACTAGCACTTCCAGTGACCTCGCTTTTGACGGTCCTACCAGTAAACGACAGTGCACGGGATTATCCTTGGAGGATGCGCGATTGTTCTATACCCACAGGGTCATCTTAGCGTCCAAGTCCCCGTCATTGAGGCCATGTTGCTGAAGGCAAAGGAGCTCAGGGATACACAGGCAGAGTGCAGTGGATCGGTTGGGCAACCAAAGAAAGGAAGGAAAGAGAGGTCTGCAGGAAGGGGATCTGGCTCTTTACCTCCTGCACATCAACCACCAGACCCCAAACTTGAAATATTGGAGCTACCAGTGGAGCAAGAGGAGCTGTTGGCATGTGAGGTGCTCTTTCGCTCCATGTACTCAGACGACCTAGCTGAGGAGGTGGCAAGTGCCCTGTCCAGTGAGCAGGGGGCAGATGTCAACAAGGTCATCCTGTTGGTGCAGGTTTACCGCTTGGCTGATCGTTTGGAGGTTTGCACTAATCAATGTGCACAAGCCATCTCATCTTTTACCGAAGCAGACTGTGAGTCGGCAGATGCTGTGAACTGTGTCTTCTCCTTGAAGGGGGCTGCCCCAGGACTGGTGGAGCATGCGGCCATCAAAGCTCTTATGGAGAAGTGCATGTCCAGGCTAGTGGAACGCTTCGGTGTTGTTAAGAAGTTGTTTTCCAGCGAAAGCTTAATGCAGGAATTCAAGCAACTGGACTTTTTTCAGTACTTGATTTCTTTGACTCGGACAAGTTGGCAGTTGAGTTCTCAGAGAATCAGATACTCAGGCTCATGGCCAGGTGGATGGGCGAGGACTGGGCGAGCTGCATCAGCAAGGAACAACGGAGGGATTTATTGAACGTCCTCCGACTAGGGCACTTGAGTACATCAGTCCTATCTAACCAGAGTGCTATTGCACCCTGGCTTCCAGTGGACCTTGCTATGTCTGTTCATGCATTAGTATGGAAGAGTTGTCAGATCAAGTTTCCAGGGAAAGCTGCCTCCATGCCAAAAAGTCTGCAGTCTATTAATGGCAGAAGTGTGGCATGGTTCAAGGACAAACGGAAATATGTGGGAGTGGCAAATGGCGTCTCATATGGAAGTTGCTTCTGTGAAGGAGATCTGGTCAAGCTTCTGACATTAGTGCAGCATGCTGGGTCACAAGAGGACCGTCATACTATCAGGGCTGCTCGCGGGGCAGTGATAAACGGACATGACATCTTCCACACTTTGTTTGTGGAGATTGTGTCTGACAGCTCCAAGAAAACCTTTGTTTTGTCTGTTGGCTTTGAGTTCAGGACGTCAACATATTACATGTCCAATGAAATTAAAACCCTGGCCCTCGTCAAAGCTGACTGTGTACTTGGCAAAGGGACAGTATTCAAGGGGAGTGTTGACAAGCTCCTGCATGGGGAACATTCTTGGGAGGTGGCCAGAGTGGACAGCTTGGATGATTTCTCCTGCCTGGATAGCTACCTGGACGAGGAGGGCAAGCTGCCAATGCGACTGAAACTTTACACAATCGACTGATGCAGGTAGGATCCCTTACAATGCACACACATGCAGGCTTATTGGAAGGTTCTATGTATATGAGCTGTTGCATGATGAAAATGAGCCATGCCTTCCCTTCAGCACTTCATGTTGGCATGTGTATGTTAGCTTGTCTATGATGCCTCGAACTCTTCATCTTCTTGTTTATGTTATGTTACTTGCTCATTTTATCTCATGCTGCATCACCGGTCTCAGCCATCATTACTGCAATTTGACCACCACCTGTACCATAGCTTTCCTCTGAGTTCAGCTACGAGCAGCAGCTTCTATGCAGCTCCCCCTACTGACTATTGAGCCAAGCCCAACACAACCTTGTGCACCTTGAAGCTGACCCAATCTTCTTTCCAAAACTGCTGGTATGTTTTGGTGTAGCTTAGTAGCTGGCTCAAGGATCTGCCTGGAAGCTACAGCTCATAGCCGAAAGGAAAAGCTCTGACATGTACCCGCATGAATTGCCAACACCTTCACACCCATGAACCACCAACACCTAAACACCCATGAACCATCAACACATACACACCCATGAATCCCCAATGCCCAGACACCCATTTCCCATGATTTCTGCTCTTTATGGCGCAGGCCAGCTAGTGGCTACTTCTCATGATACACAAATTAGACTGACACTACCCATCACCTTCATTCCCTGTGTAGCCTCAATCGCCAACTCCTACACACCCATGATCCACCAACACCTACACAACCATAAACCACCCACACCTGCACACCCACGATCCAGCAACACCTACACACCCATGATCCACGAACACCTACACACCCATGAATTACCAACAACCACGCGCACGTGGTCTATGATTTCCGCTCTTCATGGCGCAGGCCAGCCCATGGCGACTAGCTGGAAATGATTTGCAGATTAGACTCAATTTACCCCCTACCTCTCACCTTCCTTGTGTAGGCTCAATATGTCAACTGTGGCAATTGGGGGACGAGCGTGGTCTCCATAGGACGGTGCCTTGAATATGTGGACAACCAGTATTTCCATGTTCCCCATCCTTGCTCCACTGCTAATGTTTGGTGGAGCCCTACCTTCTGGGGGGCGGGAGCCCCCAGAGTCACCCGTTGTCCGTTTGTAGTTCGACATACATAAACCTTGACCTTACTGGCCCCTGCCCCTGTCGTAAACCCTGACTCCGGTCCGCTGCACTCGATTCAGGTGCCACCTGTTGCTCCGATAGCCATCACTCTCCGCCAATGTTCCGCGTCGCTTGAGACGCGCCTAGGACTTGTTTGGGCTATGCATAGCAGTTTCCAGGCAGCTCCATTAGCCAGCCCCTAGGGCTGTGCCAAAACTTTCAGCTGCATTCAAGTGCCCTCTCTATCAGCTTTCAGGCACACTAGCTAGCTCTATATTTGGCTGAAAGACAAGGAAAGGGGGCTACATAGAAGCTGCTACGTGTTTCAAAAAAGAAACAGTACCTTGCCCATGGCAGGGAAAGGGATCTGCATAGAGGCTGCTATGCTTAGCCCAGAAAGAAGCAGTGCCTTGCTCCTGTGGGAGTCACATGTTCATGTTGAAGGACTCATGGTACCGTTTTTTCTAGTCCCACCCTTGCTCCTGTGCGAGTCACATGGCATATTCCTTTTGAAGGACTCATCGTACCGTCTCCAACATTGGGATGCCGTCATTTTCTTCAAAGGCGCTGGTGGTAAGGGGTCCAGAGGCACTGCTTCAATTTTTTTTGTGTGAAATAATGTTGTGTCAGCCCTTCCCCCTATTTGTGAGCCAGTTGGTGTGTTGAACCCCAGTACCCTAATAAGCACACATCATATTGATTTTTGTATCAGCCCTTCCCTAATCTGTGAGCATGTTGAACCCTATAACCCTATTAGGACGGCTTGATAAGCTGTTGGCTTTTGAAGTAAGCTGATGGGGTGGTAGCACTGTTTCTGTTTTCAGACAAGTCAAGCAGCTTATATCCAAGCGTTGCTTCATTCTGGCTAGCTATTCAGCTGAATCTTTGGCAAACTAGTGCAGGCCTCCTCACCCACGAAGAGGTTCAAACATCAGCTTTCTAGCTGTGTGAAGCTGATGAGGAGGCAACACCTTACGGCTGCGGTAGCATGTTCTAAGTACTGCCCCTGGTTTGCTGTATGTTCAGCTGAACCTTGGGCAACCAAGTGCTTGTGGAAGCTGATACCATCAGCTTTCTTGCTTACTGAAGCTAACAAGGTGGCAACACTGATTTTGTGTTTGGCTACGGGTAGGTAGCAGCATCCAGGCAGTGCTCTTGGCATGCTATTCAGCTAAACCTGAGTTAGGTACCCTAGTGCACGTTGAAGCTGACACCAGCATTTTAGCTTGTTGAAGCTGTTGAGGAGGAAATATTGCTAAAGGATTTTGCTGCAGGTATGTAGTAGCACCTAGAAGAAGAAGAAGAAGAAGACTTGTAGCACGGTGACTGTTTCAGTCTACTCTGGGCTGCCAACTATCTTCCAATTCATATTTTTCAAGCACAGGTAGCAGCTTCTCTGTAGCACCCCCTCCTAGCTTGCTATTCAGACAAACCTTAGACGCGCTGTGTAGTGTATGTGGAAGCTGGCAAGCTGGCACCATTAGCTTTCTAGCGTTGCTGAAATCTGTGGGCTGAGCGCTTTGGCTTGCTCTTGGGGCCGCCTAGGAGCTACTGCATGTGACGCATAGCTAGTTCAATTTCATCTTAACGCTCTCATATACACACATTTTTTGCCCAATACAAGCCCGCTCCGCAGCATCCGGGCGGGGGGTTATCCAACCATTCTCATATCAACAGTTTGAAGGACTCATTGTACTGTCACCAACACCGGGGTGCCATCATTTAGTTAAATGGCGCTGGTTGGTGTTGAGAAAGGGGACCTCTGCTTCAGATTGCATTGTGTGAAATAATAGTGTTGTGTCAGCTCTTCCCCGTGCATGTTAGCTGAACGATAATGTTTACCCCAGTTGCACGCCATAATGAGTTGTTTGCTTCTGAAGCTGATGAGATGACGATAATGTTTTGTCTACGGTACGCAGCTCCCAGGCATTGCCCCTGGCATACATTCAGGCAGTGCCCCTGACGTGCTATTCAGCAAACCTAAGTTAGTCACTTGATTGCGTGTGGAAGCCAATACCATCAGCTCTATAACTTGCATATGCTGATGAAGTAACAACACAATTTGTTTTGGGCCACGGGAAGCAGCATCCAGCCAAACCTCAGTAACCCTAGTGCATGTTGAAGCCAGCACCATCAGCTCTCTAGCTTGCTAAAGCTGATGAGATAGCAACACTATTTCTTTTGGACCAAGGGTAGCAGCATCCATGCAGTGCTCCTGGCTTGCTATTCAGCCCAAACTTAGTTACCCTAGTGCATGTTGAAGCTGAGATTATCAGCTTCTAGCTTGCTGAAGCTGGTGAAGAGGCAACCGGATGGTACCATGTTCATTTTTTGCTACGGGTATCAGCATACGTTCAGGCATTGCTCATGGCTCGCTAGTCAGCTAAACATCAGTTAGGTCCCCTAGTGCACGTGGAAGCTGGAATGATCAGCTTCTAGCTCTCTGAAGCTGATGAGGTGGCAACACTGATTTTGTTTGGGGCTAAGGGTACCAGCATCCAGGCAGTGCTCCTGGCTTGCTAGTCAGCCAAATGAACTTTTACAGTTAGTTACCCTTGTGCACAGGGAAGGCGACACCTTCAGCTCTCTAGCTTTCTGAAGCTGATGAAGAGGCAGCACTGTGTTTTATAAGTACGGGTAGCGGCATCCAGGCAGTGCTCCTAGCTCCTAGCTGTTCAGCCAAACTTATGCAACCAAGTGCATGTGGAAGCTGAAACCATCAGCTTCTACCTTTCTGAATCCTTGTCTTGGACTCTTGTATCAACAATGGCCTGCCTATGACGATTGTATAGCTTGCTAAAGCTGACGAGGTGGCAACGCTGATTTGTGGTGTGCTAAGGGTAGCAGCATCTAGGGAGATAAACCTTGTACCCATCGCCGTTCATTACTTTCTTTCCCTCACGCACAACGTTCCTTTGTTAAATGTCATCCCAAATTAGCACCCATACTGGCTACCCGTCTATTCGGAACCTTCATTGCCAGAACTGAATTCATACAATAGCTAACCGCCCCCATTAATACGAGCTTATAGCCCGACTCTCCTAGTACGACGCACGAGCCCCAGGGCTGACCTCCAGGGGACCCACCAGGGCACCCTACTTTTTTGTTTTGTGCTAAGGGTAGCAGCATCCAGGTAGTGCTCATGGCTTGCTATTCAGACCAGGACTTGGTTACCCTGGTGCACATGGAAGCTGAAGCTATTAGCTTATAGCTGTCTGAAGTTAGCTGAAGAAGAGGCAACACTGTTTGTTTTGGGCCACGGTTATCAGCATACATTCAAGCAATGCTCCTGGCTTTCTTTTCAGCAAAGCCTAAGTTAGTTACCCTAGTGCATGTGGAAGCTGGACGTATCAGCTTCTAGCCGCTCGAGACTGACGAGCGAGGACGCAACCATGCGTCAAAGATTGTATGTTTGACTCTGTATGGGTCGCAGCACCCAGGCTGCCAGGCAGTGCTCCTTGCTTGCTATTCAGCCAATCCTTAGTTGCCCTAGTGCATGTGGAAGCTGGCAGTATCAGCTTCTAGCCGCTTGAGGCTGACGAGGCAGCACTGCGTCACTGATTGTATGTTTGGCTTCGTATGGGTCGCAGCACCCAGGCTGCCAGGCAGTGCTCCTTGATTGCTATTCAGCCAAACCTTAGTTGCCCTAGTGCATGTGGAAGCTGGCAGTATGAGCTTCTAGCCGCTTGAGGCTGAACTGGGTCACTGATTTTATGTTTGACTTTGAATGGGTTGCAGCACCCAGGCTTCCAGGCAGTGCTCCTTGCTTGCTATTCAGCCAAACCTTAGTTGCCCTAGTGCATGTGGAAGCTGGAAGTCTCAGCTTCTAGCTGCTTGAGGCTGACGAGGCAATTCTGGGTTGCTGATTTTATGTTTGACTTAGTATGGGTTGCAGCACCCAGGCTGCCAGGCAGTGCTCCTTGCTTGCTTGCTATTCAGCCAATCCTTAGTTGCCCTAGTGCATGTGGAAGCTGAAAGTATCAGCTTCTAGCCGCTTGAGGCTGACAAGGCAACATTGGGTCACTGATTTTATGTTTGACTTAGTATGGGTCGCAGCACCCAGGCTGCTAGGCAGTTCTCCTTGCTTGCTTTCTATTCAGCCAATCCTTAGTTGCCCTAGTGCAAGTGGAAGCTGGAAGTACCAGCTTCTATCCGCTTGAGGCTGACTAGGCAACACTGGGTCACTGGTTCGACTTAGTATGGGTCGCAGCACCCAGGCTGCCAGGCAGTGCTCCTTGCTTGCTATTCAGCCAAACCTTAGTTGCCCTAGTGCATGTGGAAGCTGGAAGTACCAGCTTCTAGCTGCTTGAGGCTGACAAGGCAACACTGGGTCACTGCTTTTATGTTTTACATAGTAAAGGTTGCTGCACCCAGGCTGACAGGCAGTGCTCCTTGCTTGATATTCAGCCAAACCTTCGTTGCCCTAGTGCATGTGGAGGTTGGAGGAATCAGCTTCTAGCTTGCGGCTTGAGGCTGACGAGGCAACACTGGGTCAC
>JACBWV010000610.1:107079937-107162437 GCA_013435795.1 Chlamydomonas sp. ICE-L | reverse complement strand
CTATCTAATTTGATTTCTATTGCGCCATGGCTACCAGTGGACCCTGTTGTGTTGGGACATGTAGCAGCATGGAAGAGTTGTCAGATCAAATTTCCAAGGAAAGATGCCTCCATGCCAAAAAGTCTGCAGTCTATTTATGGCAGTAGTGTGGCATGGTTCAAGGACAAACGGAAATATGTGGGATTGGCAAATGGAGCCATGTATCTCAGTTGCTTCTCTAAAGGAGATATGGCCAAGCTTTTGGCATTAGTCGAGCATGCTGGTGCACAAGAGGGCCTGCATAAGATCAGGAATACTCAAGGGGCAGTGGTAAACGGATATGACATGTTCCTCACTTTGTATGTGGAGATTGTGTCCGACAGCTCCAAGAAAGCGTTTGTGTTGTCTGTTGGATTCGAGTTCAGAACGTCAGCATTTTACATGTCCAAAGCAATTAAAACCCTGGCCCTCGTCAGAGCTGAATGTTTCTTTTGCAAAGGGAAAGTATACAATGGGAGTGTTGATGAGCTCCTGCATGGGGAACATTCCTGGGAGGTGGCCAGAGTGGACAGCTTGGATGATTTCTCCTGCCTGGATAGCTACCTGGACGAGGAGGGCAATCTGCCAATGCGAGTTCAATTTTACACAGTCGACTGATGCAGGTAGGATCCCTTACAATGCACACACATGCAGCCTTGCTTATTGGAAGGTGCTATGTATCTGAGCTGTTGCATGATGAAAATGAGCCATGCCTTCCCTTCAGCGCTTCATGTTGGTCTGTTTATGTGAGCTTCTGTATGATGCCTTGACCTCTTCTGGTTTATGTTCTGTTACCTGCTCACTTTATATCATGCTCCATCACTGGTCTCAGCCATCATTACTACAATTGGAACACCACCTGTGCCATAGCTTTCCTTTGAGTTCAGCTACGAGCAGCAGCTTCTATGCAGCTCCCCCGACTGATTATTGAGCCAAGCCCAACACAATCTTGTGCACCTTAAAGCTGACCCAATCTTCTTTCCTTAACTGCTGGTATATTTTGTTGTAGCTTAGTGGCTGGCTCAAGGAGCTGCCTGGAAGCTACATCTTATAGCTGAAAAGAAAAGCTCTGACACGTACCCCCATGAATTGCCAACACCTACACACCCATGAATCCCCAATGCCCAGACACCCATTTCTCATGATTTCCGCTCTTTATGGCGCAGGCCACCTAGTGGCTACTTGTCATGATACACAAATTAAACTGACACTATCCATCACACTAATTCCCTGTGTAGCCTCAATCGCCAACTCCTACACACCCATGATCCACCAGCACCTACACAACCATAAACCACCCACACCTGCACACCCATGAACCACCAACACCTACACACCCATGATCCACGAACACCTTCACACCCATGAATTACCAACAACCACGCGCACGTGATATATGATTTACGCTCTTCATGGCGCAGGCCAGCCCATGGCAACTAGGTGGAAATGAAACGCAGGTTATACTGATTCAATTTGCCACTTACCTCTCACCTTTCCTGTGTAGGCTCAATCAGTCAATCAGTCAATCGTGGCCAAGTAGTGGGCCTTCATGGTCCCTTGAACATGAGGACATCCAGTATTTCCATGTGCCCCACCCTTGCTCCACTGTTTCTTTTCGGCTGGAGCCCTTCTTCTGGGTGGCGGGAGCCCCCAGAGCCCACCCATTGTCCGTTTGTCTGCACGCGTAAACCTTTCCCTTACTGGCCCCTGTCCTTGTTGAAACCCTGGCTTCGGTCCGATGCACTCGATTTAGGTGCCAACTGTCGCTCCAATAGCCAACACTCTCCCCAAATATTCTGCGTCGCTTGCGAAACGCCTAGGACTTGTTTGGGCGATGTGTAGCAGTTTCCAGGCAGCTCCATTAGCCAGCAACTGGGGCAATGCTTAGACTTTCAGCTGCATTCCTGTGTAGGATCAATCAGTCAATCAGTCAATCGTGTCCAAAAGGTGGACGTGCACGGTCTCCAGAGGACAGTGCCTTGAACCTGTGGGCAACCAGTATTTCCATGTCCCCCACCCATGCTCCTGCGCGAGTCGCATGGCATATTTTGCATATTTTTCGAAGGACTCATGGTACCGTCCCCATCACTGGGGTGACGTCATTCTCTTCAAATGCGCTTGTGGTTAAGGGACTAGAAGCACTGCTTCAGATAGCATTGTGTGAAGTAATGTTGTGTCAGCCCTTCCCCAACCTGCGAGCATGTTGAACCACGTAACCCTATTAGGATTGCTTGATGAGCTGTTGGCCTCTGAAGTAAGCTGATGTGGTGTTATCACTGTTTCTGTTTTCAGATCATTCAAGCAGCTTCTATGCTAGCGTTGCTTCATTCTGGCTTGCTATTCAGATGAACCTTTGGCAAACTAGTGCAGGCCTCTTCACCTACGTAGAGGTTGACACCATCAGCTTTCTAGCTTTCTAAAGCTGACGTGGAGTCAACACCTTTCGGCTGCGGTTTCATGTTCTAAGTATTGCTCCTGGTTTGATGTATGTTTAGCAGAACCTTAGGCAACCAAATGCACGAGGAAGCTGACACCATCAGCTTTCTACCTTTCTGAAGCTGATGAGGTGGCTACACTGTTTGGCTACAAGTAGCAGCGTCCAGGCAGTGCTCCTGGCTTGCTATTCAGTCAAACCTGATCTTCCTTAATGAACGTGGAAGCTGACACCTTCAGCATTCTAGCTTGTTGAAGCTGGTGAAGAGGAAACATAACTGTAGGCTTCCGCTGCGGGTATGCAGTAGCATATAGAAGAAGGAGAAGAATACTTGTAGGACATGCATGTTAGCTGAACGCTAATGTATAACCCATTAGCACGCCATAATGAGTTGGTGGCTTCTTAAGCTGGTGGGAAGACGAGTTTTTTTGTTTTTTGGCTTTGGTAATAAGTACCTGCTAGGCATCGCCCCCCCCTTAGCTATTCAGCTAAACTTTTGGCAAACGTGTGCCTATGGAAGCTGACACTATCAGCTTTCTAGCTTTCTGAATCGGATGAAGGGTCATCTCAGTTAATATTCCCAGCTACAGGTAGCAGCATCCAGGCGGTGCTCCTGGCTTGCTGATAAGCATAAGCATAGCGGTACAAGTGCACGTGGAACCTTCAAGGAATCGGAAGAGAAGTCAACCCTGATTTTGTTTTTGGCTACGGGAGCGAGGCAGCATCTAGGTTGTCCTTCTGGCTTGCTGATAAGTGGAACCTTAGCAACACAAGTGCATATGGAAGGTCAATAGCTGACATCAGCACCTTCAGGGAAGCTGATGAGAAGTCAACACTGATTTTGTGTCCGGCTACAGGTAGCAGCATCCTGGCAGTGCCTCTGGCTTGCTGATAAGCGTAACCTTAGCAACACAAGTGCACGTGGAAGCTGACTACCTGACATCAGCCCCTTTAGGGAAGCTGATGAGAAGTCAACACTGATTTGTTTTGGCTATGGGTAACAACGTCCATGCAGCGCCTCTGGCTTGCTGATAAGCGTAATATTAGCGATACAAGTGCACTTGGAAGCTGCGTAGCTGACATCAGCCCCTTTAGGGAAGCTGATGAGAAGTCAACACTGATTTTGTGTTCGGCTACGTGTAGCAGCATCCTGGCAGTGCCTCTGGCTTGCTGATAAGCGTAGCCTTAGCAACACAAGTGCATGTGGAAGCTGAGTAGCTGACATCAGCTCCTTTAGGGAAGCTGATGAGAAGTCAACACTGATTTTGTTTTTGGCTACAGGTAGCAGCTTCCAGGCAGTGCTTCTGGCTTGCTGATAAGTGTAACCTTAGAGACACAGGTGCACGTGGAAGCTGAGTAGCTGACATCAGCCCCTTTAGGGAAGCTGATGAGAAGTCAACACTGATTTTGTTTTCGGCTACAAGTAGCAGCATCCGGGCAGTGCTTCTGGCATAATATTCAACCTGGCCTTAGCAACACTAGTGCAAGTAGGAGCTGCATACTTAGCATGGTCAGCTTTCAGAAGAAATCAAGGCTAGCTAGCTTTTCTAAAATCCTTGATTGGGGTGGGCCAAGCGGAGCTGCCTAGAAGCTACTACCTGCATGTTGTCCAAGATAGAGATAGTTATGAAGAGAGGAAGGCAACCGTAACTACTGCGCTAGATGTGGATGCGACAGCCCTCCCATTCATTGGATTTAATTGATCACATGGTCTATTGGGCTGCTCACCATCTGCGGGTAGATTACACATGGGTAGTATAAACATAACTACACCACACTCTTGAATGGGTACAGAATGCGATTATATGGATGTAGACAGGTTGAAGACATGTCCAGGTCAATAATTAAAAGACATTTCCCATTCAATGTCCCCTACCTAGGTTAGTTATCTGGGATGTGAACTGTGTTGTAGGAATTGTCAGTGTTTTCAGTATTTTGAGATATGTCCTGATAGGCATTGATCGATGTAACCCCACCTGCCCCTCTCATCTACGCACCCATTCTCTCAACCCAGCCCCGTCCACACCCATCCCGTCCCACCACCCAAACGAACTTAAATTTGGTTACATGGCTCTAGCCTATTAAGGCTGCACGCTTTCTTGGGGGGGTTACACCAACATTCAAAGCACTATTCTGATCGAAAAACAAATGACATAGAATCACCACCCAGGCGTTCCACTAGGGTTGTTCAAAACGTAACGTTCCACGTCGCAAACACAGACTTTGGAGGGTCCACTACCTTGCAAACGTAGATTTTGAGTCGTGGAGTCGTGCGCGAGGCGAAGATTTGGGCTCATGAACCCATCATAGTATGTGGCTAATAGTATAATATACAGTACCTTTAAACGGCTGACACACATACACACACATATACACCGTATCCCATAAACAGAGGATGCGGTGGAGGCACTACTACATGAGTATAGTACTGTACTGATGCATATTGGTACGGTACTGATACATATTGACACCGGTCCTAGTCAGATTGATCTCGAACCCCAGAAGATTTCCCCACCAGGCACATCCCGGCTTATACTTGCATTTGGGTGGTACCACACTTGTATGGTGTCCTTTCCTTTTTCTTCAACCTCTCACCATGAGAAATTCCAACGCGTTGACCTACAGTCCTAGGAAAAAGTGTTCGCAGTCTAGGTGCATGATGTAGTGGCTGCCTGGCTGGGATCAACTTCCGAACTGTCCAAGTCAGGGGCCTCTGGTCCAAGTCGCCCTGACGCATCAGGCTTATGTCGGATAGTCTGTTGGGGGCCTGTCCCGGGCTCACGGTGTCCCGGGCTGCCTCAGGGGCCTGCCCTGGAACCACGCCCACGTTGTTCCAAGGGGCCAATCCGGGGGGCGCTCCTCCCTCTGCTGGACAGGTAGGCACAGGCAGGCGCCCCCCCCCCCCCCCCCTCCCCCCCGGTCCCGCCCCCTTGAAGAGGGGGCTCCGCCGGGCTCCTAAAAAACCCACCGGAACATTCGAGAGCGCATTTTTCGCAGCGTTTTTGTTGCAGTGCGATTTCATGAGCTAATATCCAGTTGTTGAGGCCGCAGAAGTTATCGAAGCATCTCTTTATCTCTCCGCCTGGCCTAATTGAGACTGACTGCGTACCACCACCGGGCTGCACCGAGGAGGCCACTGAGGAGCGGAGCAACAGCTTGGTAGTCTAATAAGGTTAGTACGATATGGTTTGTCTTCCAGAGCAGGCTTTATTCTGCTGTAATTGTAATTTCCGACTTAGGGTCGGGGGAGGGTCAGGTGCCGGAACCTTGTGGTCATGCCATGACGATGCTCGGAGCGCCATTATTGGAGACGATGCATCCGGGTCCTATGTATTTTTTTACAGCATTCGACCCAAAGCTTTAATACGGTGATACTAATAGTGCCTGTTGCTCGTAGCCAGCTCGGATGCGACAAAGACATTTGGGGACCGACACTGAGTATAGGTCATGCATGAGGGTCCCCTTATGTTTTCCCAGCGACATATATTCTGCCCTGAGCCAATGTCCATACGGTAGCATACACATACACATACAGTAGCATACACATACACATACGTACGGTGGCAAGCACATACACATACATATACATGTACATACGGTAGCATGCACATACACACAATACATGTGCATACGGTAAAAATGACATTCTGATACCACCATTGAGTTTGTGTTGACAACGGTAGTTCACTGGAACCACTTAAAAGGGGGTGGTATGTGTGTGTGTGTGAGGGGTGGGGGGTGGGTGGGGGTATGGGTGGGTGAATGGAAGGGTAATGTGGGTGGGTGGGTGGGTGAATGGAATGGACTATCACACAATCCCTGTTTGGGAATTCTGATTTCTACCATTGTGTGCGCCTAGGGTAATTAACCAGAATCCGTGTATAATTTCAAGTTTCGCCTCTTATTTGTATTTAGGGGGGGGGGGGGGGGGGGGGGGGGGGCAGCCCTCCTCAGGTTTTCTAGACATACCTCCCCCGCTCTATAGACTACCAAATGGCTTTTTGTGACCATCCTGAGTTAGCCTGGGGCAATCAATTATTCGCAAATGTAACGAAACGAGCTTGGATCTTTTCAACTAGATCCATGGAGAATCATGGCACCAATGCCTAATGGGGTCTAGTCTCAGTTCTCATAGTGGGTCCACCACCACCACCATCCCTACAACCAGCAGTTCTCGAACTGATAAAAAAACAAATAGAGGCAGAAAAGTATATGCTTGAAAGCGCTGCAAGCTACCACCATATTCGTCTCTTCGACCAACCTTGGAGAATCTCAATTTCATATAGTAGATCAGCAGAAATTGGTGAGCCGCTACTAGGCAAAGAAGCTTTCACTCTGGCAGCGTTGGAAGCTGCATTGCTTTTCTATCTGTCCCACTCTTCAACAACGGCAGTTTTGGGGGAGCTCCTGGAAGAGCGTCAGGAACCCTGGAGGAAAGCAGTGACTAAGAACGAATTGTTAAGCAACAATTAGGTGACACGAATTGATAATAAGGCGCATAGCAAATCGCCAAACTTTGAGAATGATCTATCGAATGGCTCCTATCGGCGACTTTGTGCGCAAACGGCCTATTGTTAATTTCTGACTGGAAAGGTTGCGCAATTTATGCTTCACTTGCTTGCTTTCTCTACGGTCTGGCTTCTTTGCCTGATTGCTTTCTTGCTTGCACTCCGTGATTTTTATCGGAGAATGGTTGGAAGCAGGGGGGAGGTTGGAAGAACCCTCTGGGCTTTGTGCATGCTGCCCGCTGTCTCAGTAAAATCAATATTATTCAATAGGTTTTGGCGAGTGGGGGGCAAGAAAAAGCTGCCGTACCGCATCTTTGCTTTGGATAGAGCTTATCCTCAAACTTATAAAACAAAAAGTTTATTTTTAGCCAAAAATAAAGTTGTACAAAAGTTGGAGGGGTCCAAAGTTTTTTTCACCCAAAGCGGCCCAAATTTTAACTTCGCGAGAAATCACGTTTGAGCAACCGTACGAAAGATGTAAGGGCCTAACTGGTATGGACACGAAAAGATCTTTCGAATGACCCCCATTTTAGGGGGGGTAGGATGAGGCAATTGGATTTCAGGAGGGGTGTGGGGTGGGGTGGGGTTAAAAAAACTTTTTCCCAACTTTATTTCCCCCCCTTTTTTGTATGAAACTTCCACAATTCCAACTCCCATCTGAATCGGACACCGTATTGAAAATGCGGTTCAAAATCTGTCTCTCTGCCCCCCCCCCTGGTTTTTGGCAAGTTTAGGGGTTTTGGTATTGTTCTTCAAAGAAAACAAAGCTTATCGGGCTATGGGTCAGGTTGCATCCCCAAGAATACAAATCTCAGTGCATGCAAAAAGCAAACGGATCAACTGCGGTATAAGATAACCTCAACCCGAAATAGTTAAGGCATACACCAAACTCTGGTTTAGTTAGGGGCTAGGTCTGTGCCTATTTAGCCAAACTCTGTTTTTAATGCATTTGCAGATTATCTTTCACTTTGTTCTGACTTTAAAACAGATTCATGTAGATGCTTGAAGGATACGTAAGTAAGCGTGGATATGATGTTGTAGTTGCAGGGGGGCTGAGCCCAAGTTAGGGGCTGCTCAAGTGGCCATGCACACATACAAGGATGTATATTTGATTGAGGGGATTTGCAGAGACAGGCGTGTATTTACATTATAAAATCTGTTTTAGAGGCTCAGGGTCTATCAATCCACTATATGATGATGATGATGATGATGATGATGATGATGATGATGATGATGATGATGATGATGATGATGATGATGATGATGATGATGGCATTTTATTGGTGCTCTGCTGGACTCCAGATGTGCCCGTGGCCTAACGAAGTCAAGGGAAACCTATGAACATTATTAGTGTATCCCATCTGCCTACTGAAAAGTTTCCTTGGGGGTTTTAGTACATACCAATAAATCCAGAAATCATATAAACCATGATTATAAATTAAAACGTCGCACATGTATATTTTGTACCTGAAATGCAGACCCCTAAACTTGGGTCAAGACTGGTCTGTCTAAGATGACACAACTTCATTACTAAGCATTACACAATGCAACTAACATGTGATGCATTGAACATTTTGGGTTTTGTACTAACCCGCATCTCAAACTTGCACCTTCTTTGCAATACAGGCATTCTGCTCTCTCTACTATATAGACATGAAGGGCTATTTCAACCAGCCTGACTTGGCAGATCTACGCCTGGTCTTGCGGAGCTCGCAAAGTGGCAGTTGCACTTCCGGTGACCTCACCAGTGACGGTCCTCCTGCTAAAAAATAGTGCACAGGATTATCATTGGAGGATGTGCGAGGGTTCTACACCCACAGGGTCATCTTAGCGTCCAAGTCCCCCGTCATTGAGGCCATGTTACTGAGGGCGAAGGAGCTCAGGGAACTTCAGGCCATGGGTGATGGATTAAGCGTTAGGCTACTCATATCACCTCCTGCCCAACTGCTACAAGACCTCCAACTTGAAACCTTGGAGCTGCCTGTAGAGCAAGAGGAGCTGTTGGCATGTGAGGTGCTATTCCGCTCCATGTACTAAGACGACCTGGCTGAGGAAGTGGCCAGTGCCTTGTCCAGTGAGCAGGGGGCAGGTGCCAACAAGGTCATCCTGTTGGTGCAGGTGTACCGCTTAGCTGATCGTTTGGAGGTGTGCACTGATCAATGTGTACAAGCCATCTCAGCTCTTACCGCAGCAGAATGTGAGTCGGTTGATGCCGTGAACTTTGTCTTCTCCTTGAAGGAGGCTGCCCCAGGACTGGTGGAACATGCCACCATCGAAGCTCTGATGGAGAAGTGCATGTCCCTCTTAGTACAACGCTTCGGTGCTGTTTGGAGGGTACATGGGAACTTACTTGAGGAATTCGAGCTACTGAACTTTCTCACAGTGCTTGCTTTCTTCAACTCAGACGGGTTGGAAGTTTTGGACTCAGAGAATGATATTCTCCTGCTCATGGCCATTTGGATGGGCAAGGACTGGGCTGGCCGCATCAGCAAGGAACAGCTGGGGGCTTTCGTGAACGTCCTCCGTCTGGGAAACTTGAGCACATCATTCCTATCTAATTTGAGTGCTATTGCGCCCTGGCTACCAGTGAACCCTGTTGCATTGGGTCATGTATCAGTATGGAAGAGTTCTCAGCTCAAGTCTCCAGGGAAAGCTGCCTCCATCCCCAAAAGGCTGCAATCTGTCCATGGCAGTAGTGTGGCATGGTTCAAGGACAAACGGAAACATTTGGCTTATGCCATTCGCATTGACAGTGACTACTACAACCATTGCTTCCCTAAGGAAAATCTTGCCAAGCTGCTGTCGTCAGTGGCACGACCTGAGGCACAAGAAGACCTGCATTCTATTAGGGCTGCTTCATATGTGTTCGGGGGATACAACATCTCCCCCACGTTTTCCGTTCAGATTGTGGCCGACGGCTCCAACAAAACGTTTGTGATCTCCGTTGGCTTTGAGCTGACAACGTCAGTTCTTTACTTGTCCGAAGGAGTTGAAACCCTGGCCCATATCAAAGCTGACTGTGTACTTGGCAAAGGGAGAGAACCCATGGGGAGTGTTGACGATCTCGTCTATGGGTCACATGCCTGGGAAGTGACCAGAGTGGACTGCTTGGATGATTTCTCCTGCCTGGATAGCTACCTGGACGAGGAGGGCAAGCTGCCAATGCGACTGATATTGGACACAATTGACTGATGTAAGTACGAGCCATTGAACTGCAAATACATGAAGCCTTGCCTATTGGGGGTATGTATCTGAGTTGTTGCATGATGGCATCCCATAAGCACTTTAGTCTGGAGTATGTCTGTAAGCTATCATATGATGCATTTACCGCATCATATTCTGGATTATAGGGAGAAGTGGGTGAATATCCTTGACTAGCTATACAGTTGACGAATTCTGGGATTTTGAACGGCTGGCTTGGGGCCAAGTAGAGGACCCTATATGGCACCTTCATAAAAAGACCTGTCTGTAATGATTGAAATCTACCTCTACTAATCTGGCCTGGGAGTTAACCCGGAGTTATTCACCGTCTTCTCCTCAAATTGTCTGACTCTCACTCCCCTGCTCCTTTGTTCCCCTGTCTCATCCATCATTGCTTCAAATGTGCCACCAACCGTACCCTCATGAACTTAGCATACACACATAAAACACCACCACCAATACCATACATACACCCATGATTCATGATTCACACTCTCCGCAGCACAGGAGAGACAATGGCAACTGGCTGGGAATAATAAGTCAATAACTAATGAAATTTCCCCCTACCCATCACCTTCCCTGTGTAGGCTCAATCAATCAATCAGTCGATCATGGCAAAATCATGGATGTGGTCTCCGTTGAGAGGACAGTGCCTTGAACATGTGGACAGTGGACAACATAGCTGACATTTTCAGCTGGAAGCAACAGCTTCTATGCAGCTCCCCTGACTGGCTATTCAGCCAAACCGAATGCAGCATAGTGCGCCTTGAAGCTGACACAATGAGCTGTCCATAGCTGCTGAAATAGTAAGGTGCAGCACAGAGGCTGGCTCATGGAGCTGCCTAGAAGCTACTGATCATAGCTAGAAAGAAAAGCTTTGTTGGACAACCAGCATGACCATGTCCCCGAGCATTGCCCTTGCTTGTAGGGCTGGTATGGTCTACCTCATAGTTTTTCTTTTCAGCTACGAGCAGCAGCTTCTAGGCAGCTCTCCTGGCTTGCTACCCAGCCAATCCTAATGCTGTGCATCTTGAAGCTGCCATGAGTGCTGACGTATATGGGTGTCGTACACTTACTGTCTCAGGGAGCTGCCTACCTAGAAGGTGCTCAGGAATGCCAAAAATACCCCCCCCTAGTCTACCTATTCCATTTGAAGGACTCATGGTACTGAGTCCAACACCGGGATATGTGTAGTAAACGAATATTAAAAGAACCAGGCTTCGCCCTGCCCTACATCATGTTTTCCAAACAGACGGTATTGGTAACAATATATGCCATCATGCTGTATAAATGATGCTGGTGAAGAGGGTACCTTCAACACGGCTTCATCAGGTTGCATTGTGTGGACTAGTTTGGTGTCTGCACTTGCTTCCTTGTGAGCTAGCTGACTCCTAATGCTCCATTAGCACTATTTCATGTGTTGTTAGCTTGTGAAGCTGTTGATGTAGAAACACTGTTTTGTTCTGGCTATGGCAAGCAGCTTCTAGTAATGCACCTGACTGGCTGTTCATTCAGCCGAGCCTTATGCAAACTTGAGCTCGTGGGACACTTTCAGCCTTCCAGCTTTCTTTCAGCTGATGAGGAGGCAATATTCCCCAACAAATGGCTCAATGGAAGAGCTCCTTGAACAAAGAAGGTGCCGGGTTCGAATCCCTAAGGGTGCGCTTCAGTGTTTGCGGTTGCTGTCAACCGCTATGGTATCTCCGCCCATGTCAAGTAGCAGCCCGTTCCCTACCGCCATAAGACAGGGCTCCCTTAACACCACGCCTCACCAGGTGTTATCATTACTTTTTCAGCTGATGAGGAGGCAATAATGCTTTAGGTTTCGGATGCGGGTATGTAGAAGCATCAAGAAGAAGAAGATTTGTAACATATAGCGTGTTTCCGTCTACTCTGTACTTCTCACCATCTTCCAATTTATGTGACCCCAGCAAGGGTTGCAGCTTCTACCTAGGCAGCGCCCCTGGCTTGCTATTCAGCCAAGCTTCAGGCGCCCTGCCTAGCTAGTGCTAGTGGAACCTAACACCATTCGCCTTCTAGCTTCCTGAATTTTATGAGATTTTCCTTTCGGCTGCGGTAGCATTTCAAGGCACTGCTCAAGGCTTAGTGTTCAGCTGAACCTTAGTCACCCTAGTGCACGTGAAATCTTAAACTATCAGTTTTTATATGTTCAAAGCTGATAAAGAGGCAACACCTTTTTTTCAGCTACGGGTTGCAGCATCTAGGCAGTACTCCTGGCTTGGTATCCAGCCTTATCTGAGTTACCCTTGTACATGTGGAAGCTGACACCTTCAACTCTCTAGCTTTCTAAAGCCAAAAAGGGAGGCACCACTGTTTTGTTGTCGGTTATCAGCATCTAGAAGTGGAAGAAGAAGAAGAAGTGGAAGAAGAAGAAGAAGAAATCTTGTTACATGGTGTTTCAGTTAACCCTGGGATGCCAACTATCTTCGAATTCATAGTTTCCAAGCACGGGAAGCAGCTTCTAGGCAGCGCCCCTTCCTAGCTTGCTAGTCATTCAAAGCTTAGACGCGCTGTCTATTGCATGTGGAAGCTGGTATCATTATCTTTCTATATGTAAGCTGAGCACAGTGGCTTGCTCTTGAGGCCGCCTAGAAGCTGGGGCATGACTGTGACGCATATAATAGCTAGTTGACTAGTTCAAATTTGCCTGACACTCTTGGCCATTGTTGGCCCTATAAAAGCCCGCTCCGCATCATATGGCGGGGGGGGGGGGGGGGGGGGGGGGGGGGATGGGGGGGGTATCCAACCAGGGTACTTCAAATGGCCAAATCAGCCAGCGCTTTGGCGCACTTGAAAACAAAAAAACTGCGCTTTGTAGTGCAAAAAGCGCAAAAATTGCTTGCAGCACCCACAAAGGGTTGCAAAAAACTGCGCTTAAAGCGCAGAGGGGGTCAAAAAGTCAGCGCCCAAAAGCGCAAAGGCGCGCGCTTTGAATTACCCTGTATCCAACCCTTCTACAATCAACAGTTTGAAGGAGTCATCGTACTGTCACCCATTTGTGCCCTTTACTTAGCTTACAAATTGTTGGAAGACCCCCCTGGATTTGTGGAGCCTGCTTGCCTTGGGTCAACAATCGCCTGTCTATGGCAGTGGTATTGCATTGCATTACTGTCTTAGGCAAGGTATCGATGACCCAAGACAAGCCCGATCTACAACATCCAGGGGGGGGGGGGGGGGGGATCTTGCAACCGTCCTCAAAATCACTGAGTACTAGACAAGCAATACATACAGCTATGATGCAAAGAAGCAAGAAAGCAAAGAAGTGAAGCGTAATGTCAACAAAGTTTCCTGTCCACAACATTAGTATGAAAAGGCCACGAGTACCTTGATTGCGGACGGTTTGTATGGTCCTTACAATATCTATCTTATTATTGGTTTATAAGAAGACCCTAACTTCGTTTGAGCGATTCTATGATGGATCTGGCTACTAAGTGTTGGTCAGCAGGATGTATGAATATTTCGGGGTTCCTATTGTTATGATCCATAATAACTACAGTTGCATGTCTTGCTTGTGTGTGTGTGTCCCTTCTTGACTCTCAGTGCTTACTATATCGTTCTCGACAGCTTGTAGAACTCGGGGCCTCCATCGGTGAATCGATTGTTTGGGGGTCAGTTCGTCAGTGCTTTTTCTTTTGTAGCCCCACCTGATATCATGGTTGGGCAAGTCCCGTTAGCCTATTTGGTCTGCCCCTGGACTGTAACTGTTATTGACCGGTTCTCCCGGCTCAGCTAGAGTGTCTTGGGGCACCAGGCCTTCCGCCTGGAAGCTTCCATAGTAGTGCCTTCACCCGTTAGGGCCGGCACCTACCGGCGGCAGTACCCTGAGGTACTGTCGCCCTTTCCCTTCTTATACCTAGCCTGCCGCCTGGCATGCTATCACGATTGTAAACGTAGCACCTTCGCCACTCCCTGTGTCAGTCCTCACGAGATATTACTCCGGAAGCTAAAGGTTATGGGCCCATCACGCTAACCACTCCGGAAGCTAAAGGTTATCGCTCACCACGCCGTCCCGTGTTCCACTGCAACAGTCTTCCACGCCTGTTACCCTGTCCGTAGATCCCGAGCTCCCGCGCACCTGCAGTGCCTTCCACAGTTGCCGTCGCAACAACCGAAGGAAAAGGATCTCAGTTGCAGAATCTTCTCTGATTGCTAGGCAACCCGCTGGAACACCAGCCCCCCCCCCACCCCACCCCACCCCACCCCCACTGCGTCAAGCCATCAATTCCCTTCTCCCTAATCCCGCCGTCACCTTCCCTCTCCGGCCCCGCAAGCCATCTGTAACCCCCCCCCCCCCCCCCCCCCCCCCCCCCCCCCCTCCTTTCTTCAACTACGAGTAGTCCCAGCCCTTGCAATGAACCCCCCGTCGGCGTCTAACGCCGCAGAGTTCCATCACTGGCTCAAGGACATCTCTCAAGAAGTTAAGGTGATGGAGGAAGAAAGTATAGAGACTCACACCAAAACTAAAATTAGATATAGCATCTTCATCATGCACAACTTGTCCCCTGCTCTCAGACTACAGTACATGAAGAACTTCAGGCACATAGACTTATTAACTTGGCTCGGTGATGTGTATGCAGACTGGTATTTTGAAAACATAGATTCATCAACAGATCTAGTGCCATACCCACAGGTCAACATGCTGAACTTTTCCCCATCCATGAGTGATTCAATATCCCTTGTATCCAAAAGTCCCAACCAGCCAGAGCCAGACAAAAGTCACACACAGCCAGAGACAGACGAACAACCATGCACCCAATATGCCCTCAATGCGACACGCAACACCCGCAGCATATACAAAAACTGGATCATGGACACAGGTGCAACCTCCCACATGACTGGAGATGCCAGCCTCCTATATGACATAAAAGACATAGCTCCCATAAAAGTCCAGACAGCCTCTGGCCACACTTACATTACAAAGTCTGGCACAGCCCTCATCAGAGGAGAAAATGGGAAACTTCACAATCTTCTCAATGTCCACCTCAACTCAGATAAAAACACACCCAACTTGTTCTCCATGGCATCAGCCATCAAAAATGTGCCCAACATGGAAATTAAGTTCACATCCGATACCAAAAATGTGCCCAACAAACAAATGTGCCCAACATGGAAATTAAGTTCACATCCGATACCAAAATTAAGTTCACATCCGATACCAAAAATGGTTCGCAGCCAACAGCAATGATGAGAATGGCTTGATTCCCTTTACATCCGCCTTACATAAGCAGGATCAGATTCGTTCTATAGCACAGTTTAGAATGGGTTCCCATTGGCTGAACACAGAAAGAATGAGGGTGGTGGATAGAGCACACATCCCTCGCTCAATGAGACACTGTCAAATGTGTGGGTTCCAAAAAACTGAGGATGAAATGCATATGTTTGAGTGCCCTTTTTATAATGATATTCGCCTCCGCTACCAGAATCTGTTTACAGATATTTATAGGCATGTCCATGAGGATACCGACTTAACCGTATGGAATGTGGAATTCTGCGATTCCACATTCAGAACCTTTATGAATGGAAATGGCACTAAGTCTTTTTGGAGCAACCTAGCCGACTATCTTTCTACTTGTAGAAGAGCAAGACAGGAAGCCCTGGACTGCTTAGTGGCACCGTAATTTATTATCCCTTTTTTTTCTTCTTGTGACTTCTCATTTGTTAGCTTCTTACCTCCGCCACTGTAAGTGGTTGAGATCTGGGTCCTGCTCTAAGGGGTTTAATACCTACGCCACCAAAACGGTGGTTGGGAGTTTGGTTTGTTTGTCCTCGACACACCCCTGATGTAATGGGGTTTTTTGCTTTGTGGGTGCTTTTTCTTTTTGTTTAAAGCACAGAGTCTCATACACCCTCGCGGTGTCAAGTAGACTTTAACATGTAATGTAATGTAATGTAATGTAACATCTGACAAAGGCACCATGACCATCAATAACAAAGTCATCATCTCAGGATCCAGAAAGCGGCTCCTGTACCTAGTTCCTGTAGTCAAACATGACCCTACCCCTATCAGAGGATCTGAATACACCACTGCTGTAGAAATGGCAGCTGTCTCCAGAAAAACCCCTATGACAGCTGAACTTCAACACATCAGATTAGGACATCTAGCCTACAGTTCCTTAGCACGAATGGCCTCAGAAGACATGGTCATTGGAAACGACATCACCTCATCTGCATTTCGGAAAATGAGTAAGCAAACCTGTGAGATATGGATTCTATCTAAGATGGACCAAAGCCCCTACCCCACATCTCACACTAGAGCTACCAGACCTATGGGAATCATTCACAGTGACATGAGTGGAAAGATGAAAGTTCCTAGCCTAAATGGCAGCCTCTACTTCCAAGGCATTCTGGATGATTACTCCAAATACTCCATTGTTACATTCCACAAAACCAAAGATGCAGTAGCCAAGGCTACAATCACTGAGCTTGAACGGTATGAGGTCCTCACCCAAAACAAAATTGGAACCATTTTTTGCGACAATGGATCAGAATACATTTGCAACAAATTCAAAAATTGGTGCAAAAAGAAAGGAATCACACTCAACTTCACAGTCCCAGGAAACCCCTCTACAAATGGTGCAGCAGAGCGCCTGAACAGAACTCTGCATGACAGGTCCACAGCCCTTCTCCTCTCATCTAAATTCCCCAACAGGTACTGGGCAGAAATGGTCAAAAATGCAAGTATCCTCAGAAACCTCTCACCAACCTCTGAATACAACAAAACACCATATGAACTATTCCATGGTGTCAAACCTAAGATAGACCACCTCAGGACTATTGGATGCACAGCATATGTACATGTCCCACCCAAATCAAGGGATTTCAAATTCTCACCATCGGCCAAGATCACTAGGCTCATTGGATACTCCGATTCCAGAAAAGCCTGCAGAGTGGTAGACTCCTCACACAAAAATTTTGATGCCAGAGACATCACCTTCAATGAATTTGAAAACCTGGCAGGTCAAAAAGGATTCCCAGGTGCAGACGCTGTAGTACTAGGAACTTATGAAGATGATATCCCTGTAGAAGTTGATGAAGATGACCCTCCTCTTCTTCCCCCTGCTATCCCCACCCAGTCTGAACTCATAGAAAGAGAGTACATCCTGGCCAGACAAGCTAAATATCAGACCAACCCACAGGTGTGGGGACTACCAGACAACCTCTCTTCTAACCCAGAAACAGTTTACCAGCCGACTTACACTCCACCAGCATCCACTCTCCAACCAGCAGCCAGTACACCTCATAACCACACAGTAGAACAAGGAGATGAACACATACCCTAGGAAATTGAAAATCCCAATAACCCCCCATCTCCACCACACCAGGAGCTACCTCCAGCCACACCTCCTAGCCCTGAGGTTCCACCACCCCCAGAAGTGGACCCATCCCTAGTCGAACCTAGACGTAGTGGCAGAGAGAGACACTCCCCTAACTTTCTAGCCTTCCTAGCTGCAGACCAAGTTATCATTCCCAAGAATGAAAGAGAAGCCCTCTCTGGCCCTCAAGCCAAAGAATGGAGGGCAGCTAGCTATGAAAGAAGAACTAGCAGCTCTTGCACAGATGAACACCTGGTCCCTCTCAGAACTCCCATCAGGAGCAAAAGCAATAGGAACCAAGTGGGTATTTGACATCAAACAGTCAGTTGATGGAGAAATTGTCAGATACAAAGCAAGACTAGTTGCCAAAGGGTATGCCCAACGCCCAGGAATGGACTATGATGAAGTTTTTGCACCAGTAGCTAAGCATGCTACCATCCGTTACATCCTCTCAATGGCAGCAAACCCAAAGGCATACCTAGCCCAGTTAGACGTTTCCACAGCCTTCCTCAATGGAACAGTTGAAGAAGAACTGTACTGCACCCAACCACAAGGATTCGAACAGGACCACAGGGTCTGCCGTATGTGGAAATGCCTTTATGGTCTCAAACAAGCCTCCAGACAGTGGTACCTCAAGGTAAAGGAAGTTATGACAGCTATTGGATTCAAAGAGGTAGACGTAGACCAAGGTCTTTTTGTGCTCCCCAGCTCAACCAACACACCCATTATCTGGGTACTCCTCTGGGTTGATGACTTCCTTATGCTGTCCTTTGACAAAACCATCCTAGACAAGTACAAAACCACCATCATGACGCTTTACAAGACTAGAGACCTCGGTGACCCCTCAGTTTTTGTTGGCTATGAAATCAACAGGAATGCATCAGCTGGCACCCTCCACATCTGCCAATCAAGGTTCATCCAGGACCTGCTGCGCGCCCACAACATGCTTCCTGAACCCAACAGCACCAGATTCCCTGTGCCCCTTCTACCAGATGCTCCACTGCCCTATGCCAGCAAAGATGCTCCAGACACAGGTCTACCACTTGCCCAAATTTTAGGCTCCCTCAACTACCTGGCAGTTAACACAAGACCTGACATTGCCCAAGTAGTCAACAGATTGGCCAGGCACAGTGCACACCCGTTGCATGACCACATGGAAGCTGCAACAGGTATCCTCAAGTACCTGTCTAACACCCCAGACCATGGCATCACCTACACCTTCTCCAACAAACCCCTCATTGGTTACTGTGACTCTGACCATGCTGCCTGTCCAATCACAAGGAAGTCCACAACAGGTTACGTCTTCCTCAACCAAGGGGGAGCAATCTCATGGGCATCTAAGATCCAGGCATCTGCCACAGCATTGTCCACTACAGAAGCTGAGTTCATGGCAGCTACCTCTGCTGCCCAAGAAGGAATGTGGTTGAGAAAGCTACAACACTCTGCCAACGGCATAGTTCCCCCTCCCCTCACCATCAATGGTGACAACCAAGCTGCCCTTAGTGCCTGGAACCAAGAGAAGCTGTCATCCAGACTGAAGCACATGGAGACCAGGTTCTACTTCCTCAAAGAACAGTCCAAGAAGGAGGGAATCAAAATGAACTGGATCCCAACTGCTGCCAACATGTCTGACATGCTCACCAAAGCTCTGCCCAGGGCCAAGTTCTGTGACTTCAGAGCAAAGATTGGATGCATTGCCAAACTCAAAATGGACTAACTGTAGAAGCTTTGATCAAGAACCTGTGATATAGCATCACTCATGTCCTTGACCATGGGGAGCTACCTGCCTTCTTGCTTTCCTGCAGCTCCCTGCAGATCCCTTACAGTCCATTACTGACCCCATAGTTATCCCCAGCTGTGATCTTGAAATCCTGACTCATGATACTTTATAGATGATACTGGAAGTATCTCACTATATCCTTCCATCTGGAATGATAGCCATGAGCCAGCGGGGGACGTCTACTTTAGAGTTGTTTATTAATGGAAATCAAACAGATTGCTATCAGCCCCCTCTTGATAAACAAAGCCATATGGCTGCACCTTCCTGGCAGCTCCACAGCTGGAATCCAGTCCTATTTTGATAATAGATGACCTGTACTGCCACTGGCCCCTGTTCTCCTCTGAGTGTACTTTCACATGCCTTACAAGCCAGGCACCACTCTTTGACTCAGTTTGGCCAGTCAGAAGCCTTTCCCCTTGTGCTTCCATATGCACCAGATGTTTATTTTCACTCTAGCCTCCCTTCCCTAGAACCTCCTAATTCCAGGGATTCTTGTATATCAAGAATACCAGGAATTGGGGGGGATGTTATTGACCGGCTCAGCTAGAGTGTCTTGGGGCACCAGGCCTCCCGCCTGGAAGCTTCCATAGTAGTGCCTTCACCCGTTAGGGCCGGCACCTACCGGCGGCAGTACCCTGAGGTACTGTCGCCCTTTCCCTTCTTATACCTAGCCTGCCGCCTGGCATGCTATCACGATTGTAAACGTAGCACCTTCGCCACTCCCTGTGTCAGTCCTCACGAGACAATACTCCGGAAGCTAAAGTAACAAGGGCGTGACCGCCCTTGTGTTGGCTATGGGGATCCACTGGGGTGTGGGGAAGCCTCGCCGAGCCCCGCTGTCACTAGGTTGTTTTGTGTGCGGTGTGCGTAACCTTGTTGCTGCCCTCGTGAACCTTGTTGCTGCCCTCGTGGCTTGTTCTTGCGGAATGTGTGTCTCGTATACCGCGCTTCGGTACACAGTTGCGCGTTACCTCATAGACTAGGGCTGTGCACCTTCCGGCTGTGATTAGGCAGTCTCCTTCGGGATGACTTGACTGCCAAATCCAAACGTCAAGTGGTTTGGGCGCAATTTGACTTAAATCTACCTAGAAGATGAGGTGACGTGACTGAAAGTACAACTTGTCTGAAATTTGCTTCGAGTCGGAGAATAAGTGACTGCCTTTGCTAGTTTATTGAGGTGCCTGCCGTTTGCAAAAGTCAGTTGGTGAGGTCCAAATGCAACTTGTAGGGCGAACCCTTAGGTTCCTTAGCGCATCTGTTTTGCTCGCCCGTTTTGCGCCTCCGTTTTGCTCGCCCGGCAGTACGCCTGATGTACCGAAGTCGCTACCCATGGAGGGGCGTTAACAACATATATATAGACATGCTTACAACTTCAGTTGCATCCCTGGGTATGTAGGGCATTTGAGGAGGATGTGTACTTCATCCTCACCTACATTCATACAGCAGCATTTGCACACCCTTTTATGGCGAGATCGATTTTAGCCCAAGCACAGCGATTTTCAAAGCATGCGCTCCCATTCTGAACTTGGTGATTTCATGTTGCACAATAGGTACTTTCATCCTAGGTCCTTAGATTGATCGCCACAATTCCGGAACCAGGCGGCATAAGCCCTTTAACTCAATCCTTCGCATCTTGTGAACATATCGGAGATGTAAAAGGCCCTCCTGTCGTAGATCACATTGCAATTCAGAACGCTCAAAAACGGTGTGTTCTATGTAAACTATGGCATGATTGCAATCAATTGTAAACATGATCATTGCTGTAAAATGCAGTTATAAACCACCAGTCAGATATTACAGTACATTTGCGAGGGTGAGTTGTATGTTTTGTACAAGTAATAGCAACGGGAGGCATCCAGCCACATACATGTACACCCCGCATGTACACCGACTTCTGTTTTGAGGTTGAGGGACCTGGGCATTTGTTCGTCAATTGTTTAGTAACATATGTCATGAGAAATTCCGATCCGACTGGGGTCCAAGAAAGTAGTTGTATCGAAGAGCTGTTGTCCTGCTGAGTGGCAGTTGAGTGGCAGGCTGGCAGCCTGTAGGCATATCCCCCGGTGGCCCTAGCCTGTCATCGTGTGAAAGCCAAACGTAGCCGAACGTAGCTAGTCAGGTACCAAGCTAAGCTACTTGTCTGGTGCGCTAGATAGAAAGGTGACAGGCTTGACAACTCGGGGGCAGCTTGTCAAGTTCAAACCTCTCCACCACCATCCTTAAAACCTAGTCAAGGGAATTGTTCAGGATATTTCAGCCAGCGGGAGTCTAGGCTCTGTTCTTTTAGCGGGTCTATCATCCCTACAAACAGCAGTTTTAGATTCGCCACGAAAAACAAAACAGGCAGAGAAGCATACGCTCGGAAGACGCTGCAAGCTACCATACAACCGTATTCGTTTCTTCAACCTACCTTGAAAAATCTCAATTTCATATCAGTTTTAGTAGATCAGCAGCAATTATTGAACCGCTGCTCGGCAAAGAAACTGTCGTATCAGCTAGAAAACACTCCGAAGAGTGGACAGAGATGTTGCAGCGGAACAGACGCGCCAATCTATACACGGAGACGAGAATAGCATTACAAGCACAGGAGACCCATCAAGGGGCACCAGTGGTGAAAGGGGCGGCAGCCAGGAACCTAACAGGGTACAGGCCAGACCGGTGACGCAGCCAACAGGAAGCTGTCACTGAGTCACTCAAGGATGACACAGTCTACGGGAAGCTGTCACTACGGGAAGCTGGCACAGTACTGGCAGAGCCGATAGTTCTAAGGAAGTACAGAAGTAGTCACCAAGTCATAAAACGCGTGAGAGCACCGCAATTCATGCTGACACTCCACCTATGACACAGGTGACATACAATACTACTTCTCCACCTATGGCACTGGGGACATAGAACTATATGTAACAGATTAAAAAAAAATCAAAGAACTCCGAAAAATCGAGAGAACTTCAAATGGAACCCAAAGGGTTATAGGAAGGAAGGAAACAAGGCAAAACCCATAAATTTGCCAAGTTAGAAAGAGATGAAAACCGAATATCAAAGATGGGTAACAACGGTATAGAAAACCCGATCCGGGAATAGGAACCTAATGCCAAAACAATGATAACCAAAGAAACCGATGTAACAAAAAAATGACCCTAAGAAGAAGCGGTCATTCCAAGCATTCGGTCAAACCTCCAGAACACAGCAGGATCAAGGGGCTTGGTGAAGGGGTCAGCACAGTTGTCCTTAGTGTTAACATAGGCAACATCCAGTTGGCCATCCTCCACCAGCTCCTTGATGTAGTGATGAATAACATCAATGTGCTTGCTGCGAGGGAGGAGCTGCCAGTCATTGGCCCAACTCAGAGACCCTAAGTTGTCACCCTGAATGGTAACCAAACCACAAGGCAGACCCAGATCCACCCTCAACTTCTTCAACCATTGCACCTCCCTGGCAGCCTGAGACAGGGCCTGATATTCAGCCTCACTAGAGCTAATGGCAACAGTAGGCTGCCTCTTGCTCATCCAGTTCACTATGCACCCCCCAGCTAGCACAGCAAAGCCAGTCTGCTGAGACCTCCTGTCAGACCCATCATCAGCAAAGGATGAGTCACTAAAGACAGTAAAAGAGAACTCAGGGCTGTGGGTGTAAGTGAGTCCCAGGTGGGAATGTGACCTCAAATACAAAAGCAAACGCTTGGCTGCCCCCCAGAGGGGGACGGTAGGGTGAGCAGAAAACCTGGACAGGTAGCTCACAGCAAAAGAAATATCAGGCCTGGTGCAAGTAGCCAGGTATAGCAAAGCACCCACAAGAGAGAGGTACTGGCTATTAGAGGGCATGGGGTCTCCAGGTGGGTCAGTGACGGTGGACTTGGCCATGGGGGCACCAAACTTGGGCTTATTAGCAGCAGCAGTAAGACCAAACTGCTCCACCAGATCAACAATGTAGGAGTGCTGGGAGAGGTTGATCTGAACACACCTGCCGTCAGAGTCAAGTGTAACAGCCATGTCCAAGGAGAGGAACTGAACCGGCACACCCATCTCTTTGACCTCCCAGCCAGCTTTCTCCATAGCCTTGATCAGCAAAGCATATCTATCCAGCTCAGTAAAAGCACAGATAAAATCATCAACATAGGTCAGGACATAGCTCCACCCACCAATAGAATCCCTCCTAAAATACAGAGCAGGTTCTGCCTTGCACATAGTAAACCCATGTGCAACCAAAACCCGCTTGACATCCATACTCCAAGCCCTGGGCGCCTGTTTCAAACCATAAAGGGACTTGATCAGTTTGCACACAAGGGGAACACCGTTAGGACCAAGTACCTTAAAGCCCTCAGGCTGGTGGCAGTACAGGTCCAGACCAGGTTCCAGCTTAGCATTCAGAAATGCAGTCTTGATGTCCAGCTGCCGAACAAACATCTTTCTATGAGTGATGGCAGCCAGGAGCACCCTCAGACCTGCCTTAGAGGAGACGGGGGCATATACGTCATGAAAGTCCAGCCCAGGACGCTGCAGAAAACCACGGACCACAAAACGTGCCTTGAAGCGCACAGAACCATCAACCCCAACCTTCTTCACAAATAACCACCTGCCAGACAGGATCCTCTGCTTAGGAGGCTTGGGGAGTGAGTGCCCAAGTACCATGGGCATGTAGGGACGCCATCTCATCCTTCATAGCAAGCAGCCACTGATCCCTGTCAGGGTTGGAGGGAAGCATGGCAGCTTTATAGGTTAGTTCAGTGGAGGTGGAAATGTATGCTCCCACGTACAAGCAGTTTACTTGTACATGAGCAGCGGGGGTATCAGCAATATCAGCAGTAACCGGTAGTATAGCCCCCAGTGCAGAACTACTGCCTGGTTGAACAAGGCCGGCCTTATTTGCCTCTCTATCAACGAAGCGTGGGTCGACCGGAACACCCCAGCCATACGCAGTATCGGAACCAGACCAGTGTTCAAGATCATCACTTACACTTTCGGCAACGGCTACATCATCACATGGGCTTGACCCGAATAATCCACCAGGGATGGCAGGAGGCGAAGGGATTAACAACACCTGCGAGCCATCCGAGGTGGTCGGAGGTTGGCGACTATTAGGCAATGGACCTGTGACAGGCTCCACTATGACCTGAGACTGTCTTAATCCTAGAGCTTCGCCGACGGAACGTGGCGCAGAGGAGGGCCTGGCGACCCCCTGAGATTCAGGTAAATCACAGTCTGAAGGAACTTCGGAATCCCGCCCGCCCAGTACCTTCACACGCAATGCAGCACCATCAGCCCCTGACCTGGGACGCAAAGTCATCCCATGACCAGGGCAGCGGTCGACAATTGGGGTTGGCAAAGGGTCTATGGCATTAACCGCAGACTCAGGCATGTGTCCGTTGATAGCGGCAGGGATGCGAGAAACATACGGAGACCCGTCATAAGGGGACAGCCCAGGAATACAGTTATAGCTAAACTGTTCATAGAAGAGTACATCACGACTCTCTACTACCTGGCGCAACTTAGGAACCCAAACAAAATAACCTTTCTCACCAGGGAATACCCAACCAGTCTACCAGATAACGCCCTTTCGTCTAGCTTGTTGCGCTTTTTCCCATTGACTAACGTGACGTAGCAAGGGCAACCAAACACACGCAACAACGACACATCAGGCACAACCCCAAAAAACAGCTCGTATGGAGTCTTGTTCCCCTGATTGGGCATGCAGCCGATTACGAAGGTAACAAGGCAGCTAGGAAGGCATAGGGCCAGAAAGACTTAGCTAGTTTAGACTCCAGGTGGATGCTTCTAGCTACAGACTGCAAGACCCCATTGTTCCTTTCCACAGTTGCATTCTGCTGTGCAGTGTATGCCAACGATAACTCATGCATGCCCCAACCGATATCAGCCAATCCTCAAACCACTTAACTATAAACTCCTTAGCCCTGTCAGATCTCAGACACTTAAAGGCAAACCCATGCAGCTGATTCATCCATCTGAGGATGATAGTTTGGACTGCTAAGGGAGCTTCATCCCTGGTCCTCAAGCACAATACCTCAGCATAGCCAGAGTATTGGTCTGTGAGGCACAGAATATAAAGCTCCCCACGCAGGCCCCTAATATGAACCGGTCCCATGATGTCTAAGTGAAGGCGTTGGAGAGGTGCACGGATCTTAGTGGTGCTTTCTTTAGGAAAAGGGAGACGTTTGCCCTTAGCCTTCTGACAAGCATCACATGGGATCTTAGCCAGTCTTTGCACCTGACTGAGAGAGAGGGGTAAGTTCTTAACCATACCTTTCTTGACAAGTCTGCGCATGGCATCATAGCCGGGGTGACCCAGCCGCCTAATAGTAATAGTAATAGTATGCCACAGCCATGCAGGAGTGGTAGGGATAACAACTCCACCGTCCTCATCAACATCAAGTGCAAAAGCTGGGTAATTGTCAGCACCACTCAAACAGCCACGGGTGGTGCCACAAGGCCTACATGTAAACTTGTAAACACCATCACTGGAGGCAGGAAAAGACCAGAGAACAGAAGAGCCCTGAGTGGCAGTGCAACTAAGACTATCAAAAGAAACTTGGCAGTGGTGAGAATGAGCCACAGCATTTACCCACAGGAGGTTCACCGGACAGTGAGGGATGTAGAGAACATTGGTCAGAGTGATGGAAGTTGGTAACCAATCACTACATAACACAATGGATCCCATACCCTCTGACCGTTGAACCACCCCATCACCAAATCGAACTGCAGGACAATTTGCAGAAGCCTGATACACAGTGAACAAAGACTTATCACCTGTGATGGACATGCCAGCTCCAGAGTCCACATGCCAGAAACCCTCAGATAGGCTCGGGCTACACACATTAGAGAACTTTGTTGTGCAAGAGAATAGGACAGAGCGACAGAGCGTACCTCCTAGTTCTTGGACATGGCAAACCCGTCAATCTGAGCCTGCAAGGAGGACATCTGCTTACGAGTTAGCGAACCTGGAAGGGCCAAGGCAATGGGCACGGGTTCACTGCCCGGTGCACCAGCCTTGGTCTTTCGCAGGTGCGGATGCTTCGTCCAGCAGCGTTCCTCCGAGTGGCTTGTTTTGTGAGGACAAGGTCCCCAAGCGCAATCCAGGCGTCTCTTGACAGCCCCGGAACCCTGAGCACCAGGCCCCCGGCCACGCTGGAAAGCAGCATTGGCAGGGACATGGGGAGGGTTGCGGGACCAACCAGGATGCCTGGAGTCCGACTTGGGGAGCGACAAATTCAAGAAATCTAACGACCTATACTCTGCAAGACAGGTCCAGTAATCAACAGGCAGGTTCTGGTACAGCAACGTACCAAATTTGAGCCGCAGAGAGTCGAAGCGAGTGTGAGTGATACCCTGAACGATAGTCTTCATGGCATGACGCTGAGTCTGTGGATACCCAGCACTGCGGAGGTCAGTGCACAAACCGCGGACCTTGCGAAAGAAATCATCCACACGCTCAGAGTGGATCATGGATGCACCTTGAAGCTCGATGAGCATGAGAGGGGACACGAGCGGCAAGGCATCAGACTGCTTCCTCCGGATATCGATCAAGATATCCCGAGGAGTGGCGAAGTCCTGATACACTTTGACCATCGCATCCGTCATGTTAGCAAGCATCATGGTGAGACACATGAACTCCTGACGGTCCAGGGGCAGGGCACTAAAACCCAACAGTGCAGGATCTACACGGGACTCACCATGAGAGGCCGAAGTTCCAGCAGCAGGAGCAGGGGTGAGAGGTGCCAAAGACTTACCAACAGCCAGAAAATACTCAGCCGCAAGACCAGCGTCATAACGCGCGCTGGTCATCTATGTTCCTAACATCAGGCAGGGACCGCGCAAGACTCACTACCAGCTCGAAATCAGGCTCTACAGGACAGAGAGGACGGGGAACCTTCAACCACTGGTAACCCTTCAGATCAGCATTCCTACGCCCCCACACCACCAAACGTAACCCCATGAGCAGGAGGATATCTAATCCCATCCGGAACAGGCCCTAGAAAAGACCGGCACTTGAGACCTAGCTCAGTGAATGCCATCACACGCCGAACACGACCCTTGAGATCAACATTGGCCTGAGTGGCCTCATAATCCAGCCTACCGTACAAGATGCCCTCTAGAGATCCAAGCTCGGATTGAGCTCGGCGGACAAGACGGAAGTCCCGCAGCAGAAGACCAGGAGGAGGTCCACCAGAGAGCAGATGCTCCCAAGAATCGCGAGACCGCGAAGTCAAGACTGGAGGGGGTGGGATCGATGGAGGAGGCAGATCCACAGGCGGTGGCGGAGGGGGCTCCCGCGAAGTGCCAGCAGCAGATGTGCGGGAAGCCGTGGCAGCAGCTTCTCGAGCACGAGTGTTGTAGCCAGGAAGACCTCGCTCCAGAGGGTTGGTGGTGGTGAAGGACGCAGAGCTTTGCAGCAAAGACGGCTTGGCCACCTCCGGGTTGACCGGTGGAAGTGGCACAAGCAGAGGGTGCATGCAGAGGCGCTGGCGTACGTGCAGGCAGAGGCGCCGACGGAAGAGCAGACTCATAAACTGGCGAAACAGCAGAAGTCTCAAAGACTCGAGTAGCAGCAGTCGGAGTCACTCCACCCGTAGTCGCCACTCGTAGCACTCTTCAAATCATCAGAGTCAGAACGGTTGAAGTCCTCCTTATCTTCAGTCAGGTGATCGTCAGTCTGGCAGCCACCCCAGAACTGGGCAGTTGGCGGCACAGGACCGAAGAATACTTGATGGACTGTGTCTGGACACAGCAAAGATCATTAGAACGTCCTCAACCTCAGGAGAGAGGCGTGGACAGAAGGAGAAGGAGTTGGAAAGATGGAGGTATAACTGGGGGGGTGGCTTCCACGATGGCGGAAGGAGACTCCTCTCCGGCCAGCAGAGGCCGCTGGCGCGCAATCATCAAGCCAATCAGTAGGAACCCTAAACTCCGGAGGAAGGATAAAGTCGCAGCCATTGCTAATAATGACGCTGCGCATGCCGCGCGACCAAGAAAGCCCATTTAGTTCAGTGAGCTTTTCAAAGCCGGCAGCAGGCCCTCGCGGAAGTTGCATTGAATAGCAGTGGTAGTAATGACGAACCCAGTAACCTGATCAGCTAGAAAACACTCGAAGAGTGGACAGAGATGTTGCAGCGGAACAGACGCGCCAATCTTTACATGGAGACGAGAATAGCATTACAAGCACAGGAGACCCATCAAGGGCACCAGTGGTGAAAGGGGCGGCAGCCAGGAACCTAACAGGGTACAGTCCAGACCGGTGACGCAGCCACAGGAAGCTGTCACTGAGTCACTCAAGGATGACACAGTCTACGGGAAGCTGTCACTACGGGAAGCTGGCACAGTACTGGCAGAGCCGATAGTTTCTAAGGAAGTACAGAAGTAGTCACCAAGTCATAAAACGCGTGAGAGCACCGCAATTCATGCTGACATGTCGCTTCTAGGGCGTTGGAAGCTGCATTGCTTTTCTATCTGTCCCACTCTTCGACAAAGGCATTTTTTGTGGAACTCCTTGAAGAGCGTCAGGGACTTCCGGACTTCCGGAGGGAAGCAGCGAATGTGTAATAAAAGCAACAATAATAAGGTGAGACTAATTGATAAGGCGCATAGCAAATCATCAACTTGGGATGATCAAAGGGCTCCTAACTAATGGCGACTATGCGAAAACGGCCTATAGGCATTGTTAATCTCTGACTGGCAAGGTTGCGCAATGTATGCTTAACTTGCTTGCTTTATCTACGATGTTGCTTCTCATCCCTATTGCTTTCTTGCTGCCATCAGTGATTTCTGCCGTGTACCCAAAAAACTCGAAAATGTTTCATCTTTCTGTTTTTGAAGGGATTATCGCTCGGATATGTGTCCTGTCCTGTCCTACTAAAAACAATGGATGAGACAAAAAAAACTTTCTCCACAATTATCCAAACCTCATTTTTATTGAATATTCGGACTCTCCTTGAAATTCTATGACCCCTTATTTTTGTTATTCATGTTTCGCCAACATATAAGCATCGCAATGGCAGTACAAAGTACAAAAACACACCCTAAAAAGAACAAAATAAGGTTTGCCCCAAGGTAATGATAACGCCTGGTGGGGCGTGGTGTAAGGGAGCCCGTCGTACGCGAGTAGGGAGCGGTCTCCTACCTCAACTGGACAAGCTACCATCGCGGTTGACGACGACCTGCAACGCCAAGAGCGACCGAAGGGGGAGTCGAACCCTCGACTCTTCGTTCCTTAGCAATCTGGTCTACCAGTAGACCATTGTAATCGCTAAAGAGGCTGTTTTGGCCCCAATAATATCCAAATGTAAATTTTATTGCATATTCGGAAACGCCTTGAAATTCTATGGTATGTGGCACTAAGGAAATCATGTTTTGGTCACGTATAAGTATCGAGATGTGCGGTTCAAAGTACGTAAAGACAAGGCAAAAAAGTATAGCACAAAATCGGACATTTGATGCTTTTTTCTCAAGATTTGAAACCTTTATGAGTACATTTAAGCACTCGTTGTACTTCGAAAGCAATTATACACATTATACAGACAGGTCACATTTTCACAAGAGCACATCGAAGCATCGCAATTCGCAAAATCGAAACTTTGCACCTTCGCATTCCGAGGCAAATTTTGGCCCTCATTCAATGAAATCAAAATCGTGAGAAAAACAGCAAAACAACTTTTGCAAAACAAAATGGCCCCAAAACAACCCTCAATTTAAAAGTAAAAAAATTCGAATGCTCCGTTTGAATTCTATTGATTCACTGCACTAATTTCATGTTTGTTTGGCCGACAGATAATGCATAGCAACATTGCGATACAAGTCGGAATTCGGTTGAAAAAAACAACGCTTTTTTTTTGCACACTTCAAGTTTGTTGAATCTACTGATCACCACATTTCCCTTTTTTTTTTTTTTTTTCGGGATTCCGTGCCGAATTCTATATACTTGGGCATTAAATTTTTGAGTAGTTTGTGAGCAAGACAATATATAAGCATATATCCAATCCAAGCTTGGCCTTGCGGGTGTACTTATTAATTAGCTCCACATCGGTTTTTAACGTGTTTGGCTTATCCTTAACTCGAACCAAAGGGTATCACATCGTCTAGCATAATAGGCATGTGCATCTTATTTTACTCTGACCACAATACATCAGAGCAAACGGTAGCATCAAGCAAGACAAAAATACAACACATTTTAGGGTGTTTTGTGTCCAAACCGTAACAATTCACGGGTAAGGATTCGACTTGAGGGTGCCACGAGCTAACATTGCAAGTGAGAAGTATAACCCATCAATCGTGCCGTGCCATGGTGTTGGGCTTATCCCTCTACCCCGAACCAATGGTACAAATCGTATATATTCATATAAGCAATTGTGCATGCTTATTTTTACTTACTTCGACCACAATCTCATTAGAGCAACGTTCAGCATCAACAAGTCAAATAAAACACAAACACATTTTAGGGTGGTTTTGGGGGCTCCAAAACGTAACAATTCAACGGGTTTAAGGAGTCACTTAAGGGTGCCACGTCTTAACATTGCAAGTGAGAAGTATAAACCAACACATGCATGCCGTGGCCATCGTGGGATAGAAATGTGTCCCCTCAAACATCCATTTGAAATATAAGCATCCCAATTCGGGGAAATAGTATATTTGGGACTTGGGTGTTTGCTACATTGCGCAGTTGGACCATTTGAAGCCAATGTGGGGGGGGGGGGGGGGGGGGGGGTGCCATGTGTGTGGGGGGGCGGGGGAAGGGGGGGGGGGGGGGGGGGGGGGGGGGGGGGGGGGTCCATGGATGGTGGGAGGAAAATGGGGCGGATGGATCCATGGGTGGGGGGGGGGTGGAGGGTGTTGTGGGATGGGGTTGATGGATCCATGGGTGGGGGGGAGATCTATGGGTGGATGGATGGTGCATGATTTGGATTGAGCTTAATACCGGTTAATGCATTTAGATGCAGGGTCTGGAGGTAAAGTTTTTAGCATTGACTAAGAGTGTATGAACGTTTCTGTCCCTCACCAATAAAAAATTACAAAAGTGGAAATAAATAAAAGGAACCAAACGGAAAATTAACGGAACCAAACCAATGAACACACATGAAAAATGAAATCCATGAAACAGAGAAAAGTGATAAGGACTACAATGGTTCTCTTGACCAAGCACGGACTTGACGTTGTTGTCATACATCGTCGCCCTCGTGTTTGCACCTTCCACGACACCCGTACCAACAAAAAATACGGGGTTTGTGTCACATACAGCCAACATCGGAGGGACGGTGTCCTGATTGGTCATATGAGCTAAGACACAACCTGGGTTATTTGCATTTTATTTTTTATTACGGAACACTCTCGTCGCTTTCTGTGTATATATTATCTGTCAAAAATACGAGGTGTGATATTATCTACTGGACCAAATGCCTCGTATTTTTACTTTCATGCTTTGCCCCAGATTATTTCATTCAACCCACGGCCATGCATCCGACGAAGCTCCGACCGCTGTTGTCTGTTACACTGTTTGTGTGAACCACCAACTTCTTCCCCCCTTTACGCAAGAACTAACGCCCGACCACACCGATCACTGTTTTTTGTGAGAATTTTTTTCACATGAGAGAACATTACAATTATGGATATACGCCGTTATATCGTTCCGTAAGTGATTCTGTACACCCCGTCATACACACTATGGGAATTGTATCACCAGACCAGGCCGCGCGACACTCCTTCCATCGTTACAAGACCCTATTTTATATATTATTTGGTATACGACGAAAGCTCCGTCGTTCCGTTCTATACCTACAGCCAGTCCACAAAATACCCCTGTGAGCCGAAATACAGGCATTTTTTTTATTTATTATTTCACCTTCGTGTGTCCCGCCCGCACCACATGTCCATGAGCTCGCCGTGACCACCCCCCCACCCCCCTGGGTTCTATTACCGACCGAAGCTCAGTTCGCTTACTGTTCGGACACCCGTCACAAAATAGCGGAATACAGACAAAGGACGGACACATGAACGACACAATGTTATACGACGAAAAGCTCCGTCGCTTCTGTTACACCCGTCACAAAATACGCGGAAATACAGACCAAGGGACGGGACCACATGAGCGACAAAATGTTATACGACGAAAGCTCGTCGTTTCTGTTACACCCGTCACAAAATACGCGGAACTACGGACCAATGACAGACCACATGAGCGACACAAATGTTATACGAGCGAAAGCAGGACATGCCCAGGTACCTTTATGGGACACATTGTTACTTAGCATCGCCAATGCGCCCGATGCACATGTACATTAAGCTCAGTCCAATGCCTAGATAATAATGCCAAGAAGACGGGGGGGTCAAAGGTACATTGTTTTTCATGAATCTGAAACATTTGACATTTAATTTGGACCTGGAACATCTGAATATTTGAATATATGCCGCCTTGGGGAGATTTCCCCCCTTTATCTAGCGATTGCTAGTTTTGACCCGTTTAAGCAAAATTATTGCTACACACAGGGTTTTTTCGGGGGTGGGGTGGGGTGGGTGGGGTGGGTGGGGGGCTAAAATGGCCCTAAATTGCTACAAAAAGCTATACAAAACTTATGAATAGCACTAAAACGCTGTCCCTGGAGAAGGCCTACCAACCATATAACTAGAAAGAAAAACTTCCAGATTTGAATAAAATCACTGGCCGCCTGCATGTCAGTGCTCCGCATCTTCAATAATTTGATGCATGACCAACAACCCTACAACACGATTCCAACGCAAAAAGATCTATGACAAACATACATCCGCACAATATATACATTCGATACAGACATATAAAACATAAATGTAGTAAATGCATATGAAACATAGACATACAATTTGTAGACATGGTCAATGCACTTGCGGCAGAAAAACACACCTGCATGGTAATCTCACATGCACCAATGGACAGAAGGGCAATTTTAGTTTATGAGATCTTAGTTTATGAATAATAGATACAAATTATCTAACAAATCATTTCTTCACGTATCTCAGAGATAGACCAGAAAAACACTTTTAAAAATATTTCATTGTTTTTAAAGTTTTTTTTCTTCTTCACTTCGACCAGAATAATATTAGACAAGATAAATTTAGACCACAAAACACACCTGCATGATAGACTTGCACGCATCAATGGGCATCAGAGCAATGCGGAAGACGGCAGCACCGGCAGATGCAGCAACTGTTGAGTGGGGGGGAATTCCACGTCCTCGGAGAACCGCCAGCACACCGGTGTTGTCAGCAGTATCACCGGACGACCAATGGCCCTTTTGCGCCTTGTTTTTGTGTTGGGAAGTAGTGGATGGTCGATGGGATGTGATGATGTGATGATGAGATGAAGATGAGTGATGATGATGATGATGATTATTGATAGACATGATGATGACATAGATGATGATGAGATTGAAGATTTTGTAAGATGATGAGGATGATGATGATGACTGAGTCGATGACGATGTACTAGGCCTAATTGATGCTGATGATATGGGGTATGTGTTATGATTGAGGAGAGGCTTGGTGTACTCGCCACGATGATGTGAGAGGTATTCCGAGTTATTGCGCGCCTGGTGTGGATGCGGTTTTGAGGCTGGGCTGAGGTTATTGAGGATGAGGCTGAGGATGAGGATGAGGCTGCGAGGTTAGTGTATTTGCACAGCCGCCACGAGGATGGGTGAGGATGAGGATCGCGGATTTGAGGCTATGTATGGAGAGGATGAGGATTGAGGATGATGGCATGAGGAGTGTTAGGATGAGGCACGCGGATTGATGGATGAGGATGCATTGCCGATTGCACGCCCTTTTTGTTACAGACGCATGAGGTGGTGTGGTACGATGTGTGGTTGCCATTCATTATGATTTACATTGCATGATGGTGATGGTTGCCGTTTTTTGGCATGATGTGATGTTGTCCTGTGTGGGTTGATCCCGGTGATGTTTTGTTTTGATGGTGATGGTGATGGTGCCGCGCACGCGGATGCGGATGAGTGGGATGAGGTCGTGCGGTATGTGGTTTTCACAAGCCATACGGCACTCGCGGACCTGTGTATTGTTGAGGACGTATTGTGTGGGATGAGGAGTGTGTTGAGCATGGATGATGGTGATGGTGAGTGGTGCCCCTGGTGATGGTGATGGTGCTTGTGCCCGATCCCCGGTGAGGATGAGGGCTGAGGATGTAGGTTTTCGTGACAGGCACGACCCTGGCTGAGTATATGAGGATGCGGCTGAGGCGAGCTTTGTATGGACGTCTGTGCATGGGGATGGGATGCGGATGAGGACTGAGGATGAGGCTGCAGCAACGATGCGGATTGATCGGTGATGTTGTGTTGGTGATTGGTGATTGGAGTGGTGATGGGAGACGAGCAGGTGACGGATGAGGATGGGGGCCATGAGACTAGGAGGGTAGTAGGATGTTTGAGGATCGAGGCCTAGATCGCCCCATGAGATGAGGATGAGGATGATGGTGGTGAGGTAGGATGAGGGGGATCCGAGGGCAGATGAGATGAGGATGGTGAGGATGAGGGAGTGACGGTGAGGATATGTTGCCCGTAGGTGACGTGCCACGGATGAGGATGAGGATGAGGCTGGGATGGATGATGAGGCTGTGGATGAGGCTACGAGACGGCATGAGGATGAGGCATGAGGATGATGATTGATGATGTGATTGATGTGATGATGAGAATGATGATGATGATGATGAATGATGATGATGGCAATGATGATGATTACTTTGCATGATGGATGATTGGTTGCCGTTTTTGGTGATGATGGTGTGGTGATGGATTGTGATGGGGATGGTGATGGTGATGGTGATGGTGATGGTTATGGGTGAGGATGAGATGAGGATGAGGATGAGGATGAGGCTGAGGGATGAGGATGAGGATGAGGATGAGGATGAGGATGATGGGATGATGGTGATGGTGTATGGTGATGGTGATGGTGATGTGAGGGTGATGGTTTGATGGTTGAGGATGAGGATTATGAGGAGAGTTTGAGGATGAGGATGGAGGATGAGGATGAGGATGAGGATGAGGATGAGGATGAGGATGAGGATGAGGATGAGGATTGAGGATGAGGATGAGGATGAGGATGAGGATGAGGAGAGGATGAGGGAGGATGATGGTGAGGGTTACATGTTTCTGGTGCCCAAATGGACGTCCAAATGTTGCACTGGCCCTTGGACATAGTCAAGGAAGTCCAATTGGCCCATGTTTGTAGGAAATGTTTGTGTGATATGGTATCAGCTGTTATATAGCGGTTGCTCTCACGCGTTTATGACCTTGGCTACTTATGTTACTCCCTTAGAACTAGGCTCTCCTGAGCCAGCTTCCAGGGGCGACTGAGTCATTTGAGAGGACTCAGTGGCAGCTTCCTGTCACCTACGTCTCCGGTCTGATGTGTTCCCTGTTAGGTTCCTGTCTACCGCCTCCTTTCACCACAGGTGCCCCTTTATGGGTCTCCTGTGTCTGTAACGTTATCCTTGTCTCCGTGTATAGATTGGTGCGTCTGTTCCGCTGCTTTAATCTACTGTCCACTCTACCGGAGTGATTTCAAGCTGATAGGTTACTGGGCTCCTCATCACTACCACTGCTTTGATAATGCAACTTCCGCGAGGGCCTCCTGCCGGCTTTGTGAAACTTACCAAACTTAATGGTGTTTCATGGGCTCGTGGGATCCGCAGTGTCATTGTGAGCAATGGATGCGACCGAATCCTCCCAACGGGGGTGAAGGTTCCTCTAGATTGGCTAGACGACTGCGCGCCAGCGGCCTCTGCTGCCGGAGAGGAGGGTCCTTCCGCCATCAAGGAAGTAACCCCCCCCGATCAATCCTCCAACTTTACGGTTCCTTCTCTCAATGTTCGACGCCTGTCCTCTGATGTTGAGGATGTCCTGATGAAGCTGTGTTGTGTACAGACACAGATCATCCGTTGTGCATCAAACCCGCAGCCTCATTGCGTCCCCTTCAATTATGATGAAGACTACTCTACTACTACTGATGATGAGGAGGACTTGAAGAGTGCTACGAGTGCTGACTTCGGTGGCGTGACCCCATCTGCTGCTGCCACTCGTGTCTTTGAGACTTCCGCTGTTTCGCCGGTGTATGAGCCTCCTGATCAGCAGATGCCTAATCGAGAGCTTTCGCCTGTGTATCAGCCTCAGCCTTCGTCGGCGCCTCCCTTTGAGCCTGTTCCCCCGGCTTACCCGGAGGTGGCAAAGCCCACTTTCTTGAAGGCCTTTGCTTCTTTTTCCTCTGCATCTGCCCCCATGGAGCGTGGCCTCCCTGGCTACCACACTCGCTCTCGCGAGGCTGCTGTTTCCTCTGCACGCACCTCTGCTGCTGGTGCCTCCCTGGAACCCCCTCCGCCTCCGCCGGTGGAGCTGCCTCCTGCCCCTGGCCCTCCTCCTATGCTATATACGCGGTCATGCGAATCTTGGGAGCATCTGCTCACTGGTGGATCTCCTCCGACTTTGAACTTGCGGGACTACCGCCTGATCAACCAGGATCGACGGGATGGTGAGTCCTTGAACCGCTCTTTGTACGGTCGGATGGATATGCAGGCTACAATGGCAAATGTTAGTGTGAAGCTGAGGCATCGCCGAGTGATGGCTTTCTCTGAGCTTGGTACCAGGTGTCGTTCTTTTCTTGGTCCAGTCACTTCTGGGATTCTGTATCCCCCAGATCATGGTGTTTCCTTTGGTGGTACGAGGCGTAGTGATCACGAGAAGCTTGGTTATCAGTTTGTGCGAGTGCCTGTCCCTCGGTGTCCTGTTAGCCCAGATTTCGAGCTGCTTATGAGTGTTGCGAGGTCCATTCCTGTGATTAGGAACATAGACGACCAGCGCGCTCTTGACGCTGGTCTTGCTGCGGAGTATTTCATTACTGGTCTTGTCTAGAGGCATATCGGTCTCTCGACATTTTGAACATTGCTCTCCCCAGGTCCGACTCCAGGCATCCTGGTTGGTCCCGGGACGCTCCCCAGGTTCCTGCCAATGCTGCGTTTCAGCGTGGGCAGGGATCTGGTTCTCAGGGTTCTGGTTCCAACAAGCGACGTCTGGATTGCACTTGGGGCCCATGCCTCAGCAAGACGACCCACTCGGAGGATCGCTGTTTCACGAAGCATCCGCACCTGCGTAAGACCAAGCCTGGTGCACCGGTTACCAATCCGGTGCCCATGGCCTTGGCCCTTCCAGGTGTGCTTACTCCGCGGCAGCTGGCCTCCTTGCAGGCTCAGATTGATGGGTATGCTTTGGACAAGAAATAGGAGGTACGCTCTGTCCTTTTCTCTTGCACTGCGAAATTTTCAAATGTCTGCAGCCCGAGCCTGTCTGAGGGTGTCTGGCATGTTGATTCTGGAGCTGGGATGTCAATCACAGGTGATATGTCTTTGTTCACTGTGTTTCATGCTTCTGAGACTGGGCCAGCAGTTAAATTTGGTGATGGTGTGGTTCAACGGTCTGTGGGTCAGGGTTCTATTGTGTTATGTAGTGATTGGTTACCAACACCAATCACTTTAACCAATGTTCTCTACATCCCACACTGTCCGGTGAACCTCATGTCAGTAAATGCTGTTGCCCATGCTCACAACTGCAAGATTTCTTTTGATAGTCTTAGTTGTACTGCCACACAGGGCTCTTCTGTTCTGTGGTCTTTCCCTGCCTCCAGTGATGGTGTGTACAAGTTTGCATGTAGGCCTTGTCACACCCCTCGTGGCCGTTTGTATGGTGCTGAAAATTATCCAGCTTTTGCTCTTGATGTTGATGAGGATGGTGGAGTTGTGATCCCTACCACTCCTGAATGGTTGTGGCATAGGCGGCTGGGTCACCCTGGCTATGATGCCATGCACAACCTTGTAAGGAAGGGTTTGGTTCAGAACTTACCCCTCACTCTCCAACAGGTGCAAAGACTGTCTAAGATCCCATGTGATGCTTGTCAGAAGGCAAAGGGAAAACGTATCCCTTTTCCTAAAGAAAGCAAAACTAGGATCCGTGCCCCATTACAACGCCTTCACTTGGACATCATGGGGCCATTTAATATTAGGGGCTTGCGTGGGGAGTTTTACGTTCTGTGTCTCACTGACCAATACTCTGGCTATGCTGAGGTCTTGTGCTTGAGAAACAGGGATGAAGCTCCCTTAGCAGTTCAAACTACCATCCTCAGATGGATGACTCAGCTGCATGGATTTGTTTTCAAGTGTCTTAGGTCTGACAGGGCTAAGGAATTTATAGTGAAGTGGTTCGAGGATTGGTTAGAATCGGTTGGTGCTGTGCATGAATTGTCCATGGCTTACACTGCTCAGCAGAATGCGACTGTGGAACGGTACAATGGGGTCCTTCAGAACGTAGCTAGGAGCATTCACTTGGAGTCTAAGCTCACTAAGTCCTTCTGGCCCTATGCCTTCCTCGCCGCGTGTTACCTACGCAACCGGCTGCCTAATCAGGGTGACAAGACTCCTTATGAGTTGTTCTTTGGGGTTCTACCTGATGTATCGTTATTGCGCGTGTTCGGGTGCCCATGCTATGTTACCTTAGTGAATGGGAAGAAGCGCAATAAGCTTGACGAAAGGGCGTTATCTGGTAGACTGGTTGGGTATTCTCTGGTGAGTAAGGGTTATTTTGTTTGGGTTCCGAAGTTGCGCCAGGTGGTAGAGAGTCGTGATGTGCTCTTCTATGAACAGTTTAGCTATAACTGTATCCCTGGGCTTTTTCCCTATGATGGATCTCAGTATTTTTCTCGCACCCCTGCCGCTATCATCGGTAAAGGGCTTGATACTACTGACAATGTCCTGGGCCCTTTACCAACCCCGATTGTTGACCGCTTTACTGGTCATGGGATGACGATGCGTCCCAGGCCAGGTAATGATGGTGCTGTATCGCGTGCGGCGGCATTGGGCCAGGGGGAGTCTGATGTTCCTTCAAGCTCTAATTTATTCGAATCTCAGGGGGTCGCCGGGCCTTCCTCTGCGCCACGTTTCGTCGGTGAAGTCGTAGGATTAGGACAGCCTCGGGTCATAGTGGAACCTAGTACAGGTCCACTGCCCACTAGTCGCCACCCCCCGTCCACCTATTCGGATAGCTCGCGGGAGTTGTTGATCACTTCACCCCCTGCTATACCTGGTGGTTTTATACCGGACCAGGCATTGCGACGATGTGGCCGTCACGGATGATGTGAGTGATGACCTCGAACACTGGTCCGGGTCAGATACTGCGTATGGCTGGGGTGTTCCAGTGTACCCAGGCTTCGACGATTTAGAGGCAAAGGAGGCCGGCCTTGTTCAACCACGCATGAGTGCTGCGCTGGGGGCTTTATTACCGGTTACTGCTGATACTGCTGATATCCCCGCTGCCCATGTACAAGTACACTGCTTGTACGTGGGGGCTTTTATTTCTACCTCTACTGAACTCTCTTATAAAGCTGCAATGTTACCTACCAACCCAGACAGAGATCTCTGGCTGCAGGCTATGAAGGATGAGATGGCCTCCCTCCATGCTCATGGCACTTGGGTCCTCACTCCACAGCCTCCTAGGCAGAGGATTCTATCTGGCAGATGGTTATTTGTCAAGAAACATGGGGCTGATGGTTCTTTGCGTTTTAAAGCTCGTTTTGTAGTTCGTGGTTTTCTGCAACGTCCTGGGCTGGACTACCATGATGTATATGCCCCCGTCTCCTCTAAAGCAGGTCTTCGTGTGCTCCTTGCTGCCATCACTCATAGAAAAATGTTTGTGAGGCAGCTGGACATCAAGACTGCATTCTTGAATGCCAAGCTGGAACCTGGTCTGGACCTGTTCTGCTACCAGCCTGAGGGCTTTCATGAACTTGGTCCTGACAATGTTCCCCTTGTGTGCAAGCTAATTAAATCTCTTTATGGTTTGAAGCAGGCACCCAGGGCTTGGAGCAAAGATGTAAAGCAGGTTTTGGTTGCCCACGGTTTTACCATGTGCAAAGCTGAACCTGCTCTGTATTTCAGGAGGGATTCTACTGGTGGGTGGAGCTATGTCCTGACCTATGTGGATGACTTTATCTGTGCTTTTAGTGAGCTGCATAGGTATGCCTTGCTGATCAAGGCTATGGAAGCAGCTGGGTGGGAAGTCAAGGAAATGGGTGTACCTGTCCAGTTCCTTTCATTGGACATGACTTGTACACTTGATTCTGACGGCAGGTGTGTTAAGATCGACCTCTCCCAGCACTCCTACATTGTTGAGCTGGTGGAGCAGTTTGGTCTCACTGCTGCTACCAAGCCCAATTTTTCAGTTCCCATGTCCAAGTGCACTGTCACTGATCCTCCTGGAGAACCTCTGGCCTCTAATAGCCAGTACCTTTCTCTTGTGGGGGCTTTGCTGTACCTGGCTACCTGCACAAGGCCTGATATTTCTTTTGCTGTGAGCTACCTGTCCAGGTTTTCTGCTCAACCCACTGCCCCCCTGTGGGCTGCAGCCAAGCGCTTGCTTTTGTATTTGAGAGAACATTCCCATCTGGGCCTCACTTACACTCACAGCCCTGGTTTCTCTTTTACTGTCTTTAGTGACTCATCCTTTGCTGATGATGGGTCTGACAGGAGATCTCAGACTGGCTATGCTGTGCTTGCTGGAGGCTGCCTTGTGAACTGGATGAGCAAAAGGCAACCCACTGTTGCTGTTAGCTCCAGTGAGGCTGAGTATCAGGCCCTGTCTCAGACTGCCAGGGAGGTGCAATGGTTGAAAAAGTTGAGAATTGATCTAGGGCTGCCTTGTGACCTGGTCACCATTCAGGGTGACAACTTGGGGTCCTTGAGCTGGGCCAATGACTGTCAGCTGCTCCCTCGCAACAAGCACATTGATGTCATCCATCACTATATCCAGGAGCTGGTGGAGGATGGCCAGGTGGATGTTGCCTATGTTAACACTAAGGACAACTGTGCTGACCCCTTCACCAAGCCCCTTGATCCTATGGTGTTCTGGCGTTTCATTCGCATGTTTGGAATGACTGCTTCTCCTTAAACCAATTTTTTTGGTTACATGTATTCTAGAATTTTGGTTACATGTATTCTGGAATTTTTGGTTACATTTTAAGGTTTCTTTGGTTACATTTAGAGTTTCTTTAAGTTATCATTGATTGGCATTAGGTTCCTATTCCCGGATCGGGTTTTCTATACCGTTGTTACCCGACTTCGATATTTAGTTGTCCTCTTATATCCACTTGGCAAATTTTGGTTCTTTGCCTTGATTCATACCTTCCCTTACACCCTTCGGGTTTCATTTGAAGTTTCTCTCGATTTTTTTTTCCGGAGTTCTTTGATTTTTTTTTTTTAATTTGTTACATATAGTTCTATGTCACCAGTGCCATAGGTGGAGTAGTACTATTGTATGTCACCTGTGTCATAGGTGGAGTATCAGCATGTATAGCGGTGCTCTCACGCGTTTTATGACTTGGTGACTACTTATGTACTCCCTTAGAACTATCGGCTCTCCTGAGCCAGCTTCCCGTGGGACTGAGTCATCTTGAGATGACTCAGTGGCAGCTTCCTGTCACCTACGTCTCCGGTCTGATCTGTACCCTGTTAGGTTCCTGTCTACCGCCTCCTTTCACCACAGGTGCCCCTTTATGGGTCTCCTGTGTCTGTAACGTTATCCTTGTCTCCGTGTATAGATTGGTGCGTCTGTTCCGCTGCTTTAATCTACTGTCCACTCTACCGGAGTGATTTCAAGCTGATAATGGGCCATGTTGAAAGGTTATCATAATAGGCCAGGCAGAAAGCCAACATCACCCGTGGACATTTTCCTCCATTAAGTCCTTTAATGTTTCTCTTTGTAGCTGAGTTAGTAGCGGTGTAGTTCAGACAGATCGCCAACACGGTACATGTGTTCTGTGTACATAGCGTTGTGATTAGTGACCTGTGCACTGGGTGAATACACAGCGTTGTGCTTAATGAACTATGCACTGGGAGAATACACAGTGCTGCTAAAGGTCATAAGCTAGGGAGGATAACGGCTGTCTACTGTTGTTTTGAGAGGGGATGTGGGGAAGGATAGGGGGGAAGAGGGTAGGGAAAGGGAGGGGGGGGGAGAGGGAGAGAGGGGAAGGGAGGGGAGGGGGAGAGGAAGGGAGGGAGAGAGAGGGAGAGAGAGGGGAGAGGGGGGCGGGTGGGGGGGGGGGGGAGGGGGGGGGGGGAGGGGGAGAGCTCTAACCTGCCGAATATTGCATGCAGATAAATTGCTGGCTGGAGCCATGTAACCAAGTTCAAGTTCAACCATGCAACCAAGTTTAAGTTCAACCATGTAACCAAGTTCAAGTTCTGACCTGGATGAGAGCAGGTGCCAGGCCCTGGTAGATGCCACCTTGGCTGTACAGGGTGTTCAAGGCAGGGGGAAGGAGAGGGAGGGGGGGGGGGGGAGGAAGATGGGAAGAAGGGGGGCGGGGGATAGAGAGGAAGGAAGAGGGAAGGGAGAGGGGAAGGAGGGGGGGAGGGGCGGGGGGAAGGAGAGGGAAGGGAGATGGGAGGGAGGGAAGGAGAGAGAGGGGAGGGGAGGAGGGGGGGAAGGAGAGGGAGGAAGAGGGGAGGGAGGGAGGGAGGGGGGGGAAAGGAGAGAGAGGGGAGGGGGGGAGGGGCACTCACCTGAATGAGAGCAGGTGCCAGGCCCTGGTAGAAGCGAGGGATACCACCTTGGCTGTACAGGGTGCTCAAGGCCTGAGTGATGGTTCCACCGTAACGGTACTGCAGAGTGAAAGAAGGTACAGTAAGTGGGCATGGTTGTACTACACTGCCTAGATAGGCGTGATGGTGCAACAGTGTAGTGCTGTGAAGAAACGGAAGTTTGAAATTATGCGTGCAAAATTAAAGCCAAGTCTGTGCCATAAGAACTATTCCACTAGCACTAGCACTAGCACTAGCACTAGAACTAGCACTAGTACTTAAACCAGCCGTGGCCACGAATTACCCATGTCAACCATGCCTGTACACACAGAACATGACCAATCTAATCCAGAACATATGTCTGGGCAACACATAGGTGCCAGTAGACAACGGCTGCATATATCTGACCAACAGGCTCCAAAATGACAGATATATGCATCTACACAACTGTCGTATGCATCTAGACAACTGTCGTATGCATCTATACAACTGTCGTATGCATCTGGGCAATTGTTGCATGGACCTGATTACCACTTCATGTATCTACGCAGCATTTGTGTGGATATGAATGGCGTGCTCATATGTCTGAATGGCAGTTACATGCATCTGAACACAGTTACATGCATCTGGAAAATTGTCGTATGCACCTGAACAATACTTGCATAGACCCAATTAGCAGGTAATGCTTATGAACAACGGTTACATGCATCTGGATAAATGTCGTATGCATCTGAGCAACTCTTGCACAAGTACATCGGTGTCAAGGTTCTGAACTATATTTCCACAGAAATGACAACGGTACCATGCTTTTGAAGAAACGTAGCATACATCTGCACTGCAACATCAAGCATCTGGACTGCAGTTGCATACATTTAAACTACAGTTGCATACATTTAAACTGCAGTTGCATACATTTAAACTACAGTTGAATACATTTAAACTACAGTTGAATACATTTAAACTACAGTTGAATACTTGTAAACTACAGTTGAATACATTTAAACTACAGTTGCATGCATCTGACGACGATTACATACATATGAACACAGTTCTGTGCATCTGACAATGTTTCGTGCATCAGTGCATCAATGACAAAAATCTAATCCACAGGTCCCCGGATGCTAGGACGGTTACATGCATCTGAGCGACAATTTCACGGATCTGAATTGTCTTTTGATGCATCTCAGCGACGGTTGCATGTGGGTGTATGTATGTTACAGTCCAGGGGTAGGCCAACCTGGCTCAAGGGACTTGCCCAACCGTGATAGGAAGCATGCATGTAAGTAAAAATCACTTGCGTCTGACAACGGTTGCATTCTGACAACGTGTTGTGCGTCTGACAACGGTTGCATTGTGCGTCTGACAACGGTTGCATCTGACAACGGTTGCATTGTACGTCTGACAAAGTGTTGTGCGTCTGACAACGGTTGCATTGTGTGTCTGACAACGGTTGCATGCATCAGTACATCTATCTGTTTCAAAGATCTGAAGGACAACTTTCCTGGACAAGAGGACAGTTACATGCATGTAAACAACGGTTACGTGCATAATATCATGATATCATATGATGCCGGCAGTCTGACTAGGCCAAAGTTACCATTTATATCATATTATGCAATTTGTGTGATATCATATGATATTATACTCGACTTTGGTCAACATCATATAATATGCGGATCCCGACTGGTTTGTGTTTGGAGACCTACCTCCTGGGGTGAAAGTCTTTTCACAACTACAAACAAAATCAAGCACCGAGATGAGATGTATAACCATTGTTCAGATGAGCGTCGGCTTCGCACATCTGAACAATGGTTACGTGCATTCGGGCGACGGTTGCATGCATCTAAGTGACGGTTGCATGAATGTGGGCATCCATTAAATGCATCTGAACAACCGTTTCACAGGCATGAAAAACAGTTGCGCGGATATTATGGCAACATTTACTGAATCTGAACAACTTTTACATGCGATCGAGCGACGGTTGCATGCATCTGAACAACAGTTACATGCATTGAAATAATTGAGCGACGGTTGCATGCATCTGAACAACAGTTACACGCATTGTAATAATTGAGCGACGGCTTCACATATACAAAGGTAATGATAACGCCTGGTGGGGCGTGGTATTAAGGGAACCTGTCGTACGTGGGTAGAGAGCGGACTTCTACCTCAACTGGACAAGCTACCATCGGGGTTGACAACTACCTGCAACGCTCAGGGGGAATCGAACCTCCGACCCTGCATCCTCAAAGCGATTTGGTGTACCACTAGACCAATTGATTCACTGAAAGGGGTTCACACATACATATAACCAAGGGTACGATGCATTTGTACAACGGTCTGATGCATCTGGACAAGGGATTGATGCACCATAGAGTAGAGTAGAGTAGAGTAGAGTAGAGTAGAGTAGAATAGAGTAGAGTAGAATAGAGTAGAGTAGAGTAGAGTAGAGTAGAGTAGAGTAGAGTAGAGTAGAGTAGAGTAGAGTAGAGTAGAGTAGAGTAGAGTAGAGTAGAGTAGAGTAGAGTAGAGTAGAGTAGAGTAGAGTAGAGTAGAGTAGAGTAGAGTAGAGTAGAGTAGAGTAGAGTAGAGTAGAGTAGAGTAGAGTAGAGTAGAGTAGAGTAGGAGAGTAGAGTAGAGTAGAGTAGAGTAGAGTAGAGTAGAGTAGAGTAGAGTAGAGTAGAGTAGAGTAGAGTAGAGTAGAGTAGAGTAGAGTAGAGTAGAGTAGAGTAGAGTAGAGTAGAGTAGAGTAGAGTAGAGTAGAGTAGAGTAGAGTAGAGAAGAATAGATAGAATAGAATAGAATAGAATAGAATAGAATAGAATAGAATAGAATAGAATAGAATAGAATAGAATAGAATAGAATAGAATAGAATAGAATAGAATAGAATAGAATAGAATAGAATAGAATAGAATAGAATAAAATAGAATAGAATAGAATATAATTGAATAGAATAGAATAGAATAGAATAGAATAGAATAGAATAGAATAGAATAGAATAGAATAGAATAGAATAGAATAGAATAGAATAGGGATAATAATATATAATATAATAATGGCGCAAGTGTACAAGACGCATTCATTTCCGTGCAGCAATAGTGGGTTAGCAACACAGCCCAAGTAGGCCGAGTTAGAATCGCGTTATGTGAAGCATAAAGCAACGGTCTGCTGACTGAATCCCACAACCACTTGTTGAACTTCGCAAAGCCACGCGTTGGTCTTCGCACAGCCACGCGTTGGTCTTCGCACAGTCCAGAACGCAATGATGTCCGCACAGCCGCAGCCTGCGCCTATACATGCATGCCTGATGTTATTTCATGCTACCGTACACGCAGGATTCATTGGCAAATGACTTGGCAAACGACCCTTTGCCAAACTGAATTAGAGTAGATACTGAGCCCGCTGGGTCGCTCGCTAGCTGGCTTGCATTTGCCAAGTATCTTCAACAACGTCGGTTACCAACAAACTCCTGAAACCTGCACTCTCTGCAGTATGCCAATCTACTGGTTCTTAAACCAATGCGCGTGTGCAGAAATAACTCTGAGATTTGAAAGGCTGCCTCTATGGGGCCTGGCGATTCAAGCATGTGGTTAACTGCAATTAGTAACTGTAACTTTTTGTTTTTACTGCAAAACCTGATTGTGGTATTAACTGCAACCCTTGGCTGGGTAGTCATGGCCCAATGCTGGGTTATCAGAAGTATTCAAGCCGAGGATGCGCAGCTTGTAGGAGTGGGCCAGCCTGTGGTAAACTGCAATTACTAACTGGTACTTTCGTGATTTTACTGTAATACCTGGTTATTAACTGCAACCCTTTGCTGGGTATTTCGTACTCTCTCTGTCTCACTCTCTCTCCCTCCCTCCCTGGCTGGTTACCGTAATTTCAACTTGTAGCAAGGAAACATAATTTGTCCAAACGACCCTTTTCCAACTGTTTATTACGTCTAAACTCAACTCATTTTGATCAGGTATAAAAACCACTTTTGCCATGTTATGCATCCATGCTATGCAATTGTTCGACACCGTTTTTTTGACAAAAACGGTTTTTGCCAACTTGTAATCTTGCCATTTTAGGCTGCGCGTACGGTATTGCAGCATTCCACAACCGTTGTTCCTACCACGCATTAATCTCGGCAGCACGCTCCGCACAGCCCACTCCGCACAGTTTACAGTCCACAGCCCCCCCAGAAACGCTACCCTCCTACCGAACCCCTCGCGGCTGCGAAGCCGACTATTCTATCTCGCGCATTTCGGTTGGGTCTGCCGCACCATACAATAATACAACGCAGCTGGCTAAGTAGACTAGGACTACATGGAAGTGTCGACCAGATCTCATGTGGACCAGTATGCATCAGCGGAGAATCGTGAGGGGGCGCGATGAATTAGTCGCCTAGGCATCAGAATCGCTGATCGGTACGAGGAGAATGGGCGGTCATGTGCGCAACCTCCTACCTGGTAGTTGATGGTGGTCCTGCGTGGGCACAGTGGTGGGAAAGGGCATTCAGATCTTCACTGTTCAGGATTCACAAGCGACCAGTTCAGCCCTGTGCATGATATTTCATACGTCGAAAGCGCAAGCAAAGATCTAATGGCATCGACTTGCATAACCAGATCAAGCATCAATTAAACGGCCCATTGCGGTTTAGACTACCCAAGCTCAAATATTGGATGGATACTAAGCGGCTCCCATGAGCGGGCGCACGAATTGCAGTCAAGTGCCTCACCTCAGCCACATCAGAGTCAAAACCTGCATTCCCATGGCAACCATGCCTGGAATGCCTCCGGACAGAGCGCGCTTTCCAGCGTAGTCGACGATCTCCTTGAGAGTCTTCTTTTTCGTAGGAGCCTCGTTTGCTACCTTGGCAGCGCCCTTGGTAGGCTTGGAGGCAGCGCTGGCAGAGGCAAGGGGCAGGGCGATGCTAATGGATGCGAAGAGGTTGGGCATCCCTGCGGGGCGCATCATCACCAGAGACTTGCCCTTGGCAGATGAAGCAGACGCGACAGAGAAGCGGGTCTTGCCCAGCGCCAGGCTTCCCATCCTGTCCCCAGAGCTCATGCTCAACCTCTGGCTGCGACCCAGTTGCAGGCTGGTGGTGGACGCATCACTAAAGGTGAACTGCACGGCTTGCAGCTCAGAAGACATTATTCAAAAACTGAATAGAAGCAGATGACAAGTCTGCAAGACGAAAATGTACGAGACACGTTCCTGAAAAGCAGCTGAAAAGGACCTAATGTTGTCGGAATTCCAGCTTTTGCCCTCGACACCCGCCCACCCACCCAGCCTAAAAAATGGCGGTCGAGGCCGATCCCAGGAAAAATCAGGGAACTTTGAACCCTGACCATTGACCGACCATTGACAAGTTAAACTTTGAACCCTGATAATTGACTGACATTCGACCGCCCATAATTGAGTGATAGGATATTATTAGCTGGCTTCCTGCGATTTCACACTAAGCAAAAATCAATGCCGAGACCGTACAGCGCCGGAGCAGCTGGACAGTTTTATAACAGTGAGGTTTTAGGCCAAATACCCCTCAGAACCTGGTCCAGGAGGTAACCTCGAAAGAAGAAGAAGAAGATTACAAGGGGAGATACTCAAAAGAGCGAAAGAAAAGGTATATTAGTGGGCTTAACAAAAAAGCATAGCGAACTACTAAGCTATGGAGAAAATTAGCGAAATGAGATCAAGAATGGTCTATCCACCACTCTTAACAATAACCATTTAACGTCAGGGATTCGATTTGCGCTGATAGTGGGAATCGAATGTTAGCAAGAGAAGTAGTTGCTCGGTAGTCTGGACCGGTAGTAAGTTTCATCCTTGGAGGAATTCCACTGGATCACGCCCTGACAGGAGTGAGGAGTCACAGGACCAGGGCTTCCCCCCCCCCCCGCTATATGTTAGCGGAAATTATCGCTACGGTGTACATATGTGGTAAACAAGTTTTTGTTATGCTTTAAATGGCCCAACATTGCTTTTCTACCTACCACTCTTAACAGCCCTTGGGGGCGGGTGCGGGTATGTGGCTTAGAATAAAAATTGAAGTCATTAATCAATTAATCAATTAATTAATTAATTAATTAATTAATTAATGAAATTGAAGTAATTGATTAATTAATCCAGCATCCCCCCTTTGATTGTTCTTGTGGCTAACCTGCCTGAAGCTTGAGATGAGCTCCTCTATCCTGATGCTGTCCAGCTCATCCCTCTTTTCCTCTCAGAGAGGGAAGTTGATGAAGCTGAGTCGCCCGATTTTGCAAGAGACCCTAGCAGGGACAGGGGAGTTGGGGTGGTGGTGACAGGAGGGGAAGTGGAGGGTGGGACGGGGGGCACACAAAATCGCGCCTACTTTATTATAGGAGTGGCAACGCCATTCGAACTGAATCCTCTGGGCTACTGGTTTATGTCGGGAGACCCACCTCCTGGGGTGAAAGTCCTTTCACAACTTGAAACTGGCCACCTGCCACCAGCCGGGCCAACCCCCCTTCGGCACCCGTCTCACCCATAAGGCTCCCTTGCAAGCCCAATTAAGGGTTGTAGACGACCCCCAAATTAGCTGTGTGTAGGATTGGTGTCATCTGGCCCTTATACGTGCACCTACTCTTTTGCAGGAGTGGCAATCCTTGGTGTTGCTGGTTTGTGTTGGGAGACCCACCTCCTGAATGAAAAATGCAAGCCAATATCCGAGCCAACACAGATGCTTTTATTGTGGGCTAAGTATAGCAGCTTATAGGCAGCATCTTATCCCTGCCCTTGATCTGTATCAGAAAAGAGGAGCAGTGCAGGCACCCACCTGTCCACCGCCTTGGCGGCTTCCTCGGCAGCCTCCAAGCTATTTATGGAGATCGCGTGCGCAACAGAAATTGCAAAATGTATGAAATAATCATGTAAATTGTGTAGACTTTTGTTAACTTTTTGTTGTTGTTGTTGTTATTGATATTTGTTATACCAACTTTGTTAACAACTTATACAATTGTACAAATATGAGGCAATGTGGGTGAATATCCCTAGGGTGACTGTCCTCACAGTCCCATATATTCCCGAGTGGTGTACGGGATAGAATGGTCACCACAACCGGAGTAGTCCCCGGTTCGAATATGCAACCCGACATGTGCACCAGAAATCCCTGGTTTCCCTGGTTCTCGCACCGGGGGCAATTGTTCGACACAATGTGCAGACGGCTAGACGCCAAACCTGGCGTATAGAACCTTGTAACAATTCTTCTTCTTCTTCTTCAATCCCACATATCTTAATGATTGATACCATCGTGGTCGTCGTGTCACTCCAAACTGTCACATCCAGCTGGCCGGCCGGAAATTTAAATAATCAGCTGTGTTTCTCTGCCTGCAAACGTTTCCTTCATCAGTCTCACGCCTAAGCACTTCGTTTGCCACCTCAGTACCTCACCCTGCCATCGCATTGCCTTCACCGTGGTTGATGGCGTGGTTGGTGCTCTAATCGCGACTTAGTTGACTTTCTTGACTTGACTGCCTTGAGACTTCCATGGCCATTCTGTCTTGCTGTGCTCTGCTCCCCTTGCAATGCCCCCAACATGTCTTCTTGCCTTTTCCCTTTCAACAAGAATCCTGTTGCTGGGCGCAATGTTAGTTTGAGCAGCAAGCAAGAACGTCCTGTTTTGACCAGCAAGCGAGAGCGTGACAAAAGTGGCTGATTGAAGGCCCTTGCTGGTCAACACAACTGCTGGCACACCCAACTGGGTAAATGTGCACAAGGAAAGACTCAATAGCTGACGGTAAGTAGGTTAGCGATTGCAAAAGTTGGCAGTTCTCAGCGGGGCCGGAATAAGGGCAAACGGCTGGAATAAGGGCAAACGGCTGGAATAAGGGCAAACGGCTTGGAATAAGGGCAAACAGCTTGGAATAAGGGCAAACGGCTTGGAATAAGGGCAAACGGCTTGGAATAAGGGCAAACGGCTTGGAATAAGGGCAAACGGCTTGGAATAAGGGCAAACGGCTTGGAATAAGGGCAAACGGCTTGGAATAAGGGCAAATGGCTTGGAATAAGGGCAAACGGCTTGGAATAAGGGCAAACGGCTTGGAATAAGGGCAAACGGCTTGGAATAAGGGCAAACGGCTGTGAGTTGTCCCGTTCATCTCTAGGCATGAGCAAAGCCCACAGGTAATGATAACGCCTGATGGGGCATGGTGTTAAGGGAGCCCGTCGTAAGCGGGTGGGGAGCGGTCTCCTACCTCAACTGGACAAGCTACCATCGCGGTTGACGACGACCTGCAACGCCAAGAGCGACCGAAGGGGGAGTCGAACCCCCGACTCTTCATTCTTACAGTGACTTAGTCTACCACTAGACCAATGTATATCACTGAAAAAGCCCTTAGGTAAATTGATGGGAAAGAGCCAATGAGGTAGGGAGAAGTAGGGTAGTATGTTTGTGTTTTGGGGTGAGGAGGTGAGGGAGGGAGGAAGGGAAAGGATGGAAGGGAGAGAAGGTGGGTGGGGTGCGTGTATGTGAGGGAGGAGGGGAGGGGGGAGGAAAGCCGTGCCAGGGGAAGGAAGGGGGAGGATGGTAAGGAGTGTGGGGGGGAGGATGGAGAAGTAAGGGAGTATTTGTGTGTTGGTGGGTGCATGGGGGGGGGGGGGGGGGGGGGGGGATGGGAGGGAGTTGGAGAAAGGAGGGATGGGAAAATGGGAGAGGGGGATTGAGAGGGGAGGGCAGTATATAGGGAGGGGGAGATTCGTCAGCACTTTCAGTTGCAGCAGGAAATTATTCTGATTGTATGTGTGTGTGTGCGTGTGTGTGTGTGTGGGGGGGGGGGGGCAAAGGCGTAACCTGTTCTGTAACTAACCCACCCCAAAACAAGTTTGGCCAACGGCCACACGGGCACTGCGCTACTAATGTAATAAAACAATCATGTCATGTATCAAATTAGATGTGCATACAAATATAGAGGTTGGAACACTCACAAGTATTGCAATAAGTAGTAATCATCATCATCATCAAGCTATAAGATTTGTCAGCATCCTATCTAGTCCTAATACCAGAGATTAACAGCATCATGTTACCTGTCTTTTCTCCTTGGAAGCACCAGACCGGAGACTCCCTGGCAGGGCACTACAAAGCGCGCGTGACAGCGCGATTTTGCGCACGCTTTTTGAGCTCCACTGCGTGTTTAGCGCAGTTATTTCATCTCCTGTGGGCGCAACGCGCAGTTTTTGCTCTTTTTGCACAACAAAGCGCTGACCAATTTGACAAAATGTAGTACCCTGCTCCCTGGTAGCTCAGCCTGCTTCTTTGCGTTGAGTTTAACAGCGCCCTGATACAGCCTTATACACTTTTCACCGTTGTGGCCTGAGAGGGAAAAAAGCTGCAAACGTCAAGCCTCAAAAACTCGAGGAAGGCTACCCCCCCCCCCCACACACACACACAAAATGAGGTGCTTAGAAAAATCTAAAAAACACGTAACTATTACTGGCATATACGTAACTATTACTGGCATATACGTAACTATTGATGGCATATACGTAACTATTACTGGCAAATACGTAACTATTACTGGCATATACGTAACTATTACTGGCATATACGTAACTATTACTGGCATATACGTAACTATTACTGGCATATACGTAACTATTACTGGCATATACGTAACTATTACTGGCATACACGTAACTATTACTGGCATACACGTATCTATTACTGGCATATACGTAACTTTCATTGATCGGCTTGAATCAACTTTTGGTACAGAATGATACCTCCTGGTTGCAGCAGGTGAGCTTTATAGATGCACACATACATACACAAAACTGCACATACACACAAATGCACAATGTTAACTTCAACCCGCAGGTGAGCTTTAGACACACACACACACACACTCACACATGCACAGATACGAACCCCAATAAATTGTATCCATGGTTCTGAGCATCCACTTGTGCTCTCCTGTCAAACAGGTATACAACCTGTGGCATTGGGTGTAGCCACACAGGTGTGAAATCACTCTTATCTGTAGCCATGCATGACTACAGAAGCCTTGGTGTGAAATCACTCTTATCTGTAGCCATGCATGACTACAGAAGCCTTGGTGTGAAATCACTCTTATCTGTAGCCATGCATGACTACAGAAGCCTTGGTGTGAAATCACTCTTATCTGTAGCCATGCATGACTACAGAAGCCTTGGTGTGAAATTACTCTTATCTGTAGCCATGCATGACTACAGAAGCCTTGGTGTGAAATCACTTGGATCCATCTTCCTCTTGAGGAGGGCTTTCCATTCTACGATCATTGCATCGCCCTTTTTTAATGTTTCTCAACGATCTCCTCGACCCCCCCACCCCCCACCCCCAACCCCCCAACACATAACCCCCCTAACCCCAACTCCAACCCCAATCCAAGCCACAAACTCTCTCCAGTCTCCCACCTCAGGCATTGGATCCAACTTTCTCTCGAGGAGGGCCTTCCATTCCTCGCTCATTGCATCGCCCTTCTCTTTTTGATGTTTCTCAACGATCTCCTCGGCCTTGTCCCTGTCGGTGGTCTTGAACAGCTTGAGGAGCAGCACATCAGTGATCTTGGCCTCCGAAACCTTCTCTGGGAAATTAAGAAGATATATTTTCCTGGATGCAGAATGTGTGTGTAGGTATGTGTGTGCATGTGTGTGTGGGTGTATGTTTGTGCATGTGCATGTTAGTGTGCGCATGTGTGTGCGCGTGTGTGGGGGGGTGTATGTGTGTGTGCATGTGTGTGTTTGTGTGTGTGCATGTATGTATGTATGTATGTATGTATGTATGTATATATGTATGTATGTATGTATGTATGTATGTATGTATGTATGTATGTATGTATGTATGTATGTATGTATGTATGTATGTATGTGTGTGTGTGTGTGTATGTATGTATGTATGTATGTATGTATGTATGTATGTATGTATGTATGTATGTATGTATGTATGTATGTATGTATGTATGTATGTATGTATGTATGTATGTATGTATGTATGTATGTATGTATGTATGTATGTATGTATGTATGTATGTATGTATGTATGTATGTATGTATGTATGTATGTATGTATGTATGTATGTATGTATGTATGTATGTATGTATGTATGTATGTGTGTATGTGTGTGTGTGTATGTGTGTTTATGTGTGTATGTATGTGTGTGTGTGTACGTGTGTGTGTGAGTGTGTGTGTATGTGTGTGTATTTGTATGTGTATGTATGTATGCATATCAGCATGTGTATGTGTATGTGTGTGTATTTGTGTGGATTGATAATGATAATGATTGGATAATGATTTGGAGACCCCCAGAGCCCCCCAGACCCTTCGCTGGCTGATAACCGTGGGATGGCAGGGCGGCCTGAACTCTTGAGGCGATCATATCTTAGTCCGGCGTGACAGATTCGAAATTCCTAATTTGTATTTTTTAATTTCCAACGTCCAGGCACTCATCGGACCTGAACTACGGTAGTCAGAACTGCAACTTGGCCTGCCTAGAAAGAAACAATTTCCACTTTGAACAGTTGTACAGCCTTACCTCGCTTTCAGTGCTGGCTCCTGGCTGCTCTCCGTCTTAGGCGGTCAAATAAATTTCCAGGGAAAAAGTAAACATTAACAAAGGCAAACAAATAAATCAAAAATCTAAGCATTATCAATAAATGGGTACTTGATCCAATATTGCAACCTCTTCATACATTCATGGATAAACAGAGGTAGCTTCGCACGACCTTCCACTTCTGGACTGCAGATCACATAATGCAGATGAATCGTTTTTCTCTCATATTCTGAGTCCCTTCACTTGAAGTTACCGTCCCCTTTCGAATGAATGGTAGGAACGAGGTGCCTGGAAAAGGCGTGGCGCATAAACAGTGAGGACAAAGAGAAGACTCGGGAGTCGGGAGGATGTCGGCCAGGGTGGGATTGGTGGGACGGGGTGGGACCGGGTGGGTCAGGGGAGTCGGGAGGATGTCCCTCACCTGGTGCGGGGGACGTAGCAGAGACTCGAGGTGGCGTGGACTGACAGCCACGATGTACACTGTACTTCTGCGATTGGGCGATTGGGCAAACTATAACCCTGCCTCGTGCGAGCACTGGAGAACGCAGTTGGTGCATTTAGTCCAGCGCAGCGGCACATCTTTAACCCCTCCCCCTCTTCGTGTGCACGTTTCGGCAAAAATGGTTCACGAAGGAGAATTCAAGACCTTGGCGGACTACATTAAGTGAGTTTAGTTGCTCAAGTCCCGGCTTCTGTCTATGTTGATTTTTTCTTTCCTCCTGGTTTCGATGGCTCTTGTCGGTCTGTCGATGTAACGCCATCTCTCCTGTTTGTTCGCAGTTGGAGAAACAAGACCCCCATGAAGGCCTCCGATACTTGGCGTCCCCCTGTGCAGCCTATCATGTATGACAAGCCACAGACGAGCTTCTTCTCCCCCTTGGATCGGGACCCCATTATTGAACGGGTGCTAATCAGGCCAAAGATGCCCGCCCCTCGTGCTTTCCCCATCTTTGGCACCCCAGCCTATCAGTTCATCGCGGGAATGTGGACTGGAGCGATGATTACGTTCATCTTCACTTGCAAGCCCCTGGGAAGGAGGGAGGTGGAGCAGCTTGTCCTGACTGACCCAGAGTATGGCTTTGCCCAGAGCAAGGCCAAGATGATCCCAGCCTGATGAGCATAGGAGAGCAGTACAGCACAGCAGTTCAGCATTTAGGTGCATTCTCCCAGCTCCCACAAGGCAAGCCTTCCTCCGTCCTCTTTATTTCTAGCTATTAGCTGAGTGACAGCCTGCTTCAGCTTTCAGATTCACCAACACTCAGCCAGGTTTGGATTTGATGACTGCAGCAGGAGCTACCAGGGTGCTTCCTCTGTCTTGAACAGCAAGGAATCAGCCATGGTCGTGAATGCCTCGGAGAACTTGATCGGTACAAAGCCATGCTTGCTTGTGAGCGTATCTGCTGATGGGAAGCTCTTGGTCGGGTCCTAGGGCATTGTGAGCGCTCTAGTTTGAACTGCCCTGTACCGCGTTTTGCTCCTGTTAAGGAGCAGAGCCTTTGGACATCGATGCATGCGTCGTGCGGCTGACCAATCGTGAACATGTTGCATGGATGGCCGTGCATCTAGGAGTGCCGTACATTAGTGTGCTGATCGTTTGGGGCTCATAGCTTTTCTTTTCAGCTTGTGCAGCAGGTTCTAGACAGCTCCCTAAGCCAGCTATGAGCAGCAGGTTCTAGACAGCTCCCTGAGCCAGCTACGAGCAGCAGGTTCTAGACAGCTCCCTGAGCTAGCTACAAGCAGCAGGTTTTAGAGAGCTCCCCGAGCCAGCTATTGGACCAAGCCCCAAGATGGCAACAATACAGCAAAGCTGGTTGTGTCAGCACAAGGTTACATTTGGTTTGGCTGACTAGTTTGGCTGACTGGTTAGGCTGGCTGGTTTGGCTGACTGGTTCGGCTGACTAGTTTGGCTGACTAGAAAGTCAGGGGAGCTGCCCAGAAGGTGCTGCCTATAGCTGAACATACAAGCCATGTGTGGGTTGTGAGCACACACGTGTCTTGGGAAGAATCCATGGATGAGAGTGTGTGTCTCATGTGCTTATCTCCATTCCTTCATACCCCCTTCTTACCCCCTCCTTCTCATACCCTCTTCTTACCCCCTCCTCCCTTCACACCCCCTTCTTACCCCTCTTTCCTTCATACCCTCTCCTCCCCCAGCTCCAATATCTTTAGAGGGCCTAGCTTGTTTCAGTTTCTAGGTGTCTAGGGAGCTCCCCTCTTGTACGAGGGCATGCCTAGTTTTAGACAGTCACACATTCCAATCCAAGACATATATGACTCCTTTGTAATTCTCCCAGTCTTCCATAAACGTTTCCAAGCAGCTGAATTAGCATTCTTAGAAAAAACATGTCATGATATGAATGTACATATTCCACGAATTGTTGAAAAAAGTGACCATTACTATCAAATTCGAAGAATCCGTGAATTACACCTGACACAGATGCCCTACCAGTCTATCCTACAGTGCCATGTGTGCGCCTACTCTTATGTAGGAATGGCAACGCCGTTCGAACTAGACCCTCCGTGTCGCTAGTTTGAGCCGGGAGACCCACCTCCTAGGGTGGAATTCCTTTCATGAGCAAAAAATGTAGCTGACAGCCGAAGGGGCCAGCCCGTAATACGACCAGTCTGGCCTCCAGTGCTGTGGGTATGTCACTTGAACTTGGTTACATAGCTTTTTATGTATGTTACAGACCAGGGGTAGGCCAAATAGGCTAAAGGGACCTACCCATCCGTGATAGGAAGGGCTTAAACAGAAAAGGCATGAATGAACTGACCCCCAAGTGCTATGACAGCCGGGGCCAGCCCGTATTTGTATGCTCTTCAAAAGCTACTGTTACTGGCAGAGACAGCAAGCAGCCTTAAAGGCTGGAGCCATGTAGGCAGATGCAAGTTCAGAAGTTCTTACCATTATTCCATGAGTACAAAGGCCGGAAAAGGTGAGCTGAGCAGAATAAAGATACACATCAGGGTACTTCAGGACGACCCCCGGCTGTGCTGCCTGAGACGCAACCAATCGTATAGCCTGCGTCCTGCGACGCAGCCCCTTCCTTCTGGTCAACGGACCTTCCCCACGTTGCGTCCAGCGACGCAACAGACCCTTCGAAGTTATGTCTGCATTTCTGCAACGGAGGACGCAGCATCCTGCACAACCGTGATACACACCTGTGCATTTGACATCATTTCATTGGTTGGAACACAGAAAGAATGAGGGTGGTGGATAGAGCACACATACCTCGCTCAATGAGACACTGTCAAATGTGTGGGTTCCAAAAACCTGAGGATGAAATGCATATGTTTGAGTGCCCTTTTTATAATGATATTCGCCTTCGCTACCAGAAGCTGTTTAAAGATATTTATAGGCATGTCCATGAGGATACCGACTTAACCGTATGGAATGTGGAATTCTGCGATTCCACATTCAGAACCTTTATGAACGGAAATGGCACTAAGTTTTTTTGGAGCAACCTAGCCGACTATCTTTCTACTTGTAGAAGAGCAAGACAGGAAGCCCTGGACTGCTTAGTGGCACCGTAATTTATTATCCCTTTTTTTCTTCTTGTGACTTCTCATTTGTTAGCTTCTTACCTCCGCCACTGTAAGTGGTTGAGATCTGGGTCCTGCTCTAGGGGGTTTAATACCTACGCCACCAAAACGGTGGTTGGGAGTTTGGTTTGTTTGTCCTCGACACACCCCTGATGTAATGGGGTTTTTTGCTTTGTGGGTGCTTTTTCTTTTTGTTTAAAGCACAGAGTCTCATACACCCTCGCGGTGTCAAGTAGACTTTAACATGTAATGTAATGTAAGGTTGTCGACTTGTCGTTTAGACTGTAGTAACAAATAAAAGGATTGAAGGCTACTTCAGCACCCATTTTGTTTTGTTCTAGTTATGAAAGGAGTTTCACTCAAGGAGGTGGGTCTCCCGACCAGGCCAGGGTACTACATGACCCGCGCCAGCGCGCACAAGGTTTTGGAGCCCAACTGCGCGATAGAACCCCCTCTGGGCGCAGCGCGCAGATTTTTGTTTTCAGTTCGGTCAAAAGCGCAACCCAAAATGACAAAATGTAGTAACCTGACCAAGTCATTGCCTACCTGTCCAGACTTGGACAGGTTTTTAAATTGTATAACGTGTGGTTTCCGTGGATATCAGGGTACTACAATTTGTCGAATTGGTCAGCGCTTAAAGCGCACAAACGTCCAATTGGTCAGCGCTTTACAGTGCAAAAAGCGCAAAAACTGCGCACTGCGCCCACAGGGGTTTGGAAAAACTGTACAAAACGCGCAGTGGGCCTCAAAAAGCGTGCGCAATATCGCGCTGCTGCGCGCGCTTTGTAGTACCCTGGTGGGTATCGCACAAAGGGGAATTGGAAGACGGTGAGCAGCCCAGAGTTGGCTGACAACCCATATAACAATCAAATCCTACCCATGTAACTATCCAATCCAGTCAAAATCATGTAACAATCCAATTTAATCTTGCCTACACGAAGCCAAAGTCCTTGCCTACTTTAAATACCGATCTTTGTGTGATACGACTGCTTTGCTTCGAATTGGTTATATTACTGCCGAAGACGGCGAGCAGCCTTAAAGGCTGGAGCCATGTGACCAGGTTCAAGTTCAAGTTCTTGATTCAGGATACTACAACACCAGGAATGTCAAAAGTACGATTTTGTTTTAATTATCGTACGATAACGATATCGTGTACCACTTTTCTTTGAAAGTAAGTATAAGATCAAGGGGATATTACAGGTAGTAGCGTTACATCGTCGATACAGAAGAATTCAAGTCAGATAAACCAATATTTAAAAAGATAGAAAACACGATAATATCCAGCTCTTTAATCGTACGATAAATCGCCCTATATCGTACGATATAGGGCGATACGCTCAATTCCAGGCCCAGGTCCAAGCCCATGAAAAGTAAACCCCAGGCTTCAAAGGCCCTTGAGGTACTCCTGAGGAGAATCGAACCCCTGACCTCCGAATTACACGGCTCATTTCGAGCATTACCCCTGAAACTGTAACGTGTAGGGCCAATCGACCACACTGACGGATGGCAATGGGCGAATTGGAAAGTATAGTACGATACCAGCTCGCATCACAGCACGATAAACCGTTCGATAAACACGATAACTGGAAATATTGTACGGTGCTAGTTCATGTTATCGTACTTAATCGTACGATACACAATATCGTGCTTGGCAACCCTACACATCACTAACGTTATTGTGTGCTAGCATGCAAGCTTTTTGAGCCCGACTGCGTAATTGAAGCATTTTGAAAAAAAAAATCTGCTTGCAGCACGCAGATTGCCTACATGAGGCCGAAGCCTTCTGCGTTTGCGATGGCAAGATTTTGGAGGGTCTGGGACTCTGGGTGCGTCGCAAACACATATTTTGAAACCGGTGGCTTCCAATGAATGATGCAGATTTTGAAACAGGTAGCTTCACACAATGCAGAATTTGGAGTCCCGCAGAACAAGCCCGCTCCTTTTTTTGATGATTTGTTTTTGAAGTTGTGACTGGTTGTGAAAGGAATTTCACCCCAGGAGGTGGGTCACCCGACACAAACCAGCGACACCGAGGATTCGGTTCGAATGGCGTTGCCACTCCTACAAAATAGTAGGCGTTCGAAGGGTCCGCGGGAGATACCGACCCTCGAACAAATGACCGTGCACCACTACCTCTATCGACCACAGGTGACCATGGGTCTGAAGCCTTCGGTGTTTGCAACGGCCAGCTCAAGCCTCTGCAAGCCCTTGCCTACATGAGGCCGAAGCCTTCGGTGTTTGCAATGGCCAGCGAAAGCCTACTCTCCAGAGACGCCTTGCTCCTACATGAGGCCCAAGACCCCAGGCCCTTGCATACACGAGGCCGAACCTTTCGGCGTTTGTAATGGGCAGCTCAAGCCTACTCTCCAGAGACGCCTTGCTCCTACATGAGGCCGAAGCCTGTGGCGTTTGCAATGGCCACCTCAAGCCTCCACAAGCCTTTGCGTACACGGGACCGAAGCCTTCGACGTTTGCAATGGCAAGCTCAAGACTACTCTTCAGAGACGCCTTACTGCTGCACTGAGGCCCAAGACCCCAGGCCCTTGCAATGGCCAGCTCAAGCCTCCGTAAGCCCTTGCATACACAGGACCAAAGCCTTCGGCGTTTCCAATTTGCAATTACATGAGGCCGAAGCCTTCGGCGTTTGCAATGGCCAGCTCAAGCCTACTCTTCAGAGACGCCTTACTGCTGTACTGAGGCAGCAAGAAGTGATTGAAGCATGTGTGGGCTGTGGGAAGTCGATCACCATCACCTCCCATCCTGAGCACAAGAAGAGAGGGGCACAACAGAGGTCTGTATGTCTGCATTGCATGTAGGTCTGCAGGTCTGTCTGTATTGTATGTAGGTCTGTAGGCCTGTCTGTCTGTCTGTCAGTCTGTCAGTCTGTATGCCTGTCTGTGCATCTATATTGTATGTTGGTCTGTCTATCTGTCTGTCTGTCTGTCTGTCTGTATTGTGTGTGTCTGTATTGTGCGTCATTGTCTGTGTGTCTGTATGTCTTTCTGTCTGTATTGTCTGTATGTCTGTATTGTATGTAGGTCTGTTTATCGGTCTGTCTGTCTGTCTGTCTGTCTGTCCGTCTGTCTGTCTGTCTGTCTGTCTGTCTGTCCGTCTGTCTGTATAGTCTGTCTGTCTATCTGTCTGTCTGTCTGTCTATCTGTCTGTCTGTCTGTCTGTCTGTCTGCCTGCCTGTGCATCTATATTGTATGTAGGTCTGTCTATCGGTCTGTCTGTCTGTCTGTCTGTCTGTCTGTCTGTCTGTCTGTCTGTATTGTGTGTGTCTGTATTGTGTGTCATTGTCTGTGTGTCTGTATGTCTTTCTGTCTGTATTGTCTGTATGTCTGTATTGTATGTAGGTCTGTCTATCGGTCTGTCTGTCTGTCTGTCTGTCTGTCTGTCCGTCTGTCTGTCTGTCTGTCTGTCTGTCTGTCTGTCTGTATTGTCTGTCTATCTGTCTGTCTGTCTGTCTGTCTATCTGTCTGTCTGTCTGTCTGTCTGTCTGTCTGCCTGCCTGTGCATCTATATTGTATGTAGGTCTGTCTATCGGTCTGTCTGTCTGTCTGTCTGTCTGTCTGTCTGTCTGTCTGTCTGTCTGTCTGTCTGTCTGTCTGTCTGTCTGCCTGTATTGTCTGTCTGCCTGTATTGTCTGTCTGTCTGTCTGTCTGTCTGTCTGTCTGTCTGTCTGTCTGTCTGTCTGTCTATCTGTCTGTCTGTCTGTCTGTCTCTATGCCTGCCTGTGCATCTATATTGTATGTTGGTCTGTCTGTCTGTCTGTCTGTCTGTCTGTCTGTCTGTCTGTCTGTCTGTCTATCTGTCTGTCTGTCAGTATGCCTGTATGCCTGCCTGTGCATCTATATTGTCTGTGTGTCTGTCTGTCTGTCTGTCTGTCTGTCTGTCTATCTGTCTGTATTGTGTGTGTCTGTATTGTGCGTCGTTCTCTGTGTGTCTGTATGTCTTTCTGTCTGTATTGTATGTAGGTATGTAGGTCTGTCTATCGGTCTGTCTGTCTGCATTGTATGTATGTATGTCTGTATGTCTGTTTGTCTGTATGTCTGTATGTCTGCATTGTCTGTTTTAAATGCAGGTCTGTCTGTCTGTCCGTCTGTCTGTCAGTCAGTCTGCAAGACCCATATCTCCTTCAGCGATTATAATTAGAGGGTCAAAGTAGGGTGTATAGTGATCATTTTGACGAGCTCTATAAATGTGTGGTCTTACGTTTGGATTTGAGCAAAGTTTGACAACATGGTCAAGCAAACACCTTTTCCTAGCCCTGATTCTCAGCTGAGCTAGCAAGTTTTGGAGTTTCAGAATTTGGTGATGTTAAGCCTAAGTTGCATGCCTAAGTACCCTCCATATACCCAAGAAGACAATGGGGAAATATCGAGTTTCTGGTTTGGCCCAACTTTTACACTTGTGTACTCAGAACCTGTGGAGGTCACTACTCAAGCACCACCTCGACACATGTACTCATTATAAAAAAAAACGGATTCGGAATGCTCTTGTTAAACCAGTGTCATGGGCATGCTTAACTTCGGCAGATTCTGTCTGGTGAGGAAGTTACGAAGATATTTCCGAAACCGACTCGACCCATGTACGAGGATCTGCCAGGTGCCTCCTTGGCTTGGATCTAGAGGACCACGCCTCTATATTTACTCTTTGTCACGGTGACTATAGCTAGCTCAGGCTTACGCTATGGTGTCCTTAACTTCACGTCCTGTGAGCAACGGCATTACACGGATGTCTCAATTTCAATTTCAATTTCAATTTACTCTTTGTCGGAAATAAGCACGTATACGGAAAGTTCTTATCGAGCCTTTGTCACAGGTCTGCTTAACTTTATCAGAAACCGAGTGCTGAGGAAGTTTCGACCTCAAACAAATTTCACCAGAGGAAATTTCTGCAAGCGGCTGGACTCCCCCCCCCCCCCCCCCCCCCCCCCCCCCTCGGTCAAAATTTTCAATAGTTGCGGGGCTTACGACCCTTTTAGACCCCGATTTCAACTTGTGGCACACGAGCAACTTTCTATCCCCCCGGTTCGCCCGGAAAAAACACAGCATTCAAAAACAAAACTGCAGGTCAGGATTTTTTGAAAACATCCACCCCATCAACATCGCCCCCCCTGGTTCACCCACACAAAAACTCAGAGCCTACGGTCCCACCCTGGTCTCACCTGGAGAGGACAAAGGGGGGGTTCAGGGCCCCCAAGCCCTAAATAGGCACTCGGTCAGAGTCTACTGTCCTACCCGGCTCCCACCTGGAGATGACAAAGGGGGGGTTCAGGGCTCCCAAGCCCTAAATAGGCACTCCTTTTTTTTCAAGGTGTGAAAGGATAAATACCCCAGGAGGTGGGTCTCCCTACACAAACCAGCAACGCCGAGGATTCAGTTTGAATGGCGCTACTGTCCTACCTGGCTCTCACCTGGAGATGACAAAGGGGGGGTTCAGGTGCCCCAAGCCTTTGATAGGCACTCGGTCAGAGCCAGTGACAAACGACAGGAACTTCTTCTTCTGCTCCTCATTGAAGCTATGCAGCACCTCCCAGAACCACAGGACCGCCTGGGGGCAAGATTAGGTGGTGTGTGTGTGTGTAGGTATGGGTTGTATGGGGGGGTGGGGGGTGGGGGGGGGATGGGGGGATTGTAGGGGGTCATAGGTATGGGTTGTATGGGGGGTGGGGTGGGGGGGGGAAAGTGGGGGATAGGTAGGGGGGTATGGGGGGGATGGGGGGGGGGGGGGGGGGGATTGGTAGGGGTATAGGTATGGGTGTATGGGTAGGTAGGGGGGGGGGGGGGGGGGGATGGGGGGAGATGTAGGGGTATAGGTATAAGTGTATGGGGTGGGTGGGGGGGGGGGGGGGGGGGGGAATGGGGGGGGGGATGTAGGGGTTAGGTATGGGTGTATGGGGGCGGTGGGGGGGGGGGGGGGGATGTATGGGGATAGGGATGGGTGTATGGGGGGGTGGGGGGTGGGGGATGTAGGGGTATAGGTATGGGTGTAGGGGGGGGGGTGGTGGGTGGGGGGGAAGGTAGGGGTATAGGTTATGGGTGGTTATGGGGGGGTGTGAGGGGGGGGAGGTGGGGGGGGGATTGTGTTAGGGGTATAGGGAGGGGGTGTTTGTTTGTTTTTGATGGGGGGGGTGTGGGGGGGGGGGGGAGGGATGTAGGGGTATAGGTATGGGTGTATGGGGGGGTGGGGGGGGGGGGATGTAGGGGTATAGGTATGGGGGGGGTGCGGGGGGGGGGCGGGGGGGGGGGGTGGGGTGATGTGGTGATGTAGGGGTAAGTAGGGTGTATTTATGGGGGGGGGTGGGGTGTGGGGGGGGGGTGGGGGTGATGTAGGGGTACAGGATGGGTGGTATGGTATGGGGGGGTGGGGGGGTGTGAGTGTAGGGGGATAGGTAGGGGTGTAGGGGCGGTGGGTGGGGAGGGGGGGTGGGGGGGGTGATTAGGTATAGTAGGGGTGGTATGGGGGGGGGGGGTGGGGGGGGGATGTAGGGGTATAGGTATGGGTGTATGGGGGGGGGTGGGGGGGAGGGGGGGGATGTAGGGGTACTTTGGTCATGCGCCGCATGTTTGACTTTGGCGACTTGCCTTCGAGCAAGCGTTCGATCGCTGGACTGAGAAGTGCAAGCGAAGGAATGCACTCCAGTAGGCAGTAACTTGTATGTAGGGCTGGTGGCTCACCCACTACTAGCATCTTCACACCGCTTCCACACCTCATAATACTATTGTATTATACTCTTTGATTTAATCGGGCCCTCTGAAGAACCAGGGTTTTTTGTTTGAGCGACGTGTCGCTATTAGCGATGAAACCCATCGCTTTCGGGATTGGCCTCGCGATGAAAGCGGTTGGTCGGCCCGAAGGCAGCCAGACCTATGCATTGACACCACGATTCGGTTATTGAAATCGCCGGTATTCGTCAAACTTCAGAAGAGCACTCTGGTTCAAGTCAGAGGTATTGCACATTGTTTATATGTGCGACAATGGTAACCAAGTCACCCACTACTACCAGCCCAGGGGGCAGGGTCCTTTGTCTTGTAATTCAGGCCACAGCCATTGCCAAGTTTGGCACTGCCACATTAGGACATTTACTAAAGAGCATTGTCCGTGTAATTAGGCAAGCTCCGGGATTTATGGAGGAATTGTATTATTCTGGGAATATGTTTTTCTCTCAGCAGAACAGTAATCGTGCAAAATCATGCAAAGCGACTATTAATGTTTCCATTTCCCCAAAGTGCAGACCCAGAAATTGGACCTAAACAATTATTAATGTAGTAGTATTGAATATTGATTGATTTGTTTATTTCATGCGCTCACCTCTTCAGTATAAATTTGTTCATTTATTTCATGCGCTTACCTACCATTTAATCATTTATTTCATGCGCCCACCTACCATTTACGTATTTATTAATTTCGTGCGCTCACCTCATTTATTTATTAATCAATTCATTTATTAATTTCATGCGCTCACCTCATGTATTAATAAATTCATTTATTAATTTCATGCGCTCATCTCATTTATTAATCTATTCATTTATTAATTTCATGCGCTCATCTCATTTATTAATCTATTCATTTATTAATTTCATGCGCTCACAAGGGGGGGGCAACTTCAAACCAAAATGACCACATCATCAAACCTTGTAGATATCATTGAGAGGATGAAGAATCCGGTCTTATTTCTTAATTTGGCCCAGTAGAAAAAAAGTGCTGGTCCTCCAAAGTTGGGGTCCGCGGGGGGGGGGTGGGGGGGGGGGTGGGGGGGTAAGGAAAAAACTGACATTTTCAAAAAAATTAGTTACTTTCAGGCACATTTTTTACAGCCCTCAGAATGAAATGGGAGTGGAAAAATAGGTGTCCCCTATAAATACCATAATTAGACGATTGGGTAGGGATCGACCCATACTTATGCCCAGGGCCGAGCGGAGGGGGGGTGGGAGGGGGGTCTAGGGACTCTCTCTCTCTCTATTCTCTCTCTTCTCTGGTCTTTTTTGTTCGTGCCTTGTCTCTTTGATGTTATTCGATTGGACCAATAATGCCAAGGGAACTTACCTGCAACAGGTTGTGGTAAACAATTGCTTGCGGCAACCCGGAAACTAAGAGCGCCATCAGAATTCCCTACCCTAAACCCTAATTCCCTAAACCCAACCCCCCCCCCCCCCCCCCCCCCCCCCCCCCCCCCCCCAAGCCCCACCAAACAATAAACATTGGTTGATGATGATCCTAATGCCTTCAAACATTCCCAATGGTCTCGACTCCGAGGACCAAACCTCAATGGAAGGCCTTTCCCACCCGTAAATGGCCTTAATTAGACACCATAACACTAAGCGGTGGTGGGCTTGAGATTGAGATAGGGCTGTACAGTGGGTTAAGGAGCCGGGGGGGGGGTGGGTGGGGGTGGGGTCCTGCAGAATTGGGTGCCTCGCAACTTTTTTGTGATGGGGTCTAGCACTTTTGTTTTTGCCCCCCCCCCTGTGCGCTCACCTAATTTATTAATCAATTCATATATTAATTTCCTGCGCTCACCTAATTTATTAATCAATTCATTTATTAATTTCCTGCGCTCACCTCATCGGTAGAAGAGAAGCCGTCATCATAGAGTGTGTGTTGCTCCAGAGCCAGCAGGTCCATTTCCTGACTTCCCACCACTAGCTGCTCCAATTCCTCAGGCCTGATGAACAAGTTTTCATGAGCATTATTATGCTTTTGAAACGGGGTTTTAATTATCTATATTGGGATTCAAAAAATTTGAAATGAAGTCATAGAGTGTGTGTTGCTCAGGAGCCAGCAGGTCCATTTCCTGACTTCCCACCACTAGCTGCTCCAATTCCTCGGGCCTGATCAGACAAGTTTTCATGAGCGTAAATATACCCTTTTAAACGGGTATTAAATTCTTTATATTGGGGTTTAAAAACTAAAAACAAAATCATAGAGTGTGGGTTGCTCCAAGGCGATCAGTTCCATTTCCTGCCTTCCCACCACTAGCTTCTCTAATTCCTCAGGCCTGATAGGACAAGTGTTCGTGAGCGTTGTTATACTATTTTTACGGGGTTCAAATTCTTTATATTGGGGTAAATGAAACTAACTAAAAACGAAATCATAGAGTGTGTGTTGCTCCAGAGCCAGCAGGTCCATTTCCTGACTTCCCACCACTAGCTGCTCTAATTCCTCAGGCCTTTCGTGAGCGGTATTATACTGTTTTACTATGTTATACTATGTTACGAGGTGTGAGGTTGAGGGGGCCAGCCCGTTTGCAAAAAAGCCAGTTTGTTTGGAAGCAAAGGAAATATTTGGTGATCCTGAAGAATTATTTGATGATCCTGCCACTTGCATTTGGTGATCCTGAAGAATTATCCTGATGCAAGTGGCAGAGGAGGTGTAAGTAAGATCGCCCTGGGGACTACACTGCCGTGAATGCCGACGCTATTCTCATCAGCTTATCCAATATTCCGACGCTATTCTCATCAGCTTATCCAATATTCCGACGCTATTCTCATCAGCTTATCCAATATTCCGACGCTATTCTCATCAGCATATCCAATATTCCGACGCTATTCTCATCAGCTTATCCAATATTCCGACGCTATTCTCATCAGCTTATCCAATATTCCGACGCTATTCTCATCAGCTCATCCAATATTCGACGCTCTCTCATTCAGATTCTCCAAATATCCGACGTATCTATCGTTCTCCCATTATTCCGCCGTATTTCATCAGCTTCTCCAATAGTCCGACGCTATTCTCATCAGCTTCTCCAATATCCCGACGCTTCTCATCAGCTTCTCCAATATCCCGACGCTATTCTCATCAGCTTCTCCGCTATTCTCATCAGCTTCTCCAATATCCCGACGCTATTCTCATCAGCTTCTCCGCTATTCTCATCAGCTTCTCCAATATCCCGACGCTATTCTCATCAGCTTCCGCTATCTATATCTTCTCCAATATCCCGACGCTATTCTCATCCAGCTTCTACGCTATTCTCCTCAGATTCTCCCAAATATCCGACGCTTATTCATCAGTTCTCCGCTTTCTCATCAGCTTCTCCACTATCCCTGACGCTATCTCATCCGCTTTTCTCCGCTATTCTCATTCAGCTTCTCCAATATCCCGCCGATATTCTCATCAGCTTCTCAGCTATTCTCATCAGCTTATCCAATATCCGACTCTATCTATCAGCTTCTCCGCTATTCTCATCAGCTTCTCCAATATCCCGACGCTATTCTCATCAGCTTCTCCGATATCCATAGCTTCTCCGCTTTATCATCAGCTTCTCCAATATCCCGAAGCTATTATAATCGTCTCCGCGATTCTCATCCGCTTCAAATCGACGCTATTCTCATCAGCTTCTCCAATATTCTCATCACCTCTGCCATTTGCTGATTTTTAATGCGGCGATGCAGGTGGTAGACTAGCGAAAGGAAATATTTGGTTTCTTTGTTCATCTGCCTGTCTGCCTGTCTGTCTGTTTGTTTTATGTCTGTTTGTTTGTTGTCTGTTTGTTAGTTTGCTGTCTGTTTGGTGGTTGTCTGTTTGTTTGTTTGTTGTCTGTTTGTTAGTTTGTTGTCTGTTTGTTGTCTGTTTGGTGGTTGGCTGTTTGTTTGTTTGTTTGTTTTTTGTCTGTTTGTTTGTTTGTTGTCTGTTTGTTAGTTTGCTGTCTGTTTGGTGGTTGTTTTTTTGTTTTTTTGTTGTATGTTTGGTGGTTGGCTGCCATTCTTGTATACTTATTTAATCTTCTGCACTCAGCTACATGATCCAAGCAACTTTCAGCTACAGGACAGAGGCAAGCTCAGCTTTGCACCTGAACCAGCTCAGCACTGCCCAACCACCCTCTCCCTAACCACTCACCCTCCGACTCACCCATGAACAAAAAAGAAAAAAAAAAAAAAACTAAAAAAAGGAAACAAATACAAAACGGGGAATAAAGAATGAGGAAATAAAGGAAAAAAAAAAAAAAAAGAAAAACTCAAAAATGTTCACCTTCAACAAAACAAACAACTCTCCCCTTGAAAAAAATCACACAATAAACACACCAAATATACCATCTTGCAAACAAAATTGCCAACAACCCCTTTCCCACTCCCATGACTCCCAAACATCCACCACACTCAAACATGCAAAACTAACACATTATAACATTAACAAAAAAATCTACACTCAGATTCGGCAAAAAAAAAACACGATAAAGGACACAAAACTAACCCGAACGTGTTATCCACCCTGAAACCCTGCTAACCCCCACCCTCACCCTCACCTTCTCCCCTTAACCACCCTCTCATTCTTCACCCTCACCCCTAAACCACCACCCCTCTCCTGCCAACCTACCCTGTCCCCTCACCCTTCTCCCCAGACCACACTCACCCTGCACCCCCACCCTCTCCCCTCCACCTAACCCTGCCCCCCACCCCTCTCCCCCCCCCCCTAAACCCAGCCCCCCACCACTCTCCCCCCAACCCTCAACTCTGCCCGACACCCTATCCCTCATCCCTCTACTCCACCCACACCCCTGACCAACCACACCCTACCAAACGATCTGCCCAACAACCCCAACCACCCCTCCGTTACCTGAAACCAGTTCAGAGCCGGGCGCGATCCCATAGTACACAGTCTGCTGCGGAAGCCCTAGGAAGTGTGAGAAAGTTCTTCCCTTCCCCTTATCGACCCCTGTTCAGATGAGAGGAGAACCTTCTGCTCTCTTATTGTGAAAAGAAACGAGAGGAAAGGTCTGGTGTGATATGGACGCCTGTTGTGGTGGTGAATATCTCTACTGGAGGAGGAAGGATTGTATCTTTCTGTCGGCTCGGGTACCGGACCCTTTTTTACCCCTAGCCCCTTTCTTTCCTTGTAAGTCTGGGGGTGGGTTGTTCTACTCCTTCTTCACGACGGCGGTGTGGACTGTCCACGTCTCTTATCTCTCTCAGCGGGCATCCTCTATCAACCGAGTTCGGGGAAGAGGGCGGTGCCGGGGCGGGCGTAGCGCGGCTTTGCTTGCTGTGGCACGGGGGGGGGGGGGGGGGGGTGCTTTGCCTTCCCGCTTCCCCCTTTTCCCTTGGGCGGGGGGGGGGCCGACGCTCGATTCGGCGGCAGGGGTGCGTAACCTTGAGGGGCGGATCCTAGCTCTCCCAACTTTGGTCGTTTTTGCTTTTCCTGACCCCAATGGGCTGTGCGATCTCTTCCGTCTACTTGTCCAACCGGGTCCGTCTCTTGCCGGTCTACTTCTGGGTGGGCCCCCCCCTTTGCGGCCCTGGTGCTTGGGTGGGGGGTTCTTGTCGGGACATTGAGTTGGGGGTATCCTGGCCAGGGGCACCCTTGAGGGGGGTATGGGGAGTGTGGGGTGGTTGGAGGGGGGCTGGTGTTGGGGGGGTGTGGTCTGTCTGGGGTCTGAGGAAGCCTCCAGGAAGTACGAGAACTGAACTCGATTGAAGGACTAGCAAAATGTGCGGACATAGGGGCCGGCACCCCCTCCATTACCAATATGGCAAGGAACGGGCCCACACACATTCAAACCATCCTATTTAGATGGCGATGCAGTCGAGAGAGATTTGAAGACGGAGCACCACGGCGCCGCGAGGCACGAGGTAGAGAGAATCGCCCGTCAAATCGACGTTGCTCTGAAGCGCATCCACATTCCGGTGCGGTTCTGATCGACACGGAGCAAGGCCGGGGGAAGGGTGTGGAGGGGGTCGGGCCGGTGGTGCGTCGGGGGGGAGGGGGCTCTAGGGGGTGCCTGTGGCTGGGGTCGTGGTTTGTGTGGGTGGGTGGTTTGTGGGTGTGGTTGTAGGCGGGGGGGGGGGGGGGTGGGAGAGGGAGGAAGGAAGACAGTTGAAGTAGGTGTTGGAGGGGGTGCTGCGGATGTGTTTTTTCTTTTTTTTGTGTTCCTTCTAGGCATGCACCAAGCCAATGCTTTCAATCTCACAAATAAAATAGGAAAGGAACCCGAAAGGAATAATAAAAAAAGGAAACAGGGAAACAGGGAAAAGAAAAGAAGAAATAAAAGGAAATAGGGAAAGAAGGAAATAGGGAAAGAAGGAAAAAAGGAGAAAAGGAGAAAAGGAAAAAAGCTGCTTTACCATACCATGGTGTAAAGGTGCACATACTCTTTCATGTTGGCTGCCGTGAGGGCGCGGTTGCCCCCATCATGCATCAAGCCAATGCTTTCAGCCTCATGAACAAAATAGGAAGGAAAAAAAGAAAAAAAAGGAAAACAAGGGAAAAAGCACAAAAAGGAAAAAGGAAAAAAGCTGCTTTATCATACCATAGTGTCTAGGTGCACATACTCTTCTCTGTTGGCTGTAGTGAGGGCACGGTTCCCTTCATCATGCACCAAGTCAATGATTTTGATCTCATGAACAAAATAGGAGGGATATAAGAAAAAATAAAAAGGGGAAAAAGGCCAAAGATGAAAAAAGAGAAAAAAGGAAAAAACTGTATTACTTAAGTGTATAGATGCACATACTCTTCTCTGTTAGCTGTAGAGAGGGCAGATTCCCGTGGGGTTGGAGGGGTTGGGGTTGGGGGGGGGCAGAACAAGTAGAAGAACAATAGCTGGGGGGCGGATGGAAAAAAGGAAAAAAGGAAAAACGCTGTCTTACCCTGGTGCAAAGATGCACATACTCTCCTCTGTTGGCTGTAGTGAGGGCGCGGTTCCGCGTAGGGTTGGGTTGGGGGAGAGGAGGGGAGGGGAGGGGAGGGGGGGAGTAAAAGAAAATAGCTGGGGGGCGGGGGGAAAAAGGAAAAAGGAAGAAAGGGGAAAAAATAAAATTTGATGGAAACATAAGAAGGGGAAAAGAAAAAAAAGGAAAAGAACAAAGCTGGGGGGCGGGGGGGGGGGGGGGGGGGGGGGGGGGAATGGAAAAATGAAAAAACTGCCTTACCATAGTGTAAAGGAGCACCTACTCCTCTATGTTGGCTGTAGTAAGGGCGCGGTTCCCTCCATCACGCACCAAGCCAGGGCTTTCGATTCACGAAAAATAGAAAGGAAATAAGAACAAAATAAAAAAGAGAAAAAGGAAAAAAGGAAAACAAATAAAATTTGATGGAAAAAATAAGAAGGAGAAAAAGAAAAAAAGGTAAAAAGGTTAAAGCCCCCCTACCATGGTGACAAGGTGCACATACTACTCGAGGGGGCATTGTGAGATGTCCAAGTCTTCCTGGTAGTTGATCGGGTCGAGGGGCACACAGCGGGTTTGGGGGGCTTGGGGGTTTTTTGGGGGGGGGGGGGGGTCAGAAAAAGGAAAAGAATAAAGCTGGGGAAAAAGGAAAAAAGGAAGAAAAGGAAAGAAAGGAAAGGAAAAACAAATGCCCACCATGGTGTCAAGATGCATGTACTCCTCTCTGTTGGCTGTAGTGAGGGCGCGGTTCCCTTCATCAAGCACCAAATCGATGCTTTCGATCTCATGGACAAAATAGGGAGGAGACAAGAAAAATATGAAAAAGAGAAAAAGGGAAAAAGGGAAAAACGAGAAAAGGAAAAGGAAGAAAAAATAGCCCCCCCTACCTGGTGTAGATAGAAAATACTACCCTGTTGGCTGTAGTAGTAGGGCTCGGTCCCGCGGGGTGGGGTGAGGGGGTTCGGCGGTGTGGGGGAGGGGTGGGGGTGGGGGAGGGGGAGTGGTGGAGCGGATATCACTCTTCCTCCTTGAAAAGGAGCAAGAAGAAAAAGAAGAAAGAACGAAAAAGTAAAAGAATCAAGAGCTTGGGGGCTGCGTGTGTGGGGGCGGGAGAAAAAAAGAAAAAGGAAGAAAAAGGAAGAAATAGGAAGGAAACACAGTCTGGCATTAACATGGTGTAAAGGTGCACCATATCTTTCCCGGTATGGCTGTCGTGATGGGCGCGTTTCCTCCATCATGCACCAAATCGATGCTTTCGATCTCTCCGAATCCTACTTCGATGTCAACCTGCAAAATAAGCAGTTGACGTAGGGATTCAGTTTTAGTAGGAATTCTGTTGAATTCAGTTGAAGTAGGGATTCAGTTGTAGGGATTCAGTTGATGTAGGGATTCAGTTGTAGGGATTCAGTTGAAGTAGGGATTCAGTTGTAGGGATTCAGTTGATGTAGGGATTCAGTTGTAGGGATTCAGTTGAAGTAGGGATTCAGTTTAGTAGGAATTCAGTTGAATTCAGTGGAAGTAAGGATTCAGTTTTAGTAAGAATTCAGTTGAATTAGGGATTCAGAAGAAGTAGGGATTCAGTTGAAGTAGGGATTCAGTTGAAGTAGGGATTCAGTTGATTTGGGAATTCAGTTTAGGTAGGAATTCAATTGAAGTGTGGATTACTTGACTGGAGCATGAGGTTTGTGCGCATTAAATGACCCTATTAAGACATAAAAGGTATAAAAAGCTATAAAAAAGGTAAAAAGCTATAAAAAGCCATAAAAAGCTGACCCTGAAGGAGCCCTAAAGCTGGAAAAAAACCACTTTCAGATTTGAAAAAAAAGCCCAAGAAGAAGAAGACCAAACGACTCGACATCCCCCTCATGCTCGACAAGGTTTTCTTCCCAGCCGCCTCGCCACTGATGCCCCTACCTCCCCCCCCCCACCCACAACCCCAACACACACACCCCCCAGCCCCCACCCCCCCCCCCCGCGCCTCGCCAAATGATGCACACCCCCCCCCATCCCCCTCATGCTCGACAAGGTATTTCCAGCCGCATCGCCCACTCTGATGCCCACTCCCCCCACCCCCCCCCCCCCCAAAAAACCAAAAAACCAAAAAAAATAAAACAAAGCAAATACCAACACAACAACACAACACAAAAATCACAAAAAACCCAACTAAAACAAAAATAAATTAAACAAAAAAAAAAAAACAATAAAAACAAAAAACAAAAAAAAAACCACACCCAAAAGATAGAAGAGAAACGCGATGAGGGAAACAAACACTAATTAACAAAAACTAAAAAAAACAACACCTAAAAAAAGGCAAACAAAAAAAACAATAAAAAAAAAAGAAGATTAGACAATGTGATGACAAGATGGAAACAAAAAAAAAAAAAACAACAACTTAACCAAAAAAAAAACAAAACAAAGCACATCTGACCAATAATGACCACATAACTTAAAAAAGGGTCAAATGCCTGTACGGAATAAGACCGACAAGGACGGAATCCACACTAATAAAAAAAAAAAAACACAAAACAAAAATACAAAAAAAAAAATAGCAAAAAACAACCAACAAAAGACCGCCAACAACAAAAAAACCACAAACAAGAACACAAACTACAATAAACAAACAAAACCCCAAACACCCACCCACAACCACCACACACACCACCAAGCCGCAATGCCACTCGATGCCAAACCCCCCCCAACAACCACAAAACCCCAACCACCCAACCACACAGAAATGAGGGCACAATCCCCCCCCCCCCCCCCCCCCAACACCCCCCCCCCCCCCCATTCTTCCCCCCAACTCCAAACACACACACACACACACAAAGCACTTTACCGTACGAATGTTTACATACGAACACACGTGCGTACACAAACACAAACACACGCACCTTACTGGGTTTTTTCACACACGCACACATACAAACACGCGCACCTTACATATGCTTCCACATACGCACACAAACACACACACACACACACACATTTACCCCCCAGGCCCCCACCTGGAAAAGCGTTCTCAAAGGATTCCACGTCCTCCTCATGCGCTAGAAGTTTCTGCAGACTTTGGTGAACTTACGGGTATGCAGTTCTCTCAAGTCGTCAAACGCTGGCGGTGGACCATAGTTCTGTTACAACACTGAGGAGATTGAAATGGGTTTAGGGTTGGTTTAGAAGACACACTAGACCCACAACCTAAACACTAATCTTGGGAGGTGGCCCTCAGTTTCTTGTTACAACACCTTGAGAGATTTTGAAATGGGTTTAGGGTTTAGGAAAGACACACAAACCCCACAACCTAAACCCTAATCTTGGGCGGCTGGCCCATCAGTTTCTTGTACAACACCTGAGGAGATGTAAAATGTAAAATCTGAGATGTGAAATGTAACACCTGAGGAGATGTGAAATGTAAAATCTGAGATGTGAAATGTAACACCTGAGGAGATGTGAAATGTAAAAGCTGAGATGTGAAAATTCAAACTGAGATGTGAAAATTATAACTGAGATGTAAAAAGTGAAAAATGAGATGATGTGAAATGTGACATCTGAGATGAGACATGTGAACTCTGAGATGTTGAACATGCTTAGGACATGTGGTGCATGTATGTGAGTATGAGTGTATGTGTGTTTGTGTTTATGTGTGTCTGTCTGTCTGTCTGTCTGTCTGTCTGTCTGTCTGTCTGTCTGTCTGTCTGTCTGATTGTATGTGTGTATATGTATACATGTCTGTGTGTGTGTGTCTGTCTGTCTGTCTGTCTGTCTGTCTGTCTGTCTGTCTGTCTGTCTGATTGTACGTGTGTATATGTATACATGTTCGTGTGTGATTGTCTGTCTGTCTATCTGTCTGTCTGTCTGTTTGTCTGTCTGTCTGCCTGTCTGCCTAGTTGTCTGTATAGCTGTATGGCAGTGTGTGTGGTAGATGGTGGGTGTGCGTGGTGGTGGTGGTGCATTTGATGAACCCAAAGCAAAAGACCACTGGCCCACCTTTGGTAAAGTACTCTCCCTGACCCCCCCCCCCCCCCCACACACACACACACCCACACCCACACGCACCACCACCACCCACACCCACATACACACCACCCAATCACCACCACACACACCACCACACACACAAACACGCACCACCACACACACTAACACACACACAAACACACACACAAACACGCACCACCATCCCCCCCCCCCCCCCCCCCCACACACCTTTTGGGAAAGAGGGAACTCCAGGATTGTGGCTGGTGGAGAGAGAAAAGAAAGGGACAAGCCGGGGGGGGGGAGGCGACCCACGTGAGTGGCGTCTGTTTGGCGTCTGTGTGGTGTTGTGTGTGTTGTGTCTGAGTATCGGTGTGTGTGTGGGTGTGTGTGTGTGTGTGTGTGTGTGTGTGTGGTGTGTGTGTGCGTCTGTGTGTTTGTGGGGTTGTCTGAGTATCTGTGTTCTGAGTGTGTGTTGGGGTGTGTGTGTGGTGGTTTGTCTGTTGCGTGTCTGTGTCTCTGCGTTGTTTGTCTCAGTGCGTGTGTGCGTCGGGGTATGGGGGTCTGTGTGTGGGTGCATGCGGCAACAAGTATATATGGTGGTCAATCCTACCATTTAAACATCTCACTATACAACGATCCAACCAACTCAAAAGTCAACCTATCAAGATACCGACCAACTCAACATCCCAACCAACTCAACAGCTCACCCATCAAGATCCCAACCAACTCAGCAGCTCACCTATCAAGATCCCAACCAGCTCAACATCCCAACCAACTCAACAGCTCACCCATCAAGATCCCAACCAACTCAACATCCTAACCAACTCAACAGCTCACCTATCAAGATCCCAACCAACTCAACGTCCTAACCAACTCAACAGCTCACCTATCAAGATCCCAACCAACTCAACATCCCAACCAACTCAACAGCTCACCTATCAAGATCCCAACCAACTCAAACTCCACGTCCATCTCGAGGTGGGAGGGTCTGAACCAGTTCAGATTAGTTCGACCATCATAGGTGTACATGCCATAGTCTGGGTTGAATAGCTCCCGGACCTGAAGTGGTGTTGGGTGTTTGGTGTTGGTGTTGGGTGTTGGTGTTGGGTGTGTTGGTGGGGTGTTGGATGTGGGTGTTGGGTTGGTGTTGGTGTGTGTGGTGTGGTGTTGGGTGGTTGGGGGGTGGGTGGTGGTGGTGTGGTGGTGGGGGTGTTGGTGTTGGGGTGGTGGTTGTTGGGTGTTGGGGGGTGGGGGTTGGTGTTGGGTGTTAGTGTTGGGTGATATGTTGGGGGTTGGGTTGGGGTGGTGTTGGTTGTGTGTGTGGTGGTGTGGGTGGTTGGAGTTGGTGAGGTGTGGGTGGTGGGGGCTGTGTGGTGGTGGTGTGTGTAGTTGGGGTTGGGGTGTTGTGTTGGGTGTTGGGTGGGTGTTGTGGTGTTGGGTGTTGGTGTTGGGTGGGGTGTTGGGTGTTGTGTGGTGTTGGTGTGGGTGTTGGTGTTGGTGTTGGGTGGGTGTTGTGTTGGGGTTGGTTTGGGTTGTTGGTGTTGGGTGTTTGTGTTGGGTGTTGGTGTTGTGTGTTAGTGTTGGGGTTAGGTTGGGTGTTGTGGTGTTGGGTGTTGTTGTTGGGGTTGGTGGTGGTGTGGGGTGGTTGGTCGTGGGTGGGGTGGTGTGTGGTGGTGGTGTGTTGTAGTGGTTTGGGGTGTTGTTTGGGTGTGTTGGTGTTGGGTGTGGTTTGTTGGGTGTTGGTGTTGGGTGTTGGTGTGTTGGTTTCGGTGTGGTGTGGGGTGAGTGTTGGGTGTGGTGTGTGGTTAGTGGGCTGTTGGTGTTGGGGTTGGTGATGGGGTTGGTGTGGGTTGTGGTGTTGGGTGTGGTGTTGGGTGTTGTGTTGGGTGTGGTGTGGGTGGTTGTGTTGGGTGTAGAAGGTGGGTGTTGGTGGGGTGTTGGCTGTGGGTGTTGGTGTTGGGTAATTGGTTGTTGGTGTTGTTGTTGGGTGGTGGTGTGGTGTGGTGATGGGTCGTTGGTGTTGGGTGTACAGTGTTGGGTTGTTAGTGTTCGGGTGCTTGTGTGGAGGTGTTGGTTGTGGGTGTTGGTGTTGGGGTTGGTGTTGGGTGCTGGTGTTGGGTGTTGGTTGGGGTGTTGGTGTTGGGTGCTGGTGTTGGGTTTGGTGTTGGTGTTTGGTGTGGTGATGTGTTGAGGTGTGGTGTGGGATGTTAGGGTGGGTTAGTGTGGGGTGGGGGGTGGTGGTGGGTGGTGGTGGTGTTGGAGTGTGTTGGTGTTGGGTGGTGTGGGTGGTGGTGGTGTGTGGTGGTGGTGGTGTGTAGTTGGTGGGTGGGGTGTTGGTGTTGGGTGTTGGTGGGTGGGTGTTGGGTGTTGGTGTTGGGTGTTGGTGTTGGGTGTTGGTGGTGGGTGTGGTGTGTGGGTGTTGGTGGTTGGGAGGGCCACCCACCGGAAAGCAGAAGGGGAATAGGTAGGAGAAGAAGCGTGGGTGCGGGGGGAGCGGAAGGCGGAGCGTCGTTGGTGGTGGTGTTCGTGTTTGTGTTGTGTTGGGTGGTGTTGGGTGGTGGTTGTGTGTGTTGGTGGTGGTGTGTCGTTTGGTGTTGGGTGTTGGGTGTTTGGGTGTCTGGTGTTTGGGTGTTTGTGGCGTTGGGTGTTGTTGTTGGGTTGTGTTGTTGTTCGTTTTTGTGTTTTTTTTGTGTTGGTTTTTGGTGTTGTGTATGGGTGTTGGTGTTGGGTGTTGTGTTGGGTGTTTGGGGTTGGTTGTTGGTGTTGGGTGTTCTGTTGGGTGTTCTTGTTGTTGTTCGTGTTTGGTGTTGTGTTGGGTTTGGTGTTGGTGTGTTTGGTGGTGTGTTTTGTGGTTGGTGTTTGGTTGGTATGGTGGTGTGTGGTGGTGTGGTGTGTCGTTGGTGTTGGTTGTTTGTGTTGGGTGTTGGTGTTGTGTTGGTGTTGGTGGTTGTTGTTGTGTTGTTGGTTGGTTGGTTTTTGGTGTTTGGGTGTTCGTGTTGGGTGGTTTGGGTTTGGTGTGTTCTTGTTTGGGTGTTGGTTGTTGTGTTGTTGGTCTGGTGTTGTTGTGGGTTTGGTGTTTGGTTGTTGGTGTTGGGTGTTTGGTGTTGTTGTTTGTTTTGGTGTTGTTTTGGGTGTTTCGTGTTTGGGTGTTGGTGTTTTGTTGTTGTGTTGGGTTTTGGTGTTTGGTATTGGTGTTGGTTGTTGGTTTTGGGTTGGTTTTTTTTTTTGGTGTTTGTTTTTTGGTGTTGTGGTGTTCCGTTTTGGGTGTTCTTGTTGGGTGTTGTGTTGGGTGTTGGTGTTGGGTGTTTTGGTGTTGGGTGGTTGGTGTTGGGTGTTTGGTGTTGGGTGTTGGTGTTGGGGTTTGGTGTTGGTTGGGTGTTGGGTGTTGACATTGGTGTTGGGTGTTGGGTGTTGGGTGCTGGCATTGGTGTTGGGTGTTGAGTGTTGGGTGTTCGTTCCGTGTTGGGTGTCTCGTGCTTGGCGTCGTTGGTGTTGGTGGTGTGTGGGTGGTGGTTTTGGGTGGTTGGTGTTGGTGGTGTTGGGTGGCTGGTGGTGTGGTGTGGTCGGTGGTGTGTCGTGGTCTTTGGGTGTTGGTGTTGGGTGTTGGTGTTGGGTGTTGGTGTTGGGTGTTGGTGTTGGGTGTTGGTGTTGGGTGTTGGTGTTGGGTGTTGGTGTTGGGTGTTTCTTTTCTTCTTTCTTTGGGAGTGTTCGGGTGTTGGGTGTTTGTGGGCGGTCTCTTTGAAGCAGAAGGGGAATAGGTAGGGAGAAGAAGCGTGTGGCGGGGATAGAGGCCGGAGCGTCGAGCAAGGGCTAGATCTGATTTCTTGACTGTGTGTAAGGGGGGGGGGGGGGGGGGGGGGGGGGGGAGGGGGGGGGGGGCAAATAACAAGGGCGTTACCCTATTAACCCAAACCAGACTATACCCATGGCCTGAGTGGGGGGGTGGGGTGGGGGGTTGCCACCGCCACACGGGCTACGTACTATATACATATATATATTATTTAAAGAAATCATGTCGTGTCGTGGTCGTGGTCGTGGTGGTGTCCCAATTGCGGTACCCTACGTGCCAGGGCGGCGAAGTGTAACCGACCTTTGCAACTCGACTTTCGCGTACCCCAAGTCTTCGTTCGCCCAACGAGTTCAATTGCCGAAACAGCAGATGCGCTAAGCTATGGCGCGCGCGCGTCGATTTCATGGCCCACTCTGCCTCCCTACTGCGACGGCAATGAATTGCAATGAAAATGAGTGAGGAGATCCTCTCCTCGAGGTCATTTGCTGACCCTCAATCGCTTTGCATGGCGCTTCGGAATAATAGTTTTAAGTGTATTGCCTGCTTCACGGAGCGACCTGCGGCTCATGCTTCGAACTTTCATCTATCGGCTGCATGATTTTCGGCTGGCCTTGACTTTCACTTGGCTCACGCTGCGCACTTCCTTTCTTCATCTCAGCATTACATCGTTATCGCATTATGCCTATCCCATCGCTGATTCGCTATCACAAAACTCGCCTGATTTCGGATTGGAGGTGGTTGACTTCCATTTCTCCAGCCCTTTCTGCAGGCCTCTAATTGATTACATTTCATCTTTGCATCTTGCTGCTTAGCTAAGACACTGGCGCGGCTCATGGTATCTTTTCTGCACATCTAAGTCCTGCAACCCTGTGACGTTCTTCCGACGTTCCGACTTCCTTCTGCTGCGTGCCTCCTTGCAACCGCGTGCAATACCTCTTCAAGATCTTCCCCCCCACCAGCCCCACACCACTCCACCCTGCAGCGATAAGGGTTATTCTCGCGCTGAGCTTAGCGAGTGCGTGACAGAGTTGAACCGAGCGAAGGCCCTTTTCGGAAAACCTCTTGCCCTCCCACCTGTATCTATGCGCGAAGAGGAAGCTGACAGGTAATCACCTTTGCTCTCGTGCAATTCCGATTTTTCAAGCTGAGTCTCAAACTGCGCAGACGTTCGTTTGCGATTTCCAAAAGTCTTCGCATTTCCGCGTCGTCTGCGAACGCGTCCCAAACCTGCTCGATTTCAAACTCAGTCTCTGGAACATCATAATCGCTTCTGTTAAACCCATGTGCTATAGTGGCCGAGAGAAGATCAGATTAATGGGAACGGAGAAGCAGGGAAGTGCGTGTGTGCTGGCGGGTAAAGGGGTGAGGCAAATTTTAGATTGGGCCTGGGTCGAGGTTTTGGGCAGAGTGGGACTCGTGTGTGTGTGTGGGGGGGGGGGGGATGCATGGAGGGTTATGTGTGGGTAGTTGTTGGTGCTGGTGCTGGGGGTGGGGGGCAGATGCGTCCGCATTTGAAGTGGGGGAAACATGATGACTGTTTTTATGAGAGGGGTGGGGTGGGACATATGTGTAGCCCATTCTGTCACCCAGGCCCCCCGGGCACCCTATTATGATTGGGTAGGGGTGATGTTGTCTGTTGGCCACACGGCCACACGGGCTAACCGTACTAGGTATAATATATTATTATGTATATATATAGATATATATATATATATATATATAGGTTTTTTGAACTCCGGTGCGTACGCATATATATATATATATTGTATATATATATATATATATATATATATATATCTATATATATATATATATATATATACGATTCTGCTACGCACTCAGGAGTTCAAAAACCTTTTTCTGCAACGCCCCCCCCTCATCAACACCCTCCTCACAGACAAAACAACGGGACAGTCTAAACCAGATTGCAATTGCCAGACTTGGTTATTCAAAGGAATATGCGTACGCACCGGGATTTGGAAAAAACACTTTCTGCACGCCTCCCTCATCAACTCCCTCCTCACCACTGATCATAATTACCATTTATTCAAAGGATCATAAATAGTACTGGTGATCATAATTACCATTTATTCAAAGGCATATGCATACACCCCAGGAGTTGGAAGAACTCTTTTCAAAATATGCCCTCATCAACACCCTCCTCATGTACGGGAAAACGGTACATTATATACCATATTACTTTAATAAGACTTGGTCATTAAAAGGCATATGCATACACAGCAGGAGTTGGAAAAACTATTTTCAAAAGCTGCCCTCATCAACACCCTCCTCCTATACAGTAAACTTTACATTATATACATATTACTTTTATATAAGACTTGGCCATTCAAAGCTATGGCATACACACCAGGAGGTTGGAAAAACTAGTTTTCAAAAGATGCCCTCATTCAACAACCGCTCCCTATACGGGCTGGGAAACGGGTTGGATTATATAAGCCTAAGTCCATTGTGTGTGGGAAAGACTGAGGTTGGGTTTAGTGAAATAAAAAAGGGGAGGTCAAAGGGCATAGGGAGCAGGGCGGTAGCGGAGAAAAAAACACGGGCTGGGAAGGCAGGGAGCAGAAGGAGGAGCCACGGGAGAGAGGAGGAGGAGAGCACCGCGAGAATGGTTCAAATGAGGAACAAGGATGTATGCTGAGCGTAAGTAGCAAGGAGAAAGAGGAGTCAGTAGCACTAGACAAAGTGAGGTGTTATATGGAAGGAGGAAAAGAGAGGGTAGAAGGTCTAAACGAGCACGCCGCGTTGGAGGATGGCAACCGCTGGTAGTCAACTTACGATTGCTCCCAGGGGGAGGAGAAAGGCAAGGACTTAAGAGGTGTGCAACGGAGGGCGGATCCCCGGGAGGGAGTCAGTCAAAAAGCAGCTGGAACTGAGGAGGAGGAAAGGGGAAATGGGTGGAGGGAACGATTCACAAGGACCAAAGGGGTGGAACTATGGGACGGCTCGTACGGTACCTTCTGCATTAGATATGATAAGACTTTGTACTTAAATACTATCATCTATAATAATCTATTCAAAGGCATATACATACACAACAGGAATTGAAGAAACTCTTTCTAAACGCCGCCCTTGTCACTCCTCCTCACTCGAACGAACGGTACCGGCATTAATGATGTAGATAAGACTTATTGATTAATATTATCTATTCAAA
>JACBWV010000610.1:107020762-107079437 GCA_013435795.1 Chlamydomonas sp. ICE-L | reverse complement strand
CTCCCCATACCAACACCCAACTCACACCACTTACACAACACACAACAACTCCCCATCACAACACACACGCCCACCACCACCCTTACACAAACACACACACACACACCATACACAAACACACACACGCCCCATACACAAACACAATACTCGGGGGTGGCACACCCCCGTACACAAACATCACACACGCCATACCAAACATCACACCTCCACCCGTACCCACCAACCACACACACACACACCATACACAACACCACACTCCCCATACACAAAACACACTCACACCCCGTACACAACACCCACACCACACACCATATCACAAACCACACAACACGGACTCCCCATACCCAACACAACACAACCCACAGCCCCTACCCAAACACCCCACCGCCCCATACCCAAATCACACAAACGCACACCCGTACACAAACAGCACCACACACACACAATATACACACACACACACATCCTCCCCATACCAAACACACCGCACACCCCTCCCAAACACACACACGCTCCCCATACACCAACAACACACAGCACACAGCTCACAACCCTTACACAAACACACACACGCCCCATACACAAACACACACGCACACCCCGTACACAAACACACACACGCCCCATACACAAACACACACACGCCCCATACACAAACACACACTCACACTCCCTTACACACATCACCACACAACCCCCATACCCAAACCACACTCACAACCCATACACAAACACACACACTCCCTACAATATACTACAACACACACTCACACCCCCGTTACCAAACACACAACACACACCCTTACACAAACACACCCGCCTCACAAACACAACGCAGCACAGCCCCTCACACATTACATGCACACTCCCCATAAACCAAAGCAGACTCACACCCCATAAACAAACACACACGCACACACACCCTTTAAGCAAACATGCGCAGGCACACGCACAAGCCCCATAAGCACACACACGCCCCATAAGCAAGCATGCACACGCACACACACGCCCCATATACAAACACGCACACACATTAACAAACACCCCATACACATACACATGCACACACCATGCACAAGCACTCACTCGCATAGACAAACACGCACACACCCCATAAATAAACAAGCACAAACACGGCCCATGAACAAACACGCACTCACACAGGCACGCCCCATAATCTTACAAACACAATCACACACACGGCACATAAACAAACACACATGCACGCCCCACAGACACAAACGCACCCACATCTCTTGCACACATAGGAAATACCCCCTAAACCCCACAAATGCAATATCCACACAGGTGGTGGCCAGCCGTGTCCAGTCTAAGTTGTTGATGGTGTGTGTCACATGGAACAACATGCGCACCACACTCTCCTACGCATACAAGCTAAACCCCACAACCACATTGTATGCAGGGCAGGACAATGGCCTTCCAGAAATGTGCTGGCAATACCGTACTTTTGTTTTACCATTCCTGTGCACTGTTGGAGGCATTTTTGAAGCCGCACTGTTTTCCATTGTGTAAGTGTAGGTGGAGGCCAGCCGTGTCCAGTCTGAGCTGTCAGTGGTGTCTGGTGAGAGGGAGATGCTGAGCAGGAAGCTAGCAGAGACTCTGTCCCGTTTGTCTGAGGAGCAGGCTGCCAACAACAGCAAAGGGAGTGAACTCAGTACCTTGAAGGTGCGCCAGCTCAGTCCCCCCCCCCTTACACACACACCTACCCCCTACCCCCCCCCCCCCCCCCCCCCCCCCCCCCCCTAGCACCCCTAACACAACAACAGCAAAGGGAGTGAACTCAGTACCTTGAAGGTGTGTGGTGGTGGTAGGGTTGGGGGGGCTGCTTGGCTTTGGGTGCAATAGCAAAGGGAGCGAACGCGGTACCTTAAAGGTGAGCCAGGTCAATCGACCTTCCCCCTACCCCCCATCCCAACCCCTAACACTCAACAATAGCAAAGGGAGTGAGCTCAGTACCTTGAAGGCGAGCCAGCTCAGTCGATCTCCCCCCCTACCCCTGAGCTGGCATGCAGACCTACCAAATCCTCAGCTAGCAGAGACTCTGTCCCGCTTGTCTGAGGAGTAAGCTGCCAACAACAGCAAAGGAAGTGAACTCAGTACCTTGAAGGTGTGTGGTGGTGGTGGTGGTAGGCTGTGGCTTCCTGTTTGTGTGTAGTGGTGGTGGTGTATTTAAATATAAGCTGCCAACTATAGCAAAGGGAGTGAACTCAGTACCCTGAAGGTGTGTGGTGGTGGGGCTGTATGGCTGTGGCTTCCTGTTTGTGTGTGGTGGTGGTGTATTTAAATATAAGCTGCCAACAACAGCAAAGGGAGTGAACTCAGTACCTTGAAGGTGTTGGTGGTGGAGCTCTATGGCTGTGGCTTCCTGTTTGTGTGTGATGGTGGTGGTGGTGTATTTGGATATAAGATGCCAACAATAGCAAAGGGAGTGAACTCAGTACCTTGAAGGTGTGTGTGGTGGTGTGTGTGGTTGGGGGTTGGGGGTGGTGGGGGGGGGTCTAAAACAAGCAGAGCCTTGTATGTGAGCTAACAGGGTATTTGGATATAAGGAAGCAAAAACGACCTACCCCCAAACACTCCTAGGACCCTGAACACCCATTACCCCTCCCCACCCCCACCCCGCACAAACACGCACCCCTAAACATCGCATCCACGCGTTTCTCTTTCAGGGTCTCCCTACTCGTGTGAGAGAACTTCATACTCCATCACCCCAAGCACTTCATAGCTCCCCCCCCCCACACACACACAAGCACACAAGCACACCACCATAAACACCCCTGACATCCCTAACCCCCCCCCCCCCCCCTCTCAACACACACACACACACACACACAAACACCGCACCCCCCTGTTTCTCTTTCAGGGACTCCCCACTCGTGTAAGCGATCTTCAGGACAGCGTACGTGAGTACGTGACTAAGTTGGCAGCCGCTGAAGCTGAGGTGGAGCGGTTGAGGTCTGAGGTGAGCTTGTTTCAATGTTGATGTGTGATTGTGAAGATATATGTGTGGTTGTTAAGGTGTAGGTGTGGTTGTGAAGATGTAGGTGTGGTCGTGTATGGCTGAGGTCCAAGGTGTTAATGTGAGTGTGAAGGTAAGGGTGTAGGTGCTGCAGTCTCTGTCGTTGAGGTCTCAGGTGTGGATGTGACAACGTGTAGGTGTGGTTGTGTGTGTGTGGTCGTGTATGGCTGAGGTCCAAGGTGTTAATGTGAGTGTGAAGGTAAGGGTGTAGGTGCTGCAGTCTCTGTGGTTGAGGTCTTAGGTGTGGTTGTGTGTGTGTGGTCGTGTATGGCTGAGGTCCAAGGTCTTTATGTGAGTGTGAAGGTGAGGTTGAATGTGCTGCAGTCTCTGCAGTTGAGGTCGCAGGTGAGGATGTGTAGGTGTGGTTGTGTGTGGCTGAGGTCCAACGTGTCAATGTGAGTGTGTAGGTGAGGTTGTGTGTGCTGCGGTCCCAGTGGCTGAGGTTTGATGTGAGGATGTGCCAATGTGTAGGAGTGGTTGCGTAGGTGTAGGAGTGGTTGTGTAGATGTAGGAGTAGTTGTGCAGGTGTGGTCGTGTGTGGCTGAGGTCCAAGGTGTTAATGTGTATTGCAGTTGCAGTCTAGGCATTGCCTGTAAGGCTGCATAGACTTGCATTGGATGTGATGGCTTTAGATGGGATGTGGCTTGGCTTCGATGGCTTTGGATGGGATGTGGCTTGGCTTTGGATGGGATGTGGCTTGGATGTGGCTTGGCTTGGATGGCTATGGATGGGATGTGGCTTGGCTTGTATGGGTATGAATGGGATGTGGCGTGTATTTGATGGCTTTGGATGGGATGTGGCTTGGCTTGGATGGCTATGGTTGGGATGTGGCTTGGCTTGGTTAGCTATGGATGGGATGTGGCATGGATGGGATGGCTTCCCCCCCCCCCCCCCCCCCCCCCCCATACACACACACACACACACACACGCAACAACCACTACTACTACCTCCACCACATACAAAAATACACGCACCACCAAAAACAAGCCGAACCAAGCCACCCCACCCCACCCCCATCCTATATCCACCCCCACCTCAACAATCCATCCTCACAGCTGGGACGCGCCACTGGGGCTGGAGAGCGTGTGGAAGCTGAGCGTGAGCAGTTAAGGGCGGCCATGGGCAGTGAACGCGCGAGGCTGTGACCAACCTCCGCTTGCACTCTGACACATTGAGCAGTACCGTCAACACATGACCAATGCCCCCCCCCCCCCCCCCCCCCCGCAAGCCAACTCCTACCCCCACTCCCCCCCCCACACACACACACAAACACACACACCTCCACCCCACCCCCTATCCCCATCCTACCCACCCACCCACCCACCCACCTCTCGCCCCCCACCCATCCACACCCCTCCAACCCAACCCACCCTCACAGCTGGGACGCGCCACTGAGGCTGGAGGGCGTGTGGAGGCTGAGCGTGAGCAGTTAAGGGCCGCCCTGGGCAGTGAGCGTGAGGCTGTGACCAAGCTCCGCTTGCATCTGGTTGAGGCAGAGCAAGGAGGAGCGGCCGCTGGTGCTGCTGTGTCGGCCCTAGCTGTAAGTATTTTGTTACATTTGAGCGGCCGCTGGTGCTGCTGTGTCGGCCTTAGCTGTGAGTGCTTTGTTACATTTGAATTTGTTTTTTTTCCCTTGCTTATTTACTAACCTACTTACTTACTTACTTACTTACTTACTTACTTACTTTCCAACTTCTTACTTACTTACTTACTTACTTACTTACTTACTTACTTACTTACTTACTTACTTACTTACTTACTTACTTATCCCCCTCTGCACCCCAGGATACTAATAAGGGTGCATGAACCTAGCCCTGTTCAATGTATCTACATTACAGGCCGGGAAAGAGCAGTTGAAAGCGGCTGGCAGCAGGGCCGAGACCAAGCTGGCCCTTCCCCCTCTTCTGACCCCTAGATAATAGTTAATGAGCATAACCTCTTCTTGTACACTCATTTCCCTCTTCTTATGCACTCCCCTGATGTATGCACGTGTGTAATACAATTCCCTGATATGTGCACGTGTATAATACACTTCCTTGATGTATGCTTGATCTGTGCACGTATTACAGGCTGAGAAAGAGCGATTAAACGCAGATGGCAGCAGTGTCGAGACCAAGCTGGCACATCCCCCTCCTCTGACCCCTGGATAATAGTTCATGAAGATAACCTCTTCTTATACACTCACTTCCCTCTTCTACACTTACTTCTCTCTCTACTGATATTGCATGATCTGTGCATGTATTTCAGGCTGAGAAAGAGCGGTTAAAGGCAGATGGCAGCAGTGTCGAGACCAAGCTGGCACTTCCCCGTCTTAACCCATGGATGATAGATCATGAGCATAATCTCTTCTTATACACTCACTTCCCTTTTTCCTGATATATGACCCGTGCATGTATTTCAGGCTGAGAAAGAGCGGTTAAAAGCAGATGGCAGCAGTGTCGAGACCAAGCTGGCAAGTGTCGAGAGCCGGCTCACGCATGAGAGTGAGAAGCTGCGACAGAGTGAGATCAATGTACAGGAGCTGAAGTTGAGCCTGGGGGCAGTACAACGGCAGCTAGCAGCCAAGGTGACACATAAACCTTTTGGATATCTGTCGTTCTCTTTCTCTCTCTCCCCTCTCCCCTCTCTCCCTCCCCTCTCTCCCCTCTCTCCCTCCCCTCTCTCCCCTCTCCCTCCCCTCTCTCTCCCTCCTCTCTCTCCCCTCTCTCCTCTCCCTCCCCTCTCTCCCCTCTCTCTCCTCTACCTCTCCCCTCTCTCTCCACTCTCTTTCCTCTCCCTCTCTCCCTCCTCTCTCTCTCCTCTATCTCCCCTCTCCCTCCCCTCTCCCTCCCCTCTCCCCCCTCGCTATCCCCCTCTCTCCTCCCCTCTCCATCCCCTCCCCCCCCCTTCTCTCCCTTCTCTCCCTCTCTCCCTCCCCTCTCTCTCCCTCCTCTCCCCTCTCTCCCTCCTCTTTCTCCCCTCTCTCCCCTGCTTGCCACATCAAGACATTCATATTCAACACATTACGACTTCACGGCATGAACATCACTACATTACAACACATGTAGCAGAACAATCATCTCACCACAACTTGCTGCATGAGTCGTGTGCACTGTGTCCCAGGAGAGTGTGCTGCTAGCCCTCCAGTCTACCTATGACCATTCATACACGAAACACACCACACCATTACACAACTGGTGGCACTTATAAGTCAATACGTGTCTTGTGTGCAATTTGTGCACCGTGTCACATGAGAGCGTGCTTTTAGCCCTCCAGCCTTCCTTTGACCACTCATACAGGAAACACACCACACCATGGTGGCACAAATAAGTCAATACATGTTGTGTGCAATGTGTGTACTGCCACAGGAGAGTGAGCTGCTAGCCCTCCAGCCTAATTTTGATCAGCTGCAGGGTGCAAGTAAATTATACCTATGAAAAATACAAAGAGGGCCACTAACACTACACAAATTATATTATTATATACCTCAATGTATGTGCTGTGTGCACGGTGCTGCAGGAGAGTGAGATGCTAGCCCTCTAGCGTAATATTGATCAGCTGCAGGGTGCAAGTAAATTATACCTATGAAAAATACCAAGAGGGCCACCAACACTACATAAATTATGTTATTATATACCTCAATGTATGTGCTGTGTGCACGGTGTTGCAGGAGAGTGAGCTGCTAGCCCTCTAGCGTAATTTTGATCAGCTGCAGGGTGCAAGCAAACTGTACCTATGAAAAGTAAAAAGAGGGCCACCAACACATCACTACACAAATTATATTATTATATAGCTCGATGTATGTGTTGTGTGTACGATGCCGCAGGAGAGTGAGCTGCTCGCCCTCCAGCGAGCTTTTGACCAGCTGCAGGAAACACACCACACCATGGTGGCACTAATAAGTCAACATGTGTGTTATGTGTACGGTGCCGCAGGAAAGTGAGCTGCTCGCCCTCCAGCGAGCTTTTGACCAGCTGCAGGAAACACACCACACCATGGTGGCACTAATAAGTCAACATGTGTGTTATGTGTACGATGCCGCAGGAAAGTGAGCTGCTCGCCCTCCAGCGAGCTTTTGACCAGCTGCAGGAAACACACCACACCATGGTGGCACTAATAAGTCAACATGTGTGTTATGTGTACGATGCCGCAGGAAAGTGAGCTGCTCGCCCTCCAGCGAGCTTTTGACCAGCTGCAGGAAACACACCACACCATGGTGGCACTAATAAGTCAACATGTGTGTTATGTGTACGATGCCGCAGGAAAGTGAGCTGCTAGCCCTCCAGCGAGCTTTTGACCAGCTGCAGGAAACACACCACACCATGGTGGCACTAATAAGTCAATATGTGTGTTATGTGTACGGTGCCGCAGGAGGGTGAGCTGCTCGCCCTCCAGCGAGCTTTTGACCAGCTGCAGGAAACACACCACACCATGGTGGCACTAATAAGTCAACATGTGTGTTATGTGTACGGTGTCGCAGGAGGGTGAGCTGCTAGCCCTCCAGCGAGCTTTTGACCAGCTGCAAGAAACACACCACACCATGGTGGCACTAATAAGTCAATATGTGTGTTATGTGTACGGTGCCGCAGGAGAGTGAGCTGCTCGCCCTCCAGCGAGCTTTTGACCAGCTGCAGGAAACACACCACACCATGGTGGCACTAATAAGTCAACATGTGTGTTATGTGTACGGTGCCGCAGGAAAGTGAGCTGCTAGCCCTCCAGCGAGCTTTTGACCAGCTGCAGGATAGCAGCAACAACATGAAAGTGAGAGAGGAGGAGGCGCTTGAGCAAGGGAGGGGGACGGGCGAGCGTGCAAGGAAGGCAGAGTCTCTGAATGCAGAGTATGAAGCAGACCTGGCTCAGGTGAGAGTGGCAGTGTGTTTGTGTAGAGTACTTATGTATGGCGCATCTGTGTGCATGTATGATTTGTTTGTCTGGTGAATGTGTAGCGTGGGTGGAACCCATACATACACAAATATACGCATGTACGCACACACATCCACACCTAAAGTATCCATCCATCCTGCCCTATACAGCTACGCGCCCATCGTGATTCCGATGTCTACCATATCCGTCAGCTAGAGGACATGGTGTCATCCTTAGTAATGAGGTGCAGTACACACGCATACACAGAATAAGACAAAACAAGGCAAAGATGCATGAACCCCTTCATACACAAATTCTCACACACACCTGAATTATTCATTCATCCTGCCCCATACAGCTACGCGCCCATCGCGATTCTGATGTCTACCATATCCGTCAGCTAGAGGACATGGTGTCATCCTTAGTAATGAGGTGCAGTACACACGCATACACAGAATAAGACAAAACAAGGCAAAGATGCATGAACCCCTTCATACACAAATTCTCACACACACCTGAATTATTCATTCATCCTGCCCCATACAGCTACGCGCCCATCGTGATTCTGATGTCTACCATATCCGTCAGCTAGAGGACATGGTGTCATCCTTAGTAATAAGGTGCAGTACACATGAACCCATACACACCCATACACAGAAGAAGACAAAACAAGGCAAAGATGCATGAACCCCTTCATACACAAATGCACACCCACACCTGAAGTAAACATTCATCCTGCCCTATACAGCTACGCGCCCATCGTGATTCTGATGTCTCCCAGATCCGTCAGCTAGAGGACATGGTGTCCAGCCTTCGTAACGAGGTGGATTCACGTCGTTCTGAAGTAGAGCAGCTGACTACTCTGAGCCTAAGGGGGGACGCCACTGTCCAGGAGTACATGGCAAGCCTCAAGGTGGGTGGGTCAGTGCTTCAGTTGTAATGGTGGCTGGTTGATTTATTGGGTAGTTCACTAGCTGATTGATTGGTTGGTTGGTTGTGTTTGTTGTAGTGCAGCTGACTACTCTGAGCCTAAGGGGGGACGCCACTGTCCAGGAGTACATGGCAAGCCTCAAGGTGGGTGGGTCAGTGCTTCAGTTGTAATGGTGGCTGGTTGATTTACTGGGTTGTTCAATAGCTGATTGATTAGTTGGTTGGTTGATTGTTTTTGTTGTAGTGCAGCTGACTACTCTGAGCCTTAGGGTGGGTCGCCACTGTCCAGGAGTACATGGCAAGCCTCAAGGTGGGTGGGTCAGTGCTTCAGTTGTAATGGTGGCTGGTTGATTTATTGGGTTGTTCACTAGCTGATTGATTGGTTGGTTGTGTTTGTTGTAGTGCAGCTGACTACTCTGAGCCTTAGGGGGGATGTCACTGTCCAGGAGTACATTGCATGCCTCAAGGTGGGTGGGTCGGTGCTTGGGCTGGCTTGGTGGCTGGTCGATTGATTGGGTAGTCGGATGGTTGCATGTTTTTGTGGTAGTACAGCTGACTGGTCTGGGACAAAGGGGGAGTGCCAATTTCCAGGGGTACATAGCAAGCCTCAAGGTGGGTGGTTCAGTGCTCGGGCTGGCTGGTTTATAGATTGATTATTTGATTAGGCTCCTGGTTGAGTGATTCTGAGGTAGCGCAGCTGACTACTCTGAGCCGAACGGGGGATGCCACTGTCCAGGATTACATGGCAAGCCTCAAGGGGGGGGGGGGGGTCAATGCTAGGGCTGGCATGGTGTCTGGGTTGAGTGATTATGCGGTAAAGGAACTGACTACTCTGAGCCTAAGGGCGGATGGCAGCGTGTAGGAGTACATGGCAAGCCTCAAGGTGGGTGGGTCAGTGCTTGGCTTGGCATGGTGGCTGGTTGATTGATTGGGTTGTTGGCTAGCTGATTGGTTGGCTGGTTGCATGTTTGTGTTGTAGTGCAGCTGACTACCCTGAGCCTAAGAGAGGATGCAACAGCCCAGGAGTACATGGCAATCCAAAAGATGCGTGGGTCAGCGCTTGGGTGGGTTTGTTGGCTTGTTCATTGATACGTTGTTTCGTTGGTTGGGCGATTGCTTTTATCTTCCAACTGATTAGTTGATTGGTTGGGTCATTGCTCTGATCCCCCAACTGGTTGGTTGGTTAGTTGGGCCATTGCTCTGATCCCCCAACTGGTTGGTTGGTTAGTTAGTTGGGCCATTGCTTTGATCCCCCAACTGGTTGGTTGGTTAGTTGGGCCATTGCTCTGATCCCCAAACTGGTTGGTTGGTTAGTTGGGCCATTGCTCTGATCCCCCAACTGGTTGGTTGGTTAGTTGGGCCATTGCTCTGATCCCCCAACTGGTTGGTTGGTTGGTTAGTTGGGCCATTGCTCTGATCCCCCAACTGGTTGGTTGGTTGGTTGGTTAGTTGGGCCATTGCTCTGATCCCCCAACTGGTTGGTTGGTTGGTTAGTTGGGCCATTGCTCTGATCCCCCAACTGGTTGGTTGGTTAGTTGGGCCATTGCTCTGATCCCCCAACTGGTTGGTTGGTTGGTTGGTTAGTTGGGCCATTGCTCTGATCCCCCAACTGGTTGGTTGGTTGGTTAGTTGGGCCATTGCTCTGATCCCCCAACTGGTTGGTTGGTTGGTTAGTTGGTTGGGCCATTGCTCTGATCCCCCAACTGGTTGGTTGGTTGGTTGGTTAGTTGGGCCATTGCTCTGATCCCCCAACTGGTTGGTTGGTCAATTCGTTGGTTGGGCCATTGCTTTGATCTCCCACCACCAACTCCCTTGTGCCTCTTGCAGACAATCCTTCTCTTGATTGAGAGAGGCAGAGAAGGGTTTGCTTCCCTCCCCTCCCCCCGAAATTGAAGTATATAAATAGATCACATAAACTCCCAACTCCCTCACACCTGCAGAACATGTATCTAAGCTTGAGAGCGGCAGAGAAGCGCATGCCCCCCCCCCCCCCCCCCCCCCCCTCCCCTCAACCCTTCCCCTGAAAATTAAAGTGAATATATTGATAACATAAACTCTCAACTCCCTAGCACTTGCAGACCATGTATCTAGGCTTAAGAGCGGCAAAGAAGGGTCTGACCCACCCCACCCCAAAATATAAGTAAAGATACATAATTGCCTCGCATCTGACCCTCCCCACCCAAAAATATTTGTAAACAGACCAAATTCCCACGCACCTAACCTGCCCCACCCCAAAATATACGGGAGTAGAAAAAAGATCACTCCCTCCATGCCTAGAAATCCTGGGGGGGGGGGGGGGGGGGGGGGGGGGGGGGGGGGCTGACCCCTCCCCCCCCCCCCCCCCTAAATTGAAAGACCCATTTTTCGAGAAACGTAGATATGGCTTCTGGGGGGTAACAATATGGCGCACATAATCGCATCCACGGAATTTCCACAGGGATTGTGGAATAGTCAAAAATCAGTTCTGCACCCCACTGGGGTTGCCCAAGTACTGTAGTCACCCTTCACCTTTGCAGGGACCGGCCAGAAACTGGAGTTCTCATTATTTCAAACAAAACAGTAGCAGGACAGTTTTCTCAGCATGTTACAGCTACACTTCCCCTTCGGGCTAGTCCCACCCAACTCGGCCCCAATGTTGAATGGGTGAAAGGGCCCCTAAGATTGCATGGGGCTGGAGGTCACTCCAGGTTTTGTCCCAATCATGTGAATGATGGCAGTAGGGAGGCTCAATAAAGGCACCGCATTAGACACAGCAAATCTGTAACCAAGGACCTACTCCCATACTCACCCATATTACCCACCCATATTATCAACCCATACACAGCCATTCACCCACTCATACTATGGGCTGGGGTGGAGGGGGGAGGGGGGTAAATACTTGGGTCAGTGCTTGGGTTTGCATTGTGGCTGGTTGGTTACTTGGATGGTTGGATGTTTTTTGGTAGTTCAGCTGACTACTCTGAGCCTAAGGGGGCATGCCACTGTGTAGGAGTACATGGCAAGCCGCAGGGTGGGTGGGTCAGTGCTTGGGCTGGCGTGGTGGCTGGTTGATTGATTGGGTTGTTGGCTAGCTGATTGGCTGGTTGGTTGGCTGGTTGTATGATTTGGTTGAAGTGCAGCTGACTACTCTGATCCTAAGGGGGGATGCCACTGTGTAGGAGTGCATTGCAAGCTTCAAGGTGGGTGGGTCAGTGCTTGGGTTGGCTGGTTGATGAATTGATTATTTATAAGTCCGTTGGTTGGTTGGTTCAGTTGTTCTGAGGTACTGCAGTTGACTACTCTGAGCCTGAGGAAGGACGCCATTGTCCAGGAGTACATGGCAAGCCTTAAGGTGGGTGGGTCAGTGCTTGGGTTTGCATGGTGGCTGGTTGGTTGCTTGGATGGTTGGATGTTTTTGTGGTAGTGCAGCTGACTACTCTGAGCCTAAAGGGGGGTGCCTATCCCCAAATAGAAGTAAAAGAAATTCTTCGCACCTGCAAACAATGTCTCTAGGCTTGAGTCCGGCACAGAAGGGTCTGACCCACCCCACCCCACCCCAAAATATAAGTAAAAAATATTATTCCCTCGCACCTGCAGACAATGTCTCTAGACTTGAGAGCGGCCGAGATGCGTGTGTCTGACCTGGTTGCTGAGCTGTCCAGTCGTGACGACCAGGCGCATCGAAGCCATCAGGACCAGAATGATCTCCAGAGGGTTGTGCAAGCCCTAGATGGAGAAAGGGACAGCTTGCAGGTGAAAATAACAATGATCCTGCCTTTCTTTGCTTCTTTGTCTCTGTCTTGGTCTCTTTGTCTCTGCCTGTCTCTGCCTTGGTCAGAGTCTTGGGTCGTGAAGAGTGCAGGCTGTGTGTGAAAGAACTGTACAGGTTTTTCAAGCCCCAGATGGAGAAAGGGACAGCTTACAGGTGATGATAACAATGATCCTGCGTTTCTTTGCTACTTTGTTTCTTTGTCTCTGTCTTGGTCTCTTTGTCCCTGTCTTGGTCTATCTTGGTCAGAGTCTTGGGTGGCGAAGAGTGCGGGTTGTGTGCGAAACAAGTGTACAGATTATGCAAGCCCTAGATGGAGAAAGGGACAGCTTACAGGTGATAATAACAATGATCCTGCGTTTCTTTGCTTCTTTGTCTCTGTCTTGGTCTCTTTGTCCCTGTCTTGGTCTATCTTGGTCAGAGTCTTGGGTGGTGAAGAGAGCGGGCTGTGTGTGAAAGAACTGTACAGGTTTTTCAAGCCCCAGGTGGAGAAAGGGACAGCTTGCAGGTGATAATAACAATGATCCTGCGTTTCTTTGCTACTTTGTTTCTTTGTCTCTGTCTTGGTCTCTTTGTCCCTGTCTTGGTCTATCTTGGTCAGAGTCTTGGGTGGTGAAGAGTGCAGGTTGTGTGCGAAACAAGTGTACAGATTATGCAAGCCCTAGATGGAGAAAGGGACAGCTTGCAGGTGATAATAATAATAATAATAATATTAATGCAATACTGTGTTTCTGTGTGTATAAATGTGACAGAGCCCTGGAAGTTGAAGATTGCAGGATGTGTGTGAAACAATTGTACAGAGTGTGCAAGCCCTAGATAGAGAAAGAGAGCTCACAGGTAGGGCCCGGCAGTTCATATGATGCTGACCAAAGGCGAGTATGATATCATATGATATCATGCAAATTGCATCATCTGATATTGTATGTAAATGGTAACTTTAGCCTAGTCAGACTTACGGCATCATTTATGCTACTGTGTTTCTTTGCTATTTTGTTTCTTTGTCTCTGTCTTGGTCTCTTTGTCTCTGCCTGTCTCTGCCTTGGTCAGAGCCCTGAGCGGTGAAGAGTGCAGGTTGTGTGTGAAAGAACTGTACAGGTTTTTCAAGCCCTAGGTGGAGAAAGGGACAGCTTACACGTGAAAAAAGAATGCAATACATTTAGGGACTGGCATATCATATGATGTTGACCCAAGGCGATTATAATATCATATGATAGCATACAATTTGCATCATGTGATGTTGTATATAAATGGTAACTTTAGCCAAGTCAGACTGCTGGCATCATATGATGACATGATACCATATGATATATATGTATGATATTTATGTATGATATCATATTACCGTTCTACTGGTCGGCATCATATGTCACACGTTTAGGTCCCTAATAATTAGGGAACGGCAACATGCCATCACATCATCATATGATTTCATTTGATGTCGGCAGTCTGACTAGACTAAATTTACCATTTACATACAATATCATATGATGCAATTTTTATAATACCATATGATATCAGATTACTGTTCTACTGGTTTGTATGTTTAGGTCCCTAATAATATGTTACTGTGTATTTTGTCATGTCATGTCCTCTGTGTATTTTTTCATGTCATGTCATGTCCTGTCGAGTCCTCTCAAGTCCTGCCCTGTCCTGTCACAACAAAATCCTACAAGAAAATCCCTGACCCCGCCCCCCCCACTACCCGAATCAGGCCCAGCTGGACGTGAAAGCTGAGCAGGTGGTAGAAGCTGCTGAGAAAATCCAAAAAGAAAATATAGACGCTGCCTGGACGCTGCTAAGAAAATCCGAAAAGAAAATCTCTCAACCCTGACCCCCCACTACCTGATCCTGAACCTGAACCACTACCTTTTCCCCCACTACCGGAATCAGGCCCAGCTGGACGTGAAAGCTAAGCAGGTGGTAGAAGCTGCTGAGAAAATCCCAAAAGAAAATATAGACGCTGCCTGGACGCTGCTAAGAAAATCCCAAAAGAAAATCCCTCAACCCTGACCCCCCACTACCTGATCCTGAACCTGAACCACTACCTTTTCCCCCACTACCGGAATCAGGCCCAGCTGGACGTGAAAGCTGAGCAGGTGGTAGCATTGAGACACGAGATTGACATGCGCAATGACCAGATTGATGAGACCAGCAGGTAAGATAATTTGTATTTCCTGGCCATTTCTATATTATATTTTGTAATTTCTATGTATGATACTTTTGATCTACATGTGCAAGGACCAGATTGCTGAGACCAGTAGGTAGGAGATGTTGTTGTATTTCATTTTTTTCCAGGCAATCTTTGTATTGTGTCATTTCTATTTGTTTCTCTATAATATTTTTGATGTACATGTGGAAGGACTAGATTGATGAGACCAGCAGGTGAGAGAATTGTACTTCAAAATCTGGTGTTTATTTCAAAAATCAAGGCAATCTTTATATTTTGTAATTTATACATAATACTTTTGATAGGTATTTGCAAGGACCAGGCTGGCAAGGCCAGCAGATAGGAGGATTTGAATTTCAAGAAACCAGTCAATCTTCATATTATGTCATTTATAAAAAAAAAGGTATCGGCAAAACGATGAGGCCAGCAGGTTAGTATCTGGTCAATCCCTAGGCGTCTATCCCTAGCCATCTATACCATGCTGACAGCCGTGTCTGGTCAATCATTTGTATACTATTACCTTTTCCTGCGTAGAAATCTACTACTATATCCACTATATCTGCAACTATCAGTTACCCTACCACGTCAGAATTATAACCACCCTGTCAAACTCACCGCCCTAATCTACCCCGAGGTTACTCTCCATGGCCAAGGGGCGACTGTCCCATGCCAACAGCCGTCCTCAAGAGAGTAAACTTCTATGCCTCACTCACTCACCGACCAATCCCCCCCTTCCACACACACACACACACACACACGGGTTACTCTCCATGGCCAAGGGGCGACTGTCCCATGCCAACAGCCGTCCTCAAGAGAGTAAACTTCTATGCCTCACTCACTCACCGACCAATCCCCCCCTTCCACACACACACACACACACGGGTTACTCTCCATGGCCGAGGGGCGTCTATCCCATGCCGACAGCCGTGCTCACGAGAGTGAACTTCTATGACAACCCAACCGGTGTCAAAGGCACATACCCGAGAGTGGGCTTCTATAACACCCACCACCACTACCAGCATCAAAACCACCACTACCATCACCAAAACCACCACGACCACCACCACCAATCTGTGTCAAATGCACAGACCTGTGAAAAGATATGCAGAGTCTTTGATTCAAACTCAAATTCAAACTCGCCGACCATATCCCCCCCCCCCCCTCTCCCCCAGGTTACTATCTATGGCTGAGGGGCGCCTATCCCATGCCGACAGCCGTGCTCGCGAGATTGGGCTTCTAGAACACCCACCATCACCACCATCATCAAAACCACCAATACCACCACCACCAATCTATTTTAAATGCACATACCTGTAAAATAATTCACAGAGCAGTAGATTCAAACTCATCAACCAAATCCCCCCCCCCCCCCCCCCCCCCCCCCCCCCCTCCCCCCTCTCCATACTCACTTCAAGATATGCCGCATCTTCTGAGTGCATTAGAGGCATGTGGACGAACACCATGAAGATCAAGGGGAAGTCCTCATGCCCCCCCCCCCCCCCCCCCCCCCCCCCCCCCCCCAGGCTACTTTCAATGGCTGAGGGGCGTCTATCACATGCCAACAGCCGTGCTCGCTAGAGTAAACTTCTATGACAACCCAACTACCTGACTCCCGCATGAACAGATTCACAGAGTCATATATTCAAACTCACCGATAAAATCCCCCGCCCCAGGTTACTCTCTATGGCTGAGGGGCGTCTATCCCATGCCGATAGCCGTGCTCGCGAGAGTGAGGCTGAGTGTGGCTCCCTGCGAGATCAGCTGGCCACCACCCTGGACAACCTGCGAGGCCTGTCTGGGGAGCATGAGGCAGTGAGGGAGGAGCTGAGGGCTGTGACAGAAGACTTAGAGGCCCTGGTGAAGGAGAATCAGGTGGGTGGGGTGGTGTCGGTGGGGAAATGTGGCCAGTGGGTTGGTTGGTGAGTCCATCAGGTGAGAGGGTGGGTTGGCGTGGCCGGTGAGTTGGTTGGAGAATCAGGTGGGTTGGTTGGCTGGTGGGTGGGTTGGGGTGGCCAGTGGATTGGTTGGTGTGGCTGGTGGGTGGGTGGGTTGGTGTGGCCAGTGGGTTGGTTGGTGTGGCCGTTGAGTTGGTTGGTGAGTCCAGTGGGTGGGTGGGTTGGTGTGGCCAGTGGGTGGGTTGGTGTGGCTGGTGGGTAGGTGGGTTGGTGTGGCCAGTGGGTTGGTTGGTGTGGCTGGTGGGTTGGTTGGTGTGGCCAGTGGGTGGGTGGGTGGCTTGGTGGGGCCAGTGGGTGGGTTGGTGAGTCCAGTGGGAGGGTGGGTTGGTGTGGCCAGTGGGTGGGTGGGTTGGTGTGGCCAGTGGGTGGGTGGGTTGGTGTGGCCAGTGGGTTGGTTGGTGTGGCCGTTGGGTTGGTTGGTGAGTCCAGTGGGTGGGTGGGTTGGTGTGGCCAGTGGGTTGGTTGGTGTGGCTGGTGGGTAGGTGGGTTGGTGTGCCAGGGGTTGGTTGGTGTGGCCGTGTTGGTTGATTGGTGTGCCATGTGTGGGTGGTGGGTTGGTGTCGGCCAGTGGTTGGTGGTTGTGCTGGTGGGTAGGTGGGGTTGGTTGGTGGGCCGTGGATTGGTTTGGTGTGGCCAGTGGGTTGGTGGTTGTGTTGGTGTGGCCAGTGGGTGGGTTGGTGAGTCAGTGGGTGGGTGGGTTTGGTGTGGCCATGGGTGGGTGGGTTGGTGTTGCCCAGTGGGTGGTGGTGGCCATTGGGTTGTTAGTGGCCGTGGTTGGTTTGGTGTGGCCAGTTGGGTTGGGGGTGGCTTGGTGATCCAGTGGGTGGTGGTTGGTGTGCCCAGTGGGTGGGTGGGTGTGTTGGTGTGGCCGTGGTGGTGGTTGTGTGGCCATGGTGGGTGGGTGGTGTTGGCCAGTGGGTGGGTGGGTGGTGTGGCCATGGTGGTGGTGGGTTGGTGTGCCATGGGTGGTGGGTGCTGGGTGAGTCCCAGTGGGTGGGTGGGTTGGGTGTGGCCTTGGGTGGGTTGGTTTGGTGTGGCCAGTGGGTTGGTTGGGTTGTTGTGGCCATGGTGTGTGGGTTGGTGTTGGCCAGTGGTGGGTGGGTTGGGTGTGGCCAGTGGGTGGGTGGGGTTGGTTGTTGCCATGGGTGGGTGGGTTGGTGTGGCCAGTGGGTGGTGTGTGTGGGTGGTGTGGCCAGTGGGTGTGTGGGTTGGTGTGGCTGGTTGTTGGTTTGGTTGGTGTTGCCATGGTGGTGGGTGGGGGTGGCCAGTGGGGGGTGGCTGGTGGCCAGTGGTGTGTGGTTTGGTTGGTTTTGCCAGTGGGTGGGTGGGTTTGGTGTGGCCAGTGTGGGGGTTTGGTGTGGCCAGTGGGTGGGTGGGTTGGTGTGGCCAGTGGGTGTGTGGGTTGGTGTGGCCAGTGGGTGGGTGGGTTGGTGTGGGCTTTTGGGTGGCTGGGTTGGTGTGGCCAGTGGGTGGGTGGTTGGTGTGGCCAGTGGGGTGGGTGTTGGTGTGCCAGGGTGGTGGGTTGGTTGTGGTGGCCAGTTTGTGGGTGGGTTGTGTGGCATTGGTGGTGGGTTTGGTGTGCCAGTTGGTGGGTGGTTGGGGTTGGTGGTGGCCAGTGGTGGGTGGGTTGGTGTGGCCATGGGGGTGTGGGTTGGGGTGCCATTGGGTGGGTGGTGTGGGTTGGTGTGGCCAGTGGGTGCGGTGGGTTGGTGGGGCCATTGGGTGGGTGGTTGGTGTGGCCAGTGGGTGGTGGGTTTTTGTGGACAGTGGGTGGGTGGGTTGGGGTGGCAATGGGTGGGTAGGTTGGGTGTGTGCCGTGGGGGTGGGTGGTTGTGCCATGTGTGGGGTGGGTGACTTGGTGTGACCGGTGGGTTGGTTGGAGAATCAGGGGGGGGGGGAGGTGTGTCCGGTGGGGGGGGGGAGAATCCAGTGGGCTTTCCCACCCATGCTGTCAAGTTATTTGGGTTGGAGAATGAGTAAAATGCAAAGGGTGAGTTACTGTTGGGAGCATGCCTTATTTGGGTTGGAGAATGAGTAAACTGCAAAGGGCGAGTTACTGTTGGGAGCATTCCTTATTTGGCCATTCAGTGGATGATTTGATTTTAGGTTTTTAAAACACTTCGTAGTTTGTATCTCGAACTTGATAAGTTGGCTTGAGAATTCTAGATTCCCGACATTTTGCCCTGAGAATCGATAATTGTGAGAATTGTCAAAAATTGCCTGAAACAATTTGTATGCTTGTTTGCGTTGAGGTTGGGGTGGGGTGTGTTCTGGGCCACCTCTTCTCCCTATGCGCCATCATATCCTTGCCGGTCCGCGCTTTCAGGTAGTGAGCAACGAGCTGGCGGTGGTGACTCAACATCGGGATGCATCGGCAGATGAACTTAGAAGGACCTCTGCCAAGCTATCCTCCACAGAACAGATGGTGCGTTGGTACTGTTGTGTGCAACGTTTGTGTACTGTTTGTTTGCATTGTGATTGGTCCTGTTTGTGTGCATTGTTGGTGGTACTGTTTGCGAGCAGTCTGTATGCAACAAGCTGGCGGTGATGACTCAACAGCGAGATGCATCTGAAGATGCACTTAGAAGGACCTCTGCCAAGCTCTCTTCCACTGAACAGATGGTGAGCTGGTGCTGTTGTGTGCAACGTTTGTGTACAGCTTGTGGTACCGTGTGTGGTACTGCTTGTAAGCCGTTTGTGTACTGCTTGTATGCCGTTTGTACGCAACGAGCTGGCGGTGATGACTGAGCAGCGAGATGCATCTGAAAACGAACTACGGAGAACCTCTGCTTAGCCCTCCTCCACTGATCATATGGTGAGCTAGTGCCATTGTGTGAAACGTTTGTGTACCGGGCGTGGACTGTTTGTTAGTTGTTGTGTACAACAAGCTAGCGGTGGTGACTGAAGAGCGGGATGCATTTGAAGATGAACTATGGAGAACCTCTGCCATGCTCTCCTCCACTGAACAGATGGTGAGCTGGTACTGTTGTGTGCAACGTTTGTGTACTGTTTGTGTGCATTGTGATTGGTCCTGTTTGTGTGCATTGTTGGTGGTACTGTTTGCAAGCAGTCTGTATGCAACAAGCTGGCGGTGATGACTCAACAGCGAGATGCATCTGAAGATGCACTTAGAAGGACCTCTGCCAAGGTCTCCTCCACTGAAAAGATGGTGAGCTAGTGCCCTTGTGTGTAATACTTTTGTACTGCTTGTGGTATTGTGGTACCGTTTGTGGAAAACGTGGATAGCGTTTGTGGTATCGTGGTACCGTTTGTGGTATTGTGGTACCGTTTGTGGATACCGCTGATAGCGTTTGTGGTATCGTTCGTGTACTTAGGAGGACTTATCTGTCATGGCTGAATCTCCTAGGGTTGTATTGAGGGTGTAGTTGTATTGGAGTCTCATGGGATTATATTGAGGGCGTAGAATCAATGAGGTCCACCTGATGATCATAACAAGGGGTGTGGGATTGAGGTGTGCCGCATTCTATAGATGCAGGTTTCTATAAGTGATGAGATTGTTTTGTGTTTTATCATGCCGACCCACTTATATTTGTATCGTGCCAAACCACTTGCTTATTTCCACCGGATCCACCTTGACGCAGGTCCGGGCAAAAGAGATTGAGGTTGAAGATCTCCGCAGAGCATACGAGGCTCTGGCTTTAGAGAGCAGGAGGTGGGTTAGAGGTAGGGGGGGAGAGTCAGTTCGCTGGCTATATGACATGGGGGAGGAGGTGGTGTGTGGGGTGGGGTGGGGGGATAGAGTCAGGTCACTGGCTATATAACATAGAGGTGGTGTCTATGTGTGTGGGGGGGGGGGGGGGGGGGGAGGGGGGTCCGCAGAGCATACGAGGCTCTGGCTTTAGAGAGCAGGAGGTGGGGTAGAGGTAGGGTGGGGTAGAGTCTGTTTTCTGGCTACATGACATGGGGGTGGGGGAGGTGTCTGTGTTGGGTGTGGGTGGGTGGGTGGGTGGGGGGGGGGGGGGGGTAGATTATGGGGATGGATAAGTGGTGGCAGTGATGGTGTCCGTGGTAATGGTAGTGTTTGTGTGTGTGGTGGTGGTGGTGGTGTCTGTGGTAATGGTAGTGTTTGTGTATGTGTTGGTGGTGGTGGTGTCTGTGGTAATGGTAGTGTTTGTGTATGTGGAGGTGGTGGTGGTGTCTGTGGTAATGGTAGTGTTTGTGTGTGTGGTGGTGGTGGTGGTGTCTGTGGTAATGGTAGTGTTTGTGTATGTGGAGGTGGTGGTAGTGTCTGTGGTAATGGTAGTGTTTGTGTATGTGGAGGTGGTGGTAGTGTCTGTGGTAATGGTAGTGTTTGTGTATGTGTATGTGGTGGTTGTGGTGGTGTCACAGCTTGAGCGCGAGGTTCCTCTCAAGTGATATTTACACCCAACCACCTAGTTCACCCAACCACCTAGTTCACCCAGCCACCCAACCACCTAGTTCACCCAGCCACCCAACCACCTAGTTCCCCCAACCACCTAGTTCACCCAGCCACCCAACCACCTAGTTCACCCAACCACCTAGTTCACCCAGTCACCCAACCACCTAGTTCACCCAGCCACCCAACCACCTAGTTCACCCAGCCACCCAACCACCTAGTTCACCCAACCACCTAGTTCACCCAGCCACCCAACCACCTAGTTCACCCAGCCACCCAACCACCTAGTTCACCCAACCACCTAGTTCACCCAGCCACCCAACCACCTAGTTCACACAGCCACCCAACCACCTAGTTCACCCAACCACCTAGTTACACCCAACCACCTAGTTCACCCAACCACCTAGTTACACACAACCACCTAGTTCACCCAACCACCCAACCACCTAGTTACACACAACCACCTAGTTCACCCCAAGCACCTGCACTCCAGCACCTTCATGCTCACCACCACCAACAATAACGACACAACCAATAACACTAACAACAACAACAACAACAACAACACGTCATCCAGATTCCAAAGCACTGTTGCCCAGCTTGAGCGCGAGGCTGCTCTAAGAGAAGCATCCCTGAAGAACCGATCGGAAGAAGCCTCATCTCTTGCAGATGCTAACAGAGATGGTCAATCTCAGATCAACCAGTATGTGCAGGACCTTCAGGTGAGAGTGTGCTCTTGTGATCAGTGTTTAGGGTTTATTGGGGTTTTGTATGGGTGTGCTTGTGGTGTATGGGTGTGCTTGTGGTGTATGGGTGTGCATTATCAGGCACTTGAAAATCAACTTAGTCTGGAAGAGATGGTCAATCCCAGATCAACCAGTATGTGCAGGACCTTCAGGTGGGTGTGCGATCTTGTGATGCATGGGTGTGCTTGTGGTGTATAGGTGTGCATGTGCCCTTGGGGGTGGGTGCTGTCGTGTATGGGTGTGCTTTTGCCCTTGAGGGTGGGTGTGCTAATGGTATATGGGTGTTCTTGTGGTGTATGGGTGTGCATGTGCCCTTGGAAGTGGGTGTGGTTGTAGTGTATGGGTGTGTTTGTGGTGTATGGGTGTGCATGTGCCCTTGGAAGTGGGTGTGGTTGTAGCGTATGGGTGTGCTTTTGGTGTATGGGAGTGCATGTGCCCTTGGGCGTGGACGCCCTTGTGGTGTATGAGTGTGCATGTGCCCTTGGGCGTGGACGCCCTTGTGGTGTATGGGTGTGCATGTGCCCTTGGGCGTGGACGCCCTTGTGGTGTATGGGTGTGCATTATCAGTCGCTTGAAAACCAACTTAGTCTGGAGGAGATGGTCAATCCCAGATCAATCCGTATGTGCAGGACCTGCAGGTGCGTGGGTGCCCAGGTGTGTGGGTGCTCAGGCGGGTGGGTGGGTGCTCAGGTGGGTGGGTAGGTGCTCAGGTGGGTGGGTGGGTGCTCAGGTGGGCGGGTAAGTGTACAGGTGGGTGGGTGCTCTTGTGCCCAGGTGGGTGGGCGCTGAGGTGGGTGGGTGGGTGGGTGGGTGCTCTTGTGCCCAGGTGGGTGGGCGCTGAGATGGGTGGGTGGGTGCTTTTGTGCCCAGGTGGGTGGGCGCTGAGGTGGGTGGGTGGGTGGGTGCTCTTGTGCCCAGGTGGGTGGGCGCTGAGGTGGGGTGGGTGGGTGCTCTTGTGCCCAGGTGGGTGGGGGCTGAGGTGGGTGGGTGGGTGCTCTTGTGCCCAGGTGGGTGGGCGCTGAGGTGGGTGGGTGGGTGGGTGCTCTTGTGCCCAGGTGGGTGGGCGCTGAGGTGGGTGGGTGGGTGCTCTTGTGCCCAGGTGGTGGGCGCTGAGGTGGGTGGGTGGGTGCTCTTGTGCCCAGGTGGGTGGGGGCTGAGGTGGGTGGGTGGGTGCTCTTGTGCCCAGGTGGGTGGGCGCTGAGGTGGGTGGGTGGGTGCTCTTGTGCCCAGGTGGTGGGCGCTGAGGTGGGTGGGTGGGTGCTCTTGTGTCCAGGTGTGGCTGTACGAGAGTGCATTGGATCAAAAGTATGGGAGTGCAATCTACCAAACAAGCCATCTAAACTATGCCATAGAAGCCATCTAAACCTTTGAACACGCCATCTAGAATGTCTCAAACTCTGGTAAATCAAATGCTGCAAACTTTGAAAACAGTGCTGGAAACTCAATCAAACCAAATGCTGGAAACTCAATTAAATGCTGGCAACACAATTAAATGACATGCTGGAAACTCAATTAAATGAAATGCTGGAAACACAATTAAATCAAGTGCTGGAAACTTTGAAATCACTGTGCTGGAAACCAATCAAATCAAATCCTGGTAAGTCAATCAAATCAAATGCTGGTAATTCAAATACTGGAAATACTGGAAATCGCTGTGCAGGCGTTTGAGCGCCAAGTTGACTCCCTCAGTCGGCAGCTTGCAAAAGCGGAGAACGACAGTGAAGAGATGGTACGCGAACGTGAGGTACTGCTTGAGGAGATCAGATCAGCACAGCAGGTGAGAGAGTTGTGCAGGAATACCATGATGATGATGATGATGATGAAGGATACATATGCGTTACATGCACCCTATAGCTTGACAGTGACAATGTTGTGTGAATGACAAAGTGGAATGGACCGTGAGCGTGAGGTGCTGCTTGAGGAGATCCAGTCATCGCAGCAGGTGGGCGTTTTGCATAAATATGGTGAATTTACAGACTACTATTTACTGTAATTATTAAGTAAGTAAGTAATATATTAATATTAATTAATATTAATTACTTAATTAATATGAATTAAATAAATAGTATGCCTTATAACTAGGGATTGGCATATCATATTATGTTGGCCAAAGGAAAGTATGATATCATATGATATCATGCAAATTGCATCATATGATATTGTATTTAAATGGTAACTTTGGCCAAGTCAGACTGCCGACATCATGTGGTATCATATGATGACATGCGGTGTTTTTATTTGTGCGACTGGTCACACATTGTGGTGCGCAATCGCCACCCCGTGCAACCCTCAGGTGTGCAAAATTTGGGCGAAATGGGCCCTTGGTCGCCACGAGTGTAACTTTTGGCATCCAAGTGCAAAATGCATGTTTTCAAAGGCCCCACCGGGCCCCACCCCCAAAACAATCCTGGGGGGCTACACACCCCCGGGCCCCCCTTAAAGGTAGCGGCGCTTCGCGCCGAGTGCTTCGCTACAGCACCGTCCTAGGTTGAGCCTGTGGTCCCCACTTGTGGCTACCAAATTGGCCTGAAGATTTCTGAAATTAAGAACACTGATGACATGATGTCTTATGATATCATATTTCCGTTCCCTACTTATCACCAGGTAGGAGGTTAAGGGAGCCAGCCCGTTTGCTTGCACTGAGGCCAAGCAACTAATTGTTGCGTAATGTATTTGCAGTAAATATAGGTGGTTGGCCCCAGTGCAAGCATATGGGCTGGCTCCCTCAACCTCAAACCTCGTAATAAGTAGTACTTTTTACTTATTAATCTGTATTTGTGGTACACAGCATTCTAACTTGCTAATCTAATTGGCATAGTTATATGCCTTGCTAATTCGTTTGCTTACTTGCTCACGTACTCGCTCACTAAAACCTAAAAAATAAAAAAATAAAAACTAAAAAACTAAATATAACTACAGGTGCGGCTGGGCCTTGAGCGCCACCGCGAGGATCTTCAGCGCCAGGTTGCCAGCCTGGACAGCCAGCTAGCAATCACACGTGCCAGGCTGGAGGACGCAGGCAGTGAGAGCTCTAGCTTAGGGTACGTCTTGCACTGTCCCTGTGTCGCCTTTTACTATCCCTGTTCTGTGTCGCCCCTGTGTCTCCCTATACGTTCTGTGTCGCCCATGTGTTGCCCATGTGTTGCCCATGTACGCCCACCATCCACTCACCCACACCCACTCACCCACCCACCCACCCACACCTGTACAGGTCTGCAAGATCATCAGCAACCTGGCGCACAATTACTGGCGCACCATTCTGTGTACCATCCACCGCCCACCATCGCCCATGTGTTGCCCATGTACTGGCACTCTTTTTTAACTTCTGCACTCTTCTGCACTGCATTTGTATTTTCTTCTTCTGCACTTTGCCCCTTTGTCTGCACTTTGCCCCTTTTTCTTTTGTACTTCCACTCTTTCCCCTTTTTTCTGTACTTCTACCCTTTTCCCTTTTTTCTTCTATACTTCCACTATTTTCCATTTTTCTTCTGTACTTCCACTCTTTTCCCTTTTTCTGCACTTCCATTTGCATGATTTGTCTCTAGGATGTACATCGTCCCTTCCTAATTAGGTGCACTGTACTTTCAGCTTGCCATGCCTTGTCTGCAACTTGCTTTACCATGCCATACCTTGCCTTTTCTGATATTTGAATACAAATATGTATCGCCGTGCCAGTACTGCGCTGCCAGCATCGATTCAAAAGGTATTGACCTGCTTGTACTGCGATGCCTGCATCCATTCCAAAATGTATTGCCCTTATTGTACTGTGTTGCCTGCATCAATTCACAAACGTATTGCCCTGCTTGTACTGCGTTGCCTGCATCGATTCAAAAATGTATTGCCCTGCTTGTAGTGCGTTGCCTGCATCGATTCAAAAATATTCAGATTCACGTGTGCTGCCCCTGATTGTCTCCTCCCCATTACTCAGGCAGCGACTGGCCATAGAACGAAACCGAGTCGCTGAGCTGGAAGGATTGCTAGCTGGCATGCGGGCCCGCGAGTACAAGAGTGACCTTAGCAGTACAAAGAGTGGCAGCCAGCTGGCCTTATGGCAAGAGCGCAACCGCATTTTGGAAGAGCAGGTAGCGCAGTGCTCATTCTTGTGCGCTGGGGGGTGGGGGTGGGGGGCTACGGAGTGATCAGGACAACCATAACGATAATGAAATATACATATTTGTTACTACGATACAGCATCAGGTGCAAACCCTCCAGACAATGACATGTTCATTTTGTCACCCTGACTACAACAGCAGGAGAGGGGGGGGGGGGGGGGGGGGGGGGGGGGGGGGGTCGGTGTGCTCAGGACAACATGAACTTTACATACTTTGTTGCAACGATGTAGCATCAGGTGCAAACCCTCCAGACAATCAAACGTAGATTTTGTCTCCCTGTCTACAAACGTAGAAGAGGTTGCTCAGTCTGAGGCCCTTGATTTGCCGGAGGCCCTTTTGTGCTATACAGGTTGCAACGATGCAGCATCGGTACAAGCCCTCCAGATGATAACAAGGGTTGTTTGTCCCCCTCCCTGATCACAATAGCAAGAGAGGTGACTCGGTCTGAGACCCTGACGAAATTCGCGTTCATACTGCGCAGGTTGCAACGATGCAGCATCAGGTCCAAGCCCTCCAGAAGGGGCGTGACGCTCAGGACCGCGAGCTAGCTAGGTTACGCAATGAAGCGTTGTCCCTAGCTGCCTCAGCCGCCACCCTGGAGCAGCAGAGTCACAGTGCTGTTGCAAAGATGGCGGTCCAAACTAGCAGTTTGGAACTGGGGGCGAAAGATCAGGTGGGTAAGGGGGGTGCTTGTGTCCCTTATTTGAAGTAGGCTGCATCACTCACACACGTGCATACCATTCTGTCTCACACAAACACACACAATCCCTCTCTCCTCTTAATCCCTTTCTCCTCGCTGGCATGGCGCCTTTGTTTCACATCTAAACAGTGGCACTCACGTGCAAGACAACATGCATACCAATCTCTCTCTATATCTCTCTCTCTCTCTATCTCTATCTCTCTCTCTCTCTCGCTCTCGCTCTCTATCGCTCTATCGCTCTCGCTCTCGCTCTCGCTCTCTCTGCATGCAGGCACTAGCACTGCAGAGCATGAGGGAGGAGCGCGATGCCTTTGCTTCTCCAATGGACAGTGGCCCTCACATACATGCACACATGCAAACCAATCTCTCTCTCTCTCTCACACACATGCATTCACACACACACATCACTATCCATACCCCATGTAGACACTAGCACTGCGGAGCCTGAAGGAGTAGCGCGACGCCTTTGCTTCTCTATTAGGCAGTGGCCTTCACATACATGCACACATGCAAACCAATCTCTCTCTCTCACACACACATGCATTCACATGCACACATGCATTCACACACACACATCGCTATCCCTACCCCATGTAGACACTAGCACTGCGGAGCCTGAGGGAGTAGCGCGACGCCTTTGCCTCCCTACAAGGCAGTGGCCCTCACATGCATGCACACATGCATACCAATCTCTGTCTCACACACACACATGCATTCACACACACACCACTATCTCTACCCCTTGCAGGCATTAGCACTGCGGAGTCTGAGGGAGGAGCGTGACGCCTTCGCTTCTCAACTGGACAATGTTTCTCGTCAGCTAGAGGCTTCTTTGGAGCATGGGTAAGGGCTCTAGTGGTGGTGGTGGTGGCAATAATGGAAATGATATGTATCGGTGATATCCAGTACACTTGATGGTTGGCTAGTGATGATGATTACATTTTTGCTGCTGCCCTACTGGACTCCAAATGTGCCCGCAGCTTGACGGAGCCAAAGGGCGATCTACTGACTGAGTACTACCAAATCCTCCTTACTGAGCCGGGCACCTGAGGGCTTGCACGCACGTATGGGGGGAGCTAGTACGTGCTGTACTTGAGTTGCCATGAGTAACCCAACATTTGGTCAACATTTTGTGATATGCCGGTCCCTACTCACAAGAATCCCCAGCTTATATCTACTGACTGAGTGCCACCTGATCCTCCTTACTAGGCAGGACGCCCTCTGAGGGTTTGCACACATGCATGGGGGAGCTAGAGCGTGCTGTACATGAGCCCTGCCTTTGCCTGTATCTACTGATTGAGTGCCACCTGACCCTCCTGACTTAGCAGGACGCCCTCTGAGGGCTTGTGTGCACGCATGGGGGTAGCTAGAACGTGCAGCACTTGAGTTGCCATGAATAACCCAACAATGAAACAATGGGTGGGAGTAGTACAGCATGCAGTGCTCGGTTACTTGAACTTGAACGAGGTTACATAGCTTCAGCCAGTATTTGGCTGCTTGCTGTCTTTGTTACATAGCTTTAGCCAGCAATTTGGCTGCTCGCCGTTTATGTTACATAGCTTCAGCCAGCAATTTGGCTGCTTGTCGTCTTTGTTACATAGCTTCAGCCAGCAATTTGGCTGCTTTTCGTCTTTGTTACATAGCTTCAGCCAGCAATTGTTTTTCCCAACTTCTGAGCAGGACGCCCTCTGAGGGCTTGCATGCACGCATGGGGGAGCTAGAGCGTGCTGTACTTGAGTTGCGGGCAGAGAATGATCGCCTTGTGCGCCTGGCAGGGAGCATGGAGTCCGAACGTGGTGTTGCGCAAAAAGAGGCTGCGTCATTGCGTCGCCAGCTGTCCGGTGGTGCCAGTGGCACAGGCGGGGCAGCTAAGGGGGCACTGGAGGATGCAACGAGGCAAGTTGTGAGACTGCAGACAATGCTGAAGGTGAGTGTGGATAGTGGTGGTGGTGATGATATGTATATAGCGGTGGTGGTGCGATTGCAGACTATGCTGAAGGAAAGTGTGGATAGTGGTGGTGGTGTGCAGTGTATATGGTGGTGGTGATGATATGTATATGGCGGTGGTGATGATATGTATATAGCGGTGGTAGTGTGATTGCAGACAATGCCAAGGTGAGTGTGGATAGATATGTCGATGTTTAGTGTATAGGTTATTAAACACCTGTTCAACAACTACATGTTGAACCAATGATGTACATAAACAGGTAGGTAACAACATGAACACCTGTTTAACAACCTGAACACTTGTTCAACAACATGAACACCTGTTCAACAACTGCATGTTGAACCAATGATGTACATAAAGAGGTCCTTAACAACCTGAACACCTTTTTATGACCTGGACACCTGTTTAACAACCTGAACAGGGTGCAAGCTGCCTTAAGGAAGCAGCGCCAAGCTGAATAGCCTTCCTAGGGAGCTGCCTAGAAGGTGTTCCTCGTAGCCAAGAAGAAAAGCTATAAAAGGTATCCCCAGGTGGTTGGCCCCAGTGCAAGCAAACAGGCTGACCCCCTTAATCTAAAGCTGACGCAATCCGGCTTCGTAATTACTTTTGTGTATCTCCTTTTTTTTCGTTGTAGAGTGAGCAGGCCAAGCGGTGTCAAGCTGAGAGTTATTTCAAGGGAGCTTCCTATAAGGTGTTCCTCGTAGCCAACAAGAAAAGCTATAAATGATATCCCCCCCCCGCACACACTTCTGCTCGAAATGATAGCTATGATACAAAGCACCAAACTTCACATATTTCACGTTTTTTTAGGGTGCTCTCTTTTCCAAACACCTACTTAGCACATAAATATCTCACGGCACCTTTCAAATCAAGTTGCAGTCAACATGTAAGCCTATTCATCTACCACATATGAACAATTCAGAACCCCAATCAAAGCTCTGTTCTAAAGGATGGCTATGATAAAACGCACCAAACTTCACACATTTAACGTTTATGGGGTGTTCTCCTTTCCAAACACCAAATACTTCTCCAACACTTTTTCTTTTTTTAATACTCCATCATGAAGCTATAAATGATATCCCCTTTTCTTCACTGTAGAGTGAGCAGGCCAAGCGGCGCCAAGCTGGGTAGCCTTTCAGGGGAGCCTAGAAGATGCTCCTCGCAGCCAAAGCAAAAAAACTATGCATGATATCCCCTTTTCTTCATTGTAGAGTGAGCAGGCCAAGCGGTGCCCAAGCTGAGAGGGATTTCTTATAGTTAATGGAGTGTTTTCCTCGTAGCCAAAAAGAAAAGCTATAAATAATATCTCATTTTCTTCATTGTAGAGTGAGCAGACAAGTCCTAAGCGCGTGTCGCACGCAACTCGGAAATGCGCTTTAGCAGTCACGGGCAGGGCAGGGGGCGAATAGTTAAGATACTTGATCTGCCGACTGGGGGGTCAAGAGGGGGCTAGAGCGAAAAGCCATAAATGATATCCCATTTTCTTAGTTGCAGAGTGAGCAGGCCAGGCGGCGCCAAGCTGAGCAGCCTATCAAGGGAGCTGCCTAGAAGGTGTTCCTCGAAGCCCCAAAGAAAAGCTATTAATGATATCCCCAGGTGGTTGGCCCCAGTGCAAGCAAACGGGCTGGCCCCCTTAATCTAAACCTGTCGTAATAAGGCTTTCTAATTATTTGTTTATATGCCCTTTTCTTCGTTGCAGAGTGAGCAGGCCAGCGGCGCCAAGCTGGGAGGGATTTCTTGGAGCTAATGGAAGGTGCTCCTTGTAGCCAAAAAGAAAAGCTTTAAATGATATCCCCAGGTGGTTGGCCCCAGTGCAAGCAAACGGGCTGGCCCCCTTAGTTAATCTTAACCTGTCGTTATAAGGCTTATTAATTATTTGTTTATATGCCCTTTTCTTCGTTGCAGAGTGAGCAGGCCAAGCGGCGTCAAGCCGAGAGGGATTTCTTGGAGCTAATGGAAAGCATTGAGCAACAGGCCAGTCCTGGTGAAGGCGGCTCAGCGGGAGCATTGGCAACCAGGAGGATGGGAGAGATGCAGGTGTGTGCTTGCTTGCTTGGTGTGGGTGGGTGGGTGGGTGGGTGGGGTGGGGGGGGTGGGGGGGGGGTACGGCCTTGGCAACCCATGGGAGAGATGCAGGTGTGTGATTCTGCATGTTGTCTTCCGCCTATCCACCCTTTATTCCGTCCATGCACCCAATCCACCCTTTGCGCCTTATCCACCCTATCCACCATATGCACCCCATCCATGTGTATCCACCCTATGCACCCTATCCACCATATGCACCGTATCCATCCAGTTCACCTTATCCACCGGCAGGTACGCATCGACGCCTTGGAGGCTGAGAAGCTTTCCCTTGAGGATAGCATTCAGAAGATGCACTCACTTATGCTGGGCATGCAGGTAAGGAACAAAGGGTATGATGAGAAGATAGAGAATGATATATATATATCATGATGCCGATATATATATATAGCATCATCTCATCATCATATCTCATCATCATCATTAAGTGTAAGTGTATTATAGATAATAGCTACACCTTTTCAAAATCAAAAGGCTACGTCCTCGTATCCCAACCCTACACAAGGCTAGTCCAACCTGTATCTAGCCTCGTCCCTTTAGGACGGCATTCAAAAGATGCACTCACTCATGCTGAGCATGCATGTAAGAAATAAATTACAAGTGTATTACAGATAATAGCTACACCTTTTCAAAAAAAAGCTACGTCCTCGTATCCCAACCCCATACAAGGCTAGTCCAACCTGAATCTAGCATCGTCCCTTGAGGACAGCGCTCAAAAGATGCACTCACTCATGCTGAGCATGCATTTAAGGAACGAATTACAAGTGTATTACAGATCATAGCTACAGCTTCTCAAAAAAAGGCTACGTCCTCGTATCCCAACTCCATACAAGGCTAGTCCAACCTGAATCTAGCATCGTCCCTTGAGGACAGCGCTCAAAAGATGCACTCACTCATGCTGAGCATGCATTTAAGGAACGAATTACAAGTGTATTACAGATCATAGCTACACCTTTTCAAAAAAAGGCTATCCTTGTATCCCAACCCCACACAAAGCTAGTCCAACCTGTATCTAGCCTCCACCCTTGAGGACGACATTCAAAAGATACACTCACACATGCTAAGTACGCAGTTAAGGAACGAAGGGCGAGCGTATCAGAGATGATAGGTACGCCCCAAACTGTTACAAACAAGACTATGCCCACGTATTCCAACTCCATGCAAGACTAATTAACCTGTGCATAGCATTGTACAAGCCTATGTTGATCTCTTTTATCCCCATACAAGGCTGTGCCCACTCCTATCCTCATTCAGCTCCATTTTGACAGGAGTTGTAAGACACGCTAGTCTGACTTCCCCCTGGTGGAGTGAGAGCAGTCGGGTGTGTCAAGCTCGTGTTGGTTTATCTAAGAGAAGTGGCACTACCGGTACTGTACTGCATCAAGTATTTAGGATGGAAACCACTCCTATCCTTGTTCAATGTCATTTAAAAGCATGTAAAGAAATCAACACAGAAATCAAAATAAATAAATAATACGCCATATCACCAGGCGTGAGGTTGAGGGGGCCAGCCCGATTGCTTGCACTGGGGCCAACCGCCAAAGAAAGAGAAGAAAAAACGTAAATTAAAGAGACTCAAATCAACAAATCAAACAATCAACCATCAAAGAAAATCAAACAAACATAAATCTAACAGACTCAAATCATCCAATCAAACTATCAACCATCCAAGGTAATAAAATAAACGTAAATCAAAGAGACTCAAATCATCCAATCAACCATCCACCATCAACCAATCAACCATCAAAGATAATAAAATAAACGTAAATCAAAGAAACTCAAATCCTCCACTCCACCATCAACCATCCAAGGTAATAAAATAAACGTAAATCAAAGAGACTCAAATCATCCAATCAACCATCCACCATCAACCAATCAACCATCAAAGATAATAAAATATTTGAAATCAAAGAAACTCAAATCCTCCACTCCACCATCAACCATCCCAGATAATAAAATAAACATAAATAAAAGAGACTCAAATAATCCAATCCACCATCAATCAATCAACCATCGAAGATAATCAAATAAAGTAAATCAAAGACACTCAAATCCTCCACTCCACCATCAACCATCCCAGATAATAAAATACACGTAAACAAAGAGACTCAAATCATCCGATCCGCCATCAACCAACAAAGATAATCAAATTGAAATTGAAATTGAAATTGTTACATCCGTGTAGAACCGTTACTCACAGGACGTGAAGTTAAGGACACCATAGCGTAAGCCGGAGCTAGCTATAGTCACCGTAGGACCATCTCAGTAAAAAGAATTACCAACCACATCATACCAGTGCAGCTTAATACGGGGGGTTTTCACCCCGGTTGGGAAGCACCGGCACAATACAGCTGGTAAGACAAAACCTGAGAGTGGGGACGGTCTGTGTGCTAGTCCCCGGGTATCGACCCGGGGTGTGCTTCCATAAAGCGTCTGCACTGTAAAATACTCTGAAAGCTAGTAATGGTGTGAGAGTGGACTGTGTCCGCCAGTTTGAGGGCACAGGATCTCTGAAGTCCAAGAGTGGTCATAGAAGTCAAAAAAGAGGTAGGTATAGTACCAGTTGTTCCAACGGTGATAACTTCATAGTGAACAAGGTATCCAGCCGATCTGAGGCCATTTACCAATTCAACATGCTGGGCGTGTTTAGTAATAAACTCAGTAGCATGGTTGGTATCAGAGCAGTATCCAAGCTCAAGAACCCAGAGTTCTTTATCAGACATACAGGTAGGGGAGTCTATGTCAGGTAGGACGGCAAGATCAGGTCTCATTCTCTTCCAGTCCGCTACAGTAATAGTGGAGGGGCGTAACCAGTCAGGGAGACGTTTGCCCAGGACCCCCCTGGGGAGTTCCTCTTCCTTGCCAGCGTCCATGATCATTCTGCGGGATCCCAGGGCTCCGGTGCATGTGGCCTTGTGGATGAGTCGCACTGCGATAATCAAATAAACGTAAATCAAAGAGACTAAAATCCACCATCCACCAATCAAAGATTATAAAATCAACGTAAATTAAAGAAGCTTTCCATCCCCTTCTCTTTGCAGGAAGAGCTGCATGTGATTCACAACGAGTACGGTGTTGCAGGTGATGTGCTGCAGACCTTGTCAAGTGCCTTGGCCCAGCAACCTCCTGCTGCTGCTGTTTGTACACCACAGAGGAGGACCTAGGCAGGCGACTTGCTGCAGACCTTGTCAAGTGCCTTAGCCCAGCAACCTCCTGCGACGCAGCGGACCCTTCGACCGGCAGGCGACTTGCTGCAGACCTTGTCAAGTGCATTGGCCCAGCAACCTCCTGCTGTTTGTACACCATAGAGGAGGACCTAGGTCGTATCTTTTTATTGACGAATTCACAGCAATCCTCAGTGCAGGATGTAACCAAATGGATGGATGCAAATTCTAGACTTGTCCAGGATCACATCAGGGTTGCACAAGTCAAAAACTACGTCTTGTAATCCTTATTTTAAACGCCAAAATATATGTCTCATGGGGCAAATATATGTGTCCAACGTAACTATTTCTCCAAATCTGATTTCCTCCAAATCTGAGACGTGAGACGTCACGTTTGGACAACCCTGATTTGTATGCTAAAACCAGCTGGCTTCTATGTGGGCAGCCTATCTATTCCATACTGATACTTTATTTTGTCCCTGCATTTTATTATTACAAGTGTAGAGCTATCTACTGTCTACAATCACATCACGTATGAGTTTTGCAACCAACCGTATGTAAAGTGATCATGTCTCTGTTAATTGCATGTTTCTCGCATTTTTGCGCAACTTGTAACAAATAGCTCTGCCGGCGGCATCAGGCATCTGTGTATCTGTGTCTGTCGAACAGTCGTGACAGACTCGATAACTCCTACTCTTGGAATCGTGTTTCTTGGATGGTATTGATTAAAGTGATGTAATGAATGAAGTGTTTGCATGTATTTTGTTTCCGTTCAGGGGTAGCCAAATAGACCAAAGGAGACTAAATAAAATGATTCCAGATTTGATAATTGAACTTGGCTACGGTACATGGCTCCAGGCCTCCATCCTGCAATTAGGCTGCTCGCTGTCTTAAGCAGTGTAAAACAAGAATCCCCCGGGAGACCAGTCATATCATCCCCCATATGTTTTATCATACCATCTGAAGGATCGTTACAGGAGCACAGGACAATCAAATAAATCAAAGTACAAGGTGGTCATAACGTATTTAAGTTCGAGTGACGATAGATGTAAACAATATTCGTAAAAACAGGACAGTGGGCCGATCACAATACCACAAGGACAGCTGAACAGCTAGCGTCGTTCCACATTGTCCTGAGGGAGGTCGCCCGGATATTGGATATCCTCCAATGCATACCCGCGTTCGACGCATTCTCTGAGCTCGAGTTTCGGTATCGAGGTTCAGATCCCCATCTTCAGAAGCTTACTGCTTTCAAGCCCCCAACGGCAAACCGTATCCACCATTTTCGGACCATTACTAGGCAGACAACCTTTCGCTTCGAGGAGGCAGCAAGCTATTGCTCGACCATCCTTTCAGGAGCTTCTCGAGGAGCGCCAAATATCCTGGAGGGAAGCAGCAACTCTTAAACATCAAGAAAGGTAAGTCGAAACGATTGATTCGTTCTGACTTAAGATCTTCAGGATGGCCAGGTGGCCCTACAAAGCAAATATGCGCTCGATGACCTGTGTAAGGGGCCATCAGGCTATTAAGACAGGCCCTAAACAGTGCCTACCCTTGAGTGAATCAGGATCAAGTTCAGCAATTCCGTTGTACTTTTCTTAGTAGACAGTAGATGAATAGATTTGGGACCATGGAGGCAGCCTAAGACTGTTTAGTTTTCTTGGGACCTGCGTGCCCAAAGGCTGTGGACTTGGCCTTGGGGATCTTTTTTGTGGGCTGGTGTGGGCCAAACATTACTGGACGACCGTAGCCTATGACACAGTGTTCTACCTGCCTTATACACAGTGTTTTCCAAAAAGGAAACCATTTTTGTTTTCTCACAGTATTTATTGTAACCAACCGCATATTCATGCCTTCCAAAGCCTAGGTTTGGGCTAGTGTTGGCCAAATGTTTCATGGCGACAGTAGCCTACACAGTGCTTTGAAGACCACCACCACCACCACCACCACCAGTAGCATGACCACTACCACTACCACCACCACCACCACCACCACCAGAAGCATGACCACCACCACTACCACCACCACAACCACCAGTAGCATGACCACCACTTCCGCCACCAGAAGCATGACCACCACCACTACCATCATCACCAGTAGCAGAGACAGTTGATGTGTTTATGGAATGCATTGTGTCCTTAATTTGGGAAACAGACAGTTTCTGACACCCATGTAATTTCTATGCCTAGGCACTGCGCACCTTCTACAGTAAACCATGTTCAAGGAGGGCGGTTTCAACGAGCCTACCTATGCGGATCTACGCCTGGTCTTCCGAAGCTCAACAGGGGGTGGTTCCACTTCCAGTGGCATCGCTGGTGGTGGTCCCCCCGCCAAAAGACGGTGTACAGGGTTGTCCTTAGATGATGAGCGCTCATTCTACACCCACAGAGTGATATTGGCGTCCAAGTCCCCTGTCATAAATACCATGTTGCTGAGGGCAAAGGAGGAGAGGCACAGTAAGGCCATGGATGATGAAAGCTTGGAGCTGAAAATGGAGCACGGGGAGCTATTGGCAGGAGAGGTATTATTCCGCTCTATCTACTCAGGCAAGCTGGCTGAGGAAGTGACTAGTATCCTGTCCAGTGAGCAGGGGTCAGGTGTCAACAAGGTCAAGCTGTTGGTGCAGGTGTACCGATTGGCTGATTGTTATGCGGTGTGCACTGATCAATGTGTACAGGCCATATCAGTCCTTACCTCAGCGGACTGTAAATCGGCAGATCTTGCACAATACATCTTCTCCTTGAGGACAGCTGCCCCAACACTGGCTGATCACGTGCCCATCAAGGATCTGATAGAAAAGTGTTTGGCCCAGCTGATTGAACGGTTTGGTAACGTTACCAGGTTGTTTTGGAGCAGCAGTACACTGGAGGAATTCAGGCAGCTGGACTTTTACACTGTGCTTGCACTGCTTGACTCTGACAAGATAGAGGTTATATCAGAGAATGAAATCCTAACTCTCATGGGCTTGTGGATGGGTGAGGAAAGGGTCGACCGAATTAGCAAAGAGCAACTGCGGGATTTCTCAAACGTCCTTCGTTTGGGACACTTCACAACATCCTTCACATCTAAATTGCATGTTGTTGCACCATGGCTACCACTGGACCCGGCTGTGTTGGGTGATGCAGCAACATGGAAGATGTATCAGGTCGTAAATCCTGAGAAAGCTGTCTCCATGAAAAACAAGCTGCAATCTGTTCATGGCAGTAGCGTGGCATGGTTCAGGGACCGACGGGCAGAGAACGCTGTTTTTGAACGTGTCTTTCAACTCTCGTTCGTTTTCTCTAAAGGATCACTGGCCAAGCTCCTGACATCAGTGCAGCGCTCTTGTGCAGAAAAAGACCTGCATACAATGACAGCTGGCCACACAGTCTTCAACGGGTATGAATTCTTCCAAACTTTGTATGTGCAACGAGTGACCAACGGCTCTAAGAAAACGTATGTGCTGTCCATTGGCTTTGAGTTCAAAATATCAGCTCACATATCCAAAGGAAGTGGGACATCGGCCCATGTCAAAGCTGACTGTGACCTTGGCGAAGTTAGAGAGCTCGTGGGGGAGGTTGACGATTTCCTGCATGGTACCCATTCCTGGGAGCTGGCCAGATTGGACACCTTGGATGATTTCTCATGCCTGGGAGGATACATGAACCAGGATGGTGGGCTGGCAGGGAGATTACATGTTCGCACCATCGACTGATGCAGGTATGCGCCATTGCTGTTGTTTATCAATGCTTATATGAACATACTGTACTCTGGTGAAATTGTATTTTGGTGATTATTTTGACTGGTTCAGCTGCTTGCTAAGACTAGAGCCATTTAGCCAAGTTCAGGTTCTAAGGGCCATTCTTAGTCACGCACAGGCAGTCCTGCATAGTGGGGGCAGGTAATTGAGTTGGCGCTTGATGAACCCCTGAACCACTGCTTGTTGAGGTTTCGGTTATGTACCTTTCTCTCGTGCCCCTTCCTTTGTCTCAGCCACCACTGCTTCAATTGGACCTCCACCTACTGACCCATTCCCCCATGAACCACCAACCCCCATACCCCCATGCATGCACCGCCAACACCCAGTGATATGATTGATGCAACAAGCCCCCTACCTCTTGTACCCTCTACCCCTTTGTACCCCCTATCCCCTATCCCCTATGACTGATGCAACAAGCCCCCTAATCCTTGTACCCCCTAATCCCTGTACCCTCCACCCCCTATACCCCCTACCCCCTATGATTGATGCAACTAGCCCCCTACCCCTTGTACCCCATACCCCTTGTTTCCCGTACGATTGATGCAACAACCCCCTATCCTTTGTCCCTTCTAACCCTTGTACCCCCTCCCCTCTGTACCCCCTGCCCCCTACGATTGATGCAACTAGCCCCCTGATCCTTGTACCTCCTACTCCCTGTACCCCCTGCCCCCTATGATTGATGCAACAAGCTCCCAATCCCTGTACCCCTACCCCCTGTACCCCTGCCCCCTGTACCCCTACCCCACGTTCCCTTCCACCCTGTACCTCTACCCCACGTTCCCTTCCGCCCTGTACCCCTACTCCTCGTACCCCTACCCACTATACCCCCTACCCACTATTATGGATGCAACAAGCTCCCTCCCCCCTTCTGTGTACAGGCCCAATCCACCAGTCAATTGTTACTAAGTCGTGGAATTGGTGGAACCAGTCTACACATGCGAGTGCTTTGAATGTGTGGACAACCACTATTTCCATTGCCCCAACATTGCCCTTGTTGGGGACTCATAGCCTCTTCCACTTGGCTTGGCTTATTGAGGGATCATAGCCTCTTCCACTTGGCTTGGCTTGTTGGGGGCTCATAGCCTCTTCCACTTGGCTTGGCTTGTTGGGAGCTCATAGCCTCTTCCACTTGGCTTGGCTTGTTGAGGGGTCATAGCCTCTTCCACTTGGCTTGGCTTGTTGGGGGCTTGTAGCCTCTTCCACTTGGCTTGGCTTGTTGAGGGGTCATAGCCTCTTCCACTTGGCTTGGCTTGTTGGGGGCTTGTAGCCTCTTCCACTTGGCTTGGCTTGTTGAGGGGTCATAGCCTCTTCCACTTGGCTTGGCTTGATGGGGGCTGATAGCCTCTTCAACTTGGCTTGGCTTGTTGAGGGGTCATAGCCTCTTCCACTTGGCTTGGCTTGTTGGGGGCTTGTAGCCTCTTCCACTTGGAGCACTCATGGAAACGTCAAAACAAGTTCAAGTTGAAGTTCAATTTCTGTCTTCATCATGGAGAACAGCCTGTTTGCGTCATCTTCGAACAGATTGGTTTGATAACGTTGCTTATCAGCCTTCAGGCTGCTCACTCTCAGCGCCCATTGTAAGTGGGTACGGGATTCATGCTGGACAGTACAATGTTTATGCATTTGGCTTGACCTGGGACAGATGGACATGTCAAGAACGTGTCCACCAGTGTTACATAAAAAAATAGTACGCCTTATTACGAGGCGTGAGGTTGAGGGGGACAGCCCTTTTGCTTGCACTGGGGCCAACCACCAATGTCCACCAGTGACTCTATTAAGCCCGATACATCGTACAAATCCGATTGTAAATGTTTTGAGCCGTTTGGGGCTATCTTAAAGTCAGGTGTGGGAAATGATTACGGATTTCAGATGCTTGGCTTGGCACAGATCATGCCTGATACGATTGTTTTCTGCTTGACCGGTCTTCTTGCTGGCGCACTGCGCAGCATGATATTATATGTTTCCACAATCCGAATTATTTGGCACATGCATCGCGCTGGTTATGTCAGAATGGTGAACTACAGGCACACGGATGCTATATCGGTATCTAGATCTGCCTGTAGTTCACCATTCTGACAGGTTACCATGTAGCCACTGCCCAGGCCACCAGTAGCATGTAGGTACCCATGTGGCCATGTGGCCAGCTCACCACGGTTAGATTCAAATCATCAGGTCCTCAGAACCACGCCATATTTGTGTAGATGTGCGGGGTCGCATTATCAGCTATATGCCTTGTATCAGCATTGTTTACTGCTCGTGAGAACTCTGTCAAATGTCGAGCAGGTACTGAGCAGTTCCAAGTCTGTCTAACACTAACATTATGTTATTGGGAAGTACTGTCGGATCTCTAACAAGTTAGTAGTTGTCGAGTTATGCCTAGATAACGGCATATCATATGATGTTGACCAGAGTATGATCATATGCTATCATTCAATCTGCATTGTATGATATTGTATGATATTGTATGATATTGTATTTAATTGTAACTTTAGCCTAGTCAGACTTCCGGCATCATATGATATCATATGATGACATGCTGTCTTATGATATCATATTGCCGTTCCGTAGTTATGCCCCCTTTCCCCCGCCTCTACAGACCTGGGCAGGGCGTTCGTCTGTCCAGGATTCCTGGGGTAGTGGTGTCAGTCTCGATCAGCAGTTGTCTGGCCTGTCCCGCCTTTCAAACGTGAAATACTGCTTATTTAGGACTTTCTCCGCCTTTTTCTGAATCCTTAGTGGGCGCTGTTTTGTGCACTGGGGTCCAGTTTCTGGGGTGAAAATCCTTTCAATAAAACAAAACTGGCTCATTTGACTTGAACTGCATTCTCTCCCCAAGCCTCAGCCACTAAAGGATTGTGGATGTGGGCTTACGAGTGTCCCTGCAATTCATATTTGGCACCTAGGGACAATTTGACACCTACGCTTGATCAGTTATTTTTCATGTAAGCCCCTCCTGTGCAAGTCCCTGTAGCCTATTTGGTCTACCCCTGGACTGTAACAACTAACTACGGAAACTACACATGCCGACGTTTGAGCCCTAAGAAGTTTCACCCCTAAATCCAAAAGTATTGATAACGTTTTACTGCTGGTAGTTCTAGTTTTACTAGTTTTTTTTGTTGGCCAAAATGTAAATGAAATTGTACAGCCTGATATCGGTATCTACTAAGTATGTTTTCGTCCCCAACTTTTACACCCGAACATCTGGCTAACTGAATTTCTGATGTTGTTACAGTCCAGGGGTAGCCCAAAACGCTGTAAGGACTTGCCTAACCATGATATCAGGAGGGGCTTAAAACACGAAAACAACACTGATGAACTGACCCCCAAAGTGTAGTTTTAACGATGGGGGATCTGAGTTTGTGCTACAGAGATCATATATTTTTGAGTATAATTTAATCGTCATGTCCATTAAGGCCCAATCCTTTATTATAGTCCCTGTTGTCGGCTCAAGTAACAAAACATGCAAACCCTGGATGTCACGGAAAACCGGATCCAACCGACTTGGAAGGAGTGACCATGCAGCTCAGCTCTGGCCAAGTGATCACAAGTGTATGACAGACGTAGGTAGGGGCCAAGTATACGGGCGCGGGCGGACCTCAGGAACAGCTGGTGTCGCTAAACAGCCCGAGTGCTGCCTGCCTGACTCGATCATTCAATCGTATCCGTCTTCGTGGAATTCTCTGAGTTCGAGTCACAAGTCGAGTTTCGAGCACGCAAGAAGCTTCAGGCTTACAAGACCCTTACGGCACATCGCACCCGCAATTTCCGAACCGTTCCGAGAATCCTAGTCAGACAGGCTTCCGCTTACGGCGCTTCAAGCTGTTGTTCGTCAAGCTTTTGGGGAGATCCTCGAGGAGCGTCAAAGGGAAATCCTGGCTCTCAAACATCAAGAATAAGGTAGGGCGACATGATTGATCCATGAACATTCAAACGTCAGATCTGTAGCCCTGCAAAGCTAAGATGTGCTAGATTACCCATGTTACGGGCTGTCGGCTGAATAAGTCAGGCCCTCAATAATTGCTAGCCCTCATTTGAGTGAGTGAGGGTAAATTTCATCAATTCTGTTGTACTTATACTCTTCTACTCTTCGTAGAAAAGTAGATCTTGGACCATTGAGCCAGCCTGAATCTCCTTTCTTTTTGTTGGTGCCAGTGTGCCCAAAGGCTGGGGACTTGGCCTTGGAGCTGTTTGTCTGGGTTGGTGTGGGCCAAACATTTCTAGACGACTGTAGCCTACACAGTATTTTCAAAAGTAAGAAACTGTACTTGTTTCTTTCGTAGAATTCATTGTAACTGACTGCATAGAGACCCATAATGGTATCACACTGCACCGTACAACACTGTGCTGTAGAAAGATCTTCACATTGGCTATACATTGTTTCTCACTTTGATTAGCGGCCATCACTTGTATCGACACAATACACCTTTTTTCAATTTTGTAGTAGATATAGATATTGATGGGAAACAGTCGATGTGTCATAGGAATGCACAGCAGTATCCTTAATTTAAGAAAACATTTCTGACTCCCTTGAAATTTCTTTGCCTAGGCACGTTGTGCCTTCTTTAACAAAGCATGGTCAAGGAGAGTGGTTTCAACGAGCCCATCTATGCAGATCTACGCCTGGTCTTGAGGAGCTCGCAAGGTTGTACTTCTCCTTCCAGTAACATTGCTAGTGGCAGTCCTCCCACCAAAAGACGGTGCACTGGACTGTCATTGGATGAAGTACGCCTGTTCTACACCCACCGAGTGATCTTGGTGCCAAATCCCCTGTCATAAACGCCATGTTGGTGAGGGCGAAGGAGGATAGGGACATACCGCAGGCCATGGGTGATAGCTTGACTATTTGGCTTGCACCGGTGGAATGCTGTGGGTCAGTTAGACTGCTTGTGTCACCTACCCCTCATGTCCGACAGCAGACAGATATCCAGCTTGAAACCTTGGAGCTACCAATGGAACAAGCTGAGCTGTTGGCAGACGAGGTATTGTTCCGCTACATGTACTCAGACAACCTGGCTGAGGAAGTGAAAAGTGCCCTGTCCAGTGAGCAGGGGGCAGGTGTCAACAAGGTCAAGCTGTTGGTGCAGGTGTACCGACTGGCTGATCGCTTGGAGGTGTGCACTGATCAATGTGCACAGGATATCTCAGCCCTTACCTCCATGGACTGTGAATCGGCAGATCTTGCACAATATATCTTCTCATTGAGGACAGCTGCCCCAGCACTGGCTGAGCACGTGATCATCAAAGATCTGATGGAAAAGTGCTTGGGTCAGCTAGTTCTGCGCTTTGGTAGCGTTACGATGGTGTTTTGGGACAGCTGTTTAATGGAGGAATACTGGAAGCTGGACTTTCTCACAGTGCTTGCTTTATTTCAATCTGACAAGTTGGAGGTTTTGTCAGAGAATGTAATCCTGAGACTCATGGGCTTGTGGATGGGTGAGGAAAGGGTCGACCGAATCTGCAAGGAACAACTGGGAGCCTTCTGGAACGTCCTTCGTTTGGGGCACTTCACAACATCCTTCATATGTAAGTTGCACATTCTTGCACCCTGGCTACCAGTGGACGCAGCTGTGTTGAGTGATGCAACATCGTGGAAGATGCATCAGATCACAAATCCTGAGAAAGCTGTTTCCATGCAAAAAAAACGCTGCAAACTCTTCATGGCAGTGATGTGGCATGGTTCATGGACAGACGAACACATCCTGCAGGCTTTAACGGTGTCAACACAGACTTTCGTTTCTGTAAAGAAAATCTTACCATGCTTCTGACAAGAGTGCAACAATCTGGGGAACAGGAGGACTTGCATACAGTGTTCGGTGGATCTTGCTTGGAGTTTAACGGGTTTGATTTCTTCCCAACTTTGTCTGTGCAGCTAGAGTCCAACGGCTCCAAGAAATCGTATGTGCTGTCCGTTGGCTTTTCGTTCGAAATATCAGATCTGATTTCCGAAGGAACTCGAACCTTAGCCCATGTTAAAGCTAGCTATCTCCTTGGCCCAAGTAAAGTACGCATGGGGGAGGTTGACGATTTCCTGTATGGTTACCATCGGTGGGAGCTGGCCAGAGTGGACGCTTTGGATGATTTCGCATGCCTGGGAGTACACATCGGCCAGGATGGTTGGCTGAGAGGGCAGCTTGATGTTCACGCCGTCAAGTGATGCAGGTATGCGCCATTGTTGGAGACTCATAGCCTGTTGCACTTGGCTTGGCTTGTTGGGGGCTTATAGCCTCTTCCACTTGGCTTGGCTTGTTGTGGGCTTATAGAATCTTTCTCTTGGCACCGTCAACTGATACAGGTATGCGCCATTGCCATGTTTATCAATGCTTATATGGACATACTGTATATATTGATTTTGGGTGATTGTTTTGACTGGTTCAGCTGTTTGCAAAGAGTGGACACCTTGGATGATCTCTCATGCTTGGGAAGCCACCTGAATGAGGATGGTGAGCTGCCTGGGCATCTCAATGTTGACACCATCGACTGATGCAGATATGCGCCATTGCCGTGGTTTATCAATGCTTGTATAGTTATATGAACATACTGTATGTATTGTTGTTTTGTGATTGTTTTGACTGGTTCAGCTGTTTGCAAAGACTGGAGTCATTAAGCTAAGTTCAGGTTCTGATAGCCAATCTAATGCATGTACATGCAGCCCTGCCTTAGTGGGGTACATGGCTGAGATGTTGCAGGTTGCCACCCCTCAACCACTTATAGATGTGCTTCATGTTCTGTCACTTCCTTTCTCTCCTGCCCCTTCCCCTGCCTCACTCGCCAACCCTTGGCTTTAGCAACCTGCAGGCACACTTGAAGTCCAGTAGGGCACTTATAGTTGTGCTTCATGATCTGTTACCTATTTACTCTCCTGCCCCTTCCCCTGCCTCACTCGCCAACCATTGGCTCCGTCAACCGGCAGGCGCATTCCAAGTCTAGTAGGGCACTTATAGTTGTGGTTCATTTTCTGTTACTTCCTTTGTCTCCTGCCCCTTTCCTCTGCCTCACTCCCCAACCCTTGGCTCCGTCAAGCTGCAGCTACATTCAAGTCCGGTAGGGAACTTATAGTTGTGCTTCTTGTTCTGGTACTTCCTCTCTCTCCTGCCCCTTCCCCTGCCTCACTCTCCAACCCTTGGCTCTGTCAACCGGCAGGCGCATTCGAAGTCTAGTACGGCACTTTAAGTTGCGGTGCATGTTCTGTTACTTCCTTTCTCTCCTGCCCCTTCCCCTGGCTCGCTTGCCAACCCATGGCTTCAGCAACCGGCAGGCGCATTTGAAGTCTAGTAGGGCACTTTAAGTTGCGGGGCATGTTCTGTTACTTCCTTTCTGTCCTGCCCCTTCCCCTGGCTCACTCGCCAACCCTGGACTTAGTTAAGCCCTTGACTTATTCATATCATTCGACAACCCTTGACTTAGTCAAAAACTTGACTTAATCATATCATTATGGACGGGCAACTAATATTAGTAGTTGAAAAACTAATATTTACTTATATTACTAGTTTGGTAGCCCGTGTGGCCGGTGGCCACACCAACACTCCCTCTCCCCCCGCACTCTCAGACGCACACCTCTTCTCTCTACCTTTTCCCCTTCTGCTTCAGCTGTGGCCTCCCCCCTTGTCATACCCGTATTCCACCCCCCCCTCCCCCACCCACCCACTCCCCCCCCACCCACCCACCCACACACCCACACACATACACACAGCATCCTCCACTTCCCCCGGCCTCTTCCTACCCAATCCACACACACTCTCTTTCTCTCACCTTCGCCCCCAAAAGCCTCCCTTCCCCCAACCACCAACACGCACACACACTCTCCTCCTCCCTACCTCATACCCTTCACTCCGGCTGCGGGATTTAATCTTGCAGAAAGAGGGGAAAGTGCAGACCAACAACTTGGGAACACTCAGATTCCGATCACCCCGAGAACACCGGACCAGTGCAATTCCAAAGCTACAAACTTGCAGTTTCATCTTCTCGTGCAGTGCCCCAGTTGATACTCGGTCAACTCTTGGAACAGCTCAAATCGTATTTCACAATATTCGATACAACGAAAAGAGCTTTCAGATAAGGGATGAGAGGTGTAAGTGCGAGAGTGTGCAGAGGGACGGAATGGCCGTGGCGATAGATCTGAACAAAGTCAAATTAATCGCAACAACCAGCCAACCATGACGAAGGCGATGCGATGGCATCAGGGTTGTCCAAACGGACCCCAGGAGTTGCTTCCTGGGACGCACCCAAATGGGTAGGTTGCGTCCAGGGACGCAGCCAATTTCGTAGGTTGCGTCCTGGGACGCAGTAAAGTTTGAAGGTTGCGTCCCAAAAAATCCTCTTTCCCCCTCCCACAGCAACAGCAGCTTGATGCGTCCCAATGCGTCTCAATTTTTCTCCATGCCTGATGCGTCCCACTGCGGCCCACTGCGTCTTAATTTTCTCCATGCTTGATGCGTCCCACTGCGTCCCATTCCATCTCATTGAGTCTTTTACATAATATTTCTGGACAGTGTGCAGTGGCTGCAACAGTAGCGGCGGCAGCAGCAGCAGCAGCGGGCTTGGCAACAAAAAATTCATCCAGCCTTCGCTGCTTGGTCGGAGCATTGGGCGTGCCGCGAGATTGCATTTTGACGGTTCGAATATTTTTGGAGATCAGAATAAATCGATCACATCAAAAATCGACCAGAATAAATCGATCACATCAAAAAATTATAGGCTTTAGACTAGGGTGCTGTTTGAACCCCGCTCATCCACTCAGGGCCTGGGGGCATGTGGGGGATTTTTAGTTTCGAGTCCATTCAAATTATGTGGCTGAGAGAGTCCTTTGCGTCCTGCACCACCCACTGAGACACTCTCGAGTCGGACGCATCAGACGCACTGGGGCGCATTGGGGCGCATTGGGACGCATGAGAACGCAGGGTAATGAAGTGAGACGCAACCAACTTCCAAAACCTGCGTCCCGGACGCAACCAATCTACGAGGCTGCGTCCGGGACGCAACCGACCCTGCCAATGTTGCGTCCTGGGACGCAACGGCCCTCCCCATGTTGCGTCCTGGGACGCAAGGACGTGCGTCTTGGACTACCCTGGATGGCATGGCGAAAGTGCGCATGCGTGAGATGAACGGTGGCAACGTTTACAGGCGGAGAAACAAAGCATGACGATCTGAAGGTCTGGCTTGATTATGAGTCTGGCGTAACTCCTAAGGTTGGAAAGCAAAGTCTTTACGCCTGGCTTGGTTAAGAGCAGCTTAGCAGCTTCGCGTTCATCCTGAGGCATGGGATATTGGGATCGCATTGTTCACGTCCGGCTTGATTATGAGCCTGGCGTAACTCCTGGGGTCGGGCAGCGTGGGCATCACGTCGACTCTTGTTGGCTCCGCCCGGCTCTGTCCAGTTCTTCCTTGCTCATGCAAGCTCGCTTTGAGCGCTGGCTGGCAGTGTTGCGGGCCCTCCTGTCCATTAGGACCGTTGGCATGCATCATGGTCGCATGCTCTGTGAAGAAGCAATGAACTGAAACGATTATTCTGAGCGCCATGCAAAGCGAGGGTCAGCAGATGACCTCCAAGGAGAGGATTTTCTGGATCTAAATTGCTTGCAGTCATAGTATGGGAGGCAAAGCAAATGTGGGGACGAAATGAGCGCGCACGCTTAGCTTTGCGCATCTGCAGTTTCGGTATTTGAAAATTTCGCTGGGCGGAGTGTTGCGAGTTGGGTTTGACGGAAAGTCGGTTGCAAGTCGGTTACACTTCGCACGCCCATGGCACGTGGGTACGCGATGATGACACCACCACGACCACCACGAGGACGACCACGACCATGATTTCTTTATATATATAGATTACAGTTTCACAATAACATTAGTTTTTCAAATAAATTCGAAATTCTGGTGAGACGGCTCGTCCGACTAATATTATAAAATATTATGTAACATTATTTATTCACTAATTTTATACAACATAGCGGACCCCTGCATATCATCGAAGCACAGCGGGTCAGATATCGCACCAGAGGGTTCCAATCCATGGAGACCTTACCAGGCAGTACAGAATACGACTCATGAAGTATAGCAAGTCATATCATACACACATGGGTTGGTGGGGTGGGTTGGTGGGGGGCGGGTGACGAGGTAGGGGTGGTTGGTTGGTGGGTTGGGTTTGTGGGGTGTGTGTGACTGGTTGAGGGTGGTTGGTTGGTTGGTTGGTTGGTTGTTTACCGAATTGCTATACAGCATGATGATGATGATGGTACTTCAGAGTGCTACTAGCAGTTTTGGGCTCAAAAAATCAACTCCATAAGGCTCACTCGCCAACTCTTGGCTTAGTCAAGCCGCTGCACATTTGGAGTCCAGTCCGGCGCCAGGAAGAATGCATCATCTATATATATAAAGAAATCATGGTCGTGGTCGCGGTCGTGGTGGTCGTGGTGGTGTCATCATCGCGTGCCCACGTGCCATGGGCGTGCGAAGTGTAACCGACTTGCTACCGACTTTTCGTACACCCAACTCGCAACTCCCCGCCCAGCGGAATTTTCAAATACCCAAACTGCAGATGCGCTAAGCTAACCGCACGCGCGCTCCTAGCATGTCCCCAACTGCCTCCCATACTAACAAGAAATTTAGAATCAGGCTGCAAGGAATTTAGAAACAGAAGATCCTCTCCTCGGAGGTCATCAGCTGACCCTCATACGGCTTGGCATGGCGCTCGGAATAATAGCTTTCAGTTCTTCACTGAGAATGCGACCATGATGCATGGCAACGGTCCTAATGGACATGAGGGCCCGCTACACCGCTAGCCAGCGCTCAAAGCGAGTTTGCCTGAGCAAGGAAGACAAGGACATAGCCAACAAGCGCAAGCGTCGACGTGATGCCCGCGCTGCCCGATCCGAGGAGCTACGTCATGCTGATAATCTCGCAAGGAGTCAGGAACGAGCTACCGTCCCTGAGGAGGAACACGAAGCTGGTAACCAAGCCAGGCGCGAAGACTATGCTGCCCAGCCTGAGGAGTTACGCCAGGCTCATAATCAAGCCGGACCTTCAGATCGTCATGCTTTTTTTCTCCGTCTGCGAGCGTTGCCACCATTCATTCATCTCACGCATGCGCACTTTTGCCATGCCATCGCATCACATTCGTCATGATCGTCATCCAGTTGTTGCGATTAATTAACTTTGTTCAGATCGCCATGGCCATTCCGTCCCCCTGCACACTCTGGCGCTTGCCACGCTCATCCATCTTTGCAAGCTCTTTTCGTTGTATCGAGTATCGTGAAGTACGTTGCTGTGATTTTTGCTGTTCTGAGTGTTGACCGAGTAAATATCGAGTGGGGCACTGCACGAGAAGAGGAAGCTGCAGGTGTGTAGCCATGCAATTGCACCGGTCCGGTATTCTTGGGGTTATCGGAATCTGAGCGTTCGCAATGTTGGTAGGTTCAAAGCTCAGCGGGGCCCTCTTTCTGCACGATTGAATCCCACATGGTGAAGTGAATGGTACGGGGTAGGGAGAAGAAGATTGTATGTGCGTGTTGGTGGTTAGGGGGAGAGAGGGTGGTGGGGGGTAAGGTGGGAGAAAGAGAGTGTGTGTGTTGGATGGGTTGGGGTGAGGGTAGGGAGAGGTCAGGATGGGGGGGAGGGGGGGGATGGGTATGTGTGAATGAGAGGGTGGGAGGCTACAGCTGAAGCAGAAGGGGAATAGGTAGGGAGAAGAGGTGTGTGGGTTCGGGGAGAGAGGCAGGGGAGCGTCGAGCGAGGGCGGAGATGGCTGATATCTTGAATGTGTGTAAGGGAGAGTAGGGGGGGGGGGGGGGGGGGGGGGGGGGGGGGGGGGGGGGGGGGGGGGGGGGGGGGGGGGGGGGGTACAAGTGCGTTACCCGTTCCTTAACCTCAGACCAGACTAGGATATGAACCCATGGCCTGGGTGGGGGGGTGGGGGTGGGGGGTGGCCACCAGACAAACGGGAGACCGGACGAGGAGCAAGACCGAAAGGGGATACACCAATCACCTCCCCCCCCACCCCACCACCCCAACGCCACACCACCCCCACCACCACACCCCCCCCCCCAAAAAAAAAAAAAAAAAAACAAAAAAAAGAAAACCAAAAACAAACAAAAAAAAAAAAGAAACTCCCCCCCCCCCCCCCCCCCCCCCCCCCCTATCCACCATACCCATACTCCCCATGCATGATTCACCATTGCCCATTATCCCCTGATCAATAGAACCACTTACCCCCATAGGCACCAGGAAAATGGAATCATCATCATCATCATCATCACCACCACCACCACCACCATCATCATCACCACCACCACCACCATCATCATCATCATCATCATCATCATCATCATCCTCATCATCCTCATCATCATCACCACCACCACCACCACCACCACCACCATCCTCCTCCTCATCATCATCCTAGTCCATGATAACCTCTCATAATGGCTCTGACCAGCCACCAACAACAGGTAGTTACCAGGGTTGTTTAGGACGCTGCGTCCTCCGTCGCAGACGCAGTGCGAAGGGTCCGTTGCGTCTCATAACGCAGGCTATACAGTTGGTTGCGTCTCAGGCAGCAGAGCTGGGAGTCCTCCAGAAGTGCCTTGACAGTAATATGACTGATACAATAAAGCATGAATCACCATTGCACGTTACCCCCTGATCAACCAAACCCCATACCCCCAAAGGCACCAGTAAAATCATCATCATCATCATCATCATCATCATCATCATCATCATCATCATCATCATCATTATCACCACCATCATCATTATCATCACCAATCATCACCACCATCATCATTATCACCACCATCATTATCATTATCATCATCATCACCACCAGTCCACCACCACCATCACCATCACCATCACCATCACCATCACCATCACCATCACCACCATCATCATCATCATCATCATCACCATCACCATCACCATCACCATCACCATCATCACCACCACCACCACGACCACCACAACATCATCATCACCACCACCATCATCACCACCATCACCACCATCATCATCATCTGAGTCCATGATAACCCCTCAGCATGGCTCTGACCAGCCACCAACACCAGGTAGTGATATGACTGTTGCAATGACCTCCCTGCCCTTGTCTCTGTCATTAGTCCATGATAACACCTCATAATGGCTCTGACCAGCCACCACCAACAGGGTAGTGATATGACTGATACAATGAGCTCCCTGCCCCTGTCCCCGTGTAGGCTTAGTCCATCAGCTGCTCTTGGCAAAGTCATCAAAGTCGGCTCTTCACAAGAGTGTTTTGTACGTGGCTATGGACGACCAGTATTTCCATGTCCCCGAATAAGGTCCACGTCGGAGACTCACAGCCAAGGTACTTCCAAGCACGCGCTATTGCGCGCTGGCGCGCTGCCTTTCTGAGCCCCACTGCGCGTTTCGCGCAGCTTTTTGCAACCTCCTGTGGGCGCAGCAAGCAATTTTTGCGCTTTTTGCACTACATAGCGCAGTTTGTTTTTTCAAGTGCGCTGGCCAATTTGGTCAATGGAAGTACCCTGCTCATAGCCTGTTTCATTTGAGTCCTTCACAAATGGACTCAAGTGGAAGTGTGGTACCGTTTCCAACAGCTTGGCCCCCTGCTGTGGAAGTGGAAGTGTTGTGTTGGAGACTCACAAGCTCTGGACATGAAGTGGGGTGTTAGAGACTCACCGCCTGTTCCATTTGAACGACTCAAGTGGAAGTGTGGTACTGTTTCCAACAGCCCGGACCCCTGCTGTGGAAGTGGAAGTGGTGTGTTTGAGGCTCACAGGCTCTGGACACGGAGTGGGGTGTTTAATATTCACAGCTTCTTCCATTTGTAGGACCCGAATGGAAGTGTGGTACCATTTCCAACTGCCCAGTCCCCTTCTGTGGAAGGGGAAGTAGTGTGTTGGAGACTCACAGCCTGTTCAATTTGAAGGACTTGTACGTGGTACCGTTTCCAACAGCCTGGCCCCCTGCTGTGGAAGGGGAAGAGGTGTGTTTGAGGCTCACAGCCTCTGGACACGAAGTGGGGTGTTACAGACTCACTGCCTGTTCCATTTGAAGGACTTAAGTGGAAGTTGGTACTGTTTCCAAAAGCCCGGACCCCTGCTGTCTTGAGCTCCTGCTGCCCTCACCTAGCACATCGTGTTTGTGAGCATAGCTTATAAATACATATTAAATGAATAAATAAATTGCACACCTTGTTTGTGTGAGTAGATAAATAATAATACATCAATAAATAGTACATGACGAGGTACAGGAATAGCAAATAAATAAATAAATAGCACATCCTGTTTGTGTGAATAAATACATATTTAATACATTAATAAATAGCACATCTTGTTTGTGTGAGTAGATATGTAGCAAATCAATCAATACACAGTACATGACGAGGTACAGGAATAGTAAATAAATAATTAGCACATCCTGTTTGTGTGAATAAATACATATTTAATACATTAATAAATAGCACATCTTGTTTTTGTGAGTGAATAAGTAGCAAATAAATCAATAAATAGTACTGTTCGATGTACATGAATGCCAATATCCTGAGTCACCTTTATGGCACACTTATACAACCTATCCTTAATTATGGGTGTGAAGCGTGGGCTCCAGACCGTCTTGGTTATATTAATACTTCTTACGGTCTCGAAGGAAAATGTGAAACTATTCAGAATAAGTTTATGAAAAGGGCCCTTGGCGTTAGAGAGAACACCTCTACCGACTTGGTCCTCAATGAACTCGATAGGTCACCTACATGGGTTCAATGGTTGAGACAATGTTTTGGCTTTTGGAATAAAATCGTTGACCGTAAGGACGATGATTTTTTGAAAAGAGCCTTGCTAGAGAATGTTCTGATGGCAACCAGAGATAGCAATAAACAATGCTGGTCTCATGGATTACTACGATGCATTCAGAGATTAGATGTGATAGAACATTTCTATGATATTATTCAAGATAATCAGACGTCACTGAGCAAGATTGACTTAGGAAAAATTGACGAAGGCATCTCTAAAATAACAGACATTGACTGGCAATCCCTGAGTACATTGAACCCCAGGAATCTTGGTGATAACCAAGGAAGCGGTATTAAAACTATTACGTATGCGAATTGGATGATGTCAGAGGATAGAAACCATAGTTCAACCTACACTAACTTATTAAACAATAGGGATGATATTAAATGCATAGCAAGACTACGTCTTCGAGCCCACAACTTGAATGTCGAATCAGAAAGGAGTACCTCTCGTTCTGGTAGAATTTGCAGGTGCTGCGATATGGTGGTTGACGGTAGAAGAGTAGTCGAAGATGAAATGCATTTCATATTAGAATGTACGTTATACGCTGAGGATAGAAAAATATTTTTTGAGAAAATGAACATTGAACCTGAATTGGTGGATAAAAACTCCAGTATGAAGCTGGTCATGAATCCTGATTCCTTTGAAGGATGGAAATACTTAATTCAATTTATAAAAAATGCGATAATAATCGCTCAGTTAAAGTATCATCCCAGCTGAGATGATGATTTATTAATATTGTAGAATTAAATTATCACTGCAGCACGAACTCAGGGCCCCCGTCGGTTAAACGATTGTTTGGGGCTCAGTTCATCAGTGCTTGTTCTTTTTAAGCCCTTCCTATACGGTTGGGCAAGTCCCTTTAGCCTATTTGGCCTACCCCTGGACTGTAACATACATACATACATACATACATACATACATACATACATACATACATACATACATACATACATACATACATACATACATACATACATACATACATACATACATACATACATACATACATACATACATACATACATACATACATACATACATGAATAGTAAATAAATAAATAGCACATCTTGTTTGTGTGAATAAATCAATAAATAGTATGCCTTATTATGAGGCGTGAGGTTGAGGGGGCCATCCCGTTTGCTTTCACTGGGGCCAACCACCAATTGTTTGTGTGCTCTTTCTTGAATTTCTTATTGCAAGTGTATACTGTACACACATGTGAGGAACTCTAGTTCTAAGCCAACGATATCTGGTGAAAGCGGCATTGACAATATTGTAAACAGGTAGTGGTACTACTCTGGTGTGGTTGCAATTTGCAAGATTCACAGCCTATTTCCTTTGAATGGAAGTGGCACTAAGACTTTTGGGAGCAACCTAGCCGACTATCTCTCAACTTGTGGAAGAGCGTGACTGGAAGCCCTGGACTGCTTAGTGGCACCGGAATTTATTCCCCTTCTTGTATGACTTCTCATTTGTTAGCTTCTCACCTCCGCTACTGTTAGTGGTTGATATCTGGGTCCTGCTCTACGGGTTTCAATACCTACGCCACCAATACGGTGGTTGGGAGTTTGGTTTGTATATCCTCGACACATCCCTCATGCAATGATTTGTTTTGCTTTGTGGGTGCTTTTTCTTTTTGTTTAAGCACAGAGTCTCATACACCCTCGTGGTGTCCAGTAGACTTTAACATGTAAAAGACTAAAAATACTGGAGGACTTGTGGTACCGTTTCCAACAGCCCGGGCCCCTGCTGTCTCGGGCTCCCAAGGAGTCTAGTGGACAGCCTGGACAACCAACCGATTTTCAACCAGCGCGCTATTATTTGACTGACCATGATTCCGTATTTCCGGACCGTCACATCCCGGACCATAACAAAACAATCTTCGACTTCGTCCAAACGCCCCAATCGAATACGCTCGGCATTCCTATTTAAACTTATTCAAATCCTTCGCAGCATTGGAGGAAGGTGCAGTCAGCATTTCTTTCCGGACCGTCACATCCCGGACCATAACAAAACAATCTTCGACTTCGTCCAAACGCCCCAATCGAATACGCTCGGCATTCCTATTTAAACTTATTCAAATCCTTCGCAGCATTGGAGGAAGGTGCAGTCAGCATTTCTTTCCGGACCGTCACATCCCGGACCATAACAAAACAATCTTCGACTTCATCCAAACGCCCCAATCGAATACGCTCGGCATTCCTATTTAAACCTATTCAAATCCTTCGCAGCATTGGAGGAAGGTGCAGTCAGCATTTCTGACGCACGTTTCTGCCCTCTCGGCTTTCTCTTGGGCACAAGTAACTGGCCGCGCGGCGTTGTCCAGGTTGGTTAGCGCATCCAATTGCCTTCGTTGCTATCGTTATTAAAGGTTAGTGATTTGCGCGCCAGGCAACCCTCTCACAAAGCAAGGCTCGGGGTTTACAAACAGACCATGTGATGAGCCAGCAGGTGAAAACGTGCAGCCCCTGGGGCATGTGCCTTGCTTTATGTTTACCTTGGGCGGCGAGTTGGTCTCATTCCTGCTGTTTCGTTTTGACTGCCCCCACCTAACATCCATAGTTTTTATTTTCAGCAAGCAGCAGCAGCTTCTACACAGCTCCCTGGGCTCTCCCTTCATCCAAACCTGGTGCAACCGATGCGCCTGGAAGCTGATATCGTGAGCTTTCCAGTGCCCCTGGTATCTTTGGGTTTGGGGCCAGTGGCAGTCTCAGGGAGCTGCCTAGAGGCTGGTGCTGGTAGCCGAAAAGAAAAAACAGTGCTAACATCAGGGGTATTCTAGCATGTCGCAGTCTTCGGTCCATATATACAAAGCCATGCTTGCCCGCCCCCTGCCTTCTCTGCCCCGCCCCACCCCACCCAACACACACACACCACCTGCACACAAACATACAATCACACACACATGATGGTCTGGTGTGTTTGCATGTATGCATGCGTAGTGCATGCGTGTCCGGACGGCTGGGCTGCGTCCCAATATTGTACGTGTGCGAAAGCTGCTTATGCCACCTTCAAAGTGCACTAGCTTGCTTTAGTTTGGGCTGGGTAGCCAGCTGGGGGAGCTGCCTAGAAGCTGCAGCTTTATGGTGCTCTCTAGTCTAGACAGATAACGCATGGAATTAATAATTAAAGCAATCACTGTCATTCAACACAAATGGCACCTGGCTTCTCTCTTAAGTATAACTGCGGGTCATGAGCTTAAGAAAGCATACGGCTCTAAATGTTGTGTGCAAGCAGAGGCATGTTGTGTGCAAGCAGAGGCATGTTGTGTGCAAGCAGAGGCATGTTGTGTGCAAGCAGAGGCATGTTGTGTGCAAATGTTGTGTGCAAATGTTGTGTGCAAGCAGAGGCATGTTGTTATGTTGCCTTGGTGCTTGCTAGGCGTAATGATCAGGGTATGTAACCCCTTGAGCTCAGGTGGCCCTGTAGGTGCTGCATTTTAGTTTATTTGACTTGGGCACATGCTTGCCATACATGGATCTTATTCAGAACCTTGCGTCGTAACTAAATCATGAGCTACGTAAGGCAGCAGTTTAATTGATTAGGGCACATGCGTCAGGGATCCTATTCAGAACCTTGCGTCAGAAGTACGTCATGTGCTAAGGCAACAATGCATTTGACTAGGGGACATGTTTGACACGAACCCCGTTCAGAACCTTGCGTCAGAAGTACGGCATATGCTAAGCAATCAGTTCACTTGGATTGGCTAGGGCACGTGCTTGGCGAGGAGCCTGCTCAGAACCTTGTGTCGGTAGTATTCCATGTGCTCCTGTCCAAAGTCAGATCCATTCCTCGCTCGATGAAGTCCGCAGACCTGTTGTGGTGAAAGGGTAACCGTGGGTGAGCCTCATGCGCAGCCACCTCATCCTAAGCCACCGCATCCTCAGCTACCACACGCTCAGCTACCTCATACTGTTGGGTTGCTTCAGTCCTCCCTACAAGCATGGACACCTAGCATGGTCCTAGCCTGCTGGACACAACTGCCTTTGACAGCATCAGTGGCTGGATCCCACTGGCTGGTGGTGAAAGGGTAACTGAGGGTGAGCCTCATGCTCAGCCACCACCGCCTCAGCTTCCACACGTCCAGCCACCTCTTCCTCAGTTACCATATCCTGTTACCCCAGGATCAGCTACCTCAAGGGGTGATCAAACCCGATCCTGATTCAGGTTTACTAGGATGTATAACCTTTGAATGATGGCAAGGTAACCAGGTAGCACTATAACAAGATAGATAACCTTTGAATGGTGGCAAGGTTATCAGGTTACAGTATAGCAAGATGGATAACCTTTGAATGGTGGCAAGGTTATCAGGTTACAGTATAGCAAGATGGATAACCTTTGAATGGTGGCAAGGTTATCAGGTTACAGTATAGCAAGATGGATAACCTTTGATGGTGGCAAGGTATCAGGTTACAGTATAGCAAGATGGATAACCTTTGAATGGTGGCAAGGTTATCAGGTTACAGTATAGCAAGATGGATAACCTTTGAATGGTGGCAAGGTTATCAGGTTACAGTATAGCAAGATGGATAACCTTTGAATGGTGGCAAGTATATCAGGTTACAGTATAGGCAAGATGGATAACCTTTGAATCGGTAGATAGGTTATCAGGTTATTTATAGCAATGGATACCTTTGATGAATGGTGGCAAGGTTATCAGGTTTTACAGTATAGCCAAGATGGATAACCTTTGAATGGTGGCACACGCGTCTATCAGGTTACATTTTATAGCAAGATGGATAACATTTGAATGGTGGCAAGGTTATCAGGTTTACAGTATAGCAAGATGGATACCCTTTGAATGGTGGCAAGGTTATCAGGTTCCAGTATAGCAAGATGATAACCTTTGAATGGTTGGCAAGGTTATCAGGTTCCAGTATAGCAAGATGGATAACCTTTTGAATGGTGGCAAGGTTATCAGGTTTCACTAGTATAGCAAGATGGATAACCTTTGAATGGTGGCAAGGTTATCAGGTTACAGTATAGCAAGATGGATAACCTTTGAATGGTGGCAAGGTTATCAGGTTACAGTATAGCAAGATGGATAACCTTTGAATGGTGGCAAGGTTATCAGGTTACAGTATAGCAAGATGGATAACCTTTGAATGGTGGCAAGGTTATCAGGTTACCGTATACGCAAGATGGATAAACTTTGAATGGTGGCCAAGGTTATCAGGTTACAGTATAGCAAGATGGATAACCTTTGAATGGTGGCCAGAGGTTATCAGGTTACAGTATAGGCAAGATGGATAACCTTTGAATGGTGGCAAGGTTTATCAGGTTACAGTATAGCAAGATGGATAACCTTTGAATGGTTTTGTGCCAAGGTGATTCAGGTTTACCGTTATAGCCCTAGATGGACTCACCTTTGAATGGTGGCAAGGTTTATGACAGTGTTCACAGTATAGCAAGATGGATAACCTTTGAATGGTGGCAAGGTTATCAGGTTACAGTATAGCAAGATGGATAACCTTTGAATGGTGGCAAGGTTATCAGGTTACAGTATAGCAAGATGGCTAACCTTTGAATGGCTGGCAACGGTTTATCAGGTTACAGTTATTATAGCAAGATGATAACCTTTGAATGGTGGCCAGGTTATTCAGGGTTACCATTTATAAGCAAGATGGTAAACCTTTGAATGGTTGGCTAGGTTATCAGGTACACGTTTATAGCAAGGATAACCTTTGAAGGGTGGCAAGGGTAATCAGGGTTACAGTATAGCAAGCTGGATAACCTTTGGAATGGTTTTTGGCAGGTTATCAGGTTACAGTATAGCTAGGGATAACATTTGAATGGTGGCAAGGTTACAGTGTACCGTATGCAAGATGGATAACCTTTGAATCGGGGGTCGGCCAAGGTTTATCGGTTACGATAGCTAGCTGGATACCTTTGAATGGTGGCAAGGTTATCAGGTTACAGATAAGCAAGATGGAACCTTTGAATGGTGGCAAGGTTACAGGTTTAAAGTATAGCAAGCTGGATACAACCTTTGAATGGTGGCCAAGGTTATCCAGGTTACAGTTATAGCAAGAGGATAACTTTGAAGGTGGCAAGGTTACAGGTTACGTATGCAAGATGGAATACCTTTGAATGGTGCCAGGTTATCAGGTTACAGTATAGCAGCTGGATAACCTTTGAATGGTGGCAAGGTTATCAGGTTACAGTATAGCAAGATGGAAACCTTTGAATGGTGGCAAGGTTATCAGGTTACAGTATAGCAAGAGGATAACTTTGAATGGTGGCAAGTGATCAGGTTACAGTATAGCAAGATGGATACCTTTGAATGGTGGCAAGGTTATCAGTTACAGTATAGCAGATGGATAACCTTGGGGGGGGGGGGGG
>JACBWV010000610.1:106937208-107017161 GCA_013435795.1 Chlamydomonas sp. ICE-L | reverse complement strand
ACTGCAAAAAGATAGACAACCTTTGAATGATGGCAAGGGAACCCGGTAGCACTGTAACAAGATGGATAACCTTTGAATGATGGCAAGGGAACCCGGTATCACTGTAACAAGATGGATAACCTTTGAATGATGGCAAGGGAAACCGGTAGCACTGCAAAAAGATAGACAACCTTTGAATGATGGCAAGGGAACCCGGTAGCACTGTAACAAGATGGATAACCTTTGAATGATGGCAAGGGAACCCGGTAGCACTGCAACAAGATGGATAACCTGGAATGATGAGCACCCACGGGAACCCGTAGCACGTAAACAAGATGGACAAACCTTTGAATGATGGAAACGGGAACCGGTAGCACTGTAGCAGGATGGATAACCTTTGAATGGTGGCAAGGTTATCAGGTTACAGTATAGCAAGATGGATAACCTTTGAATGGTGGCAAGGTTATCAGGTTACAGTATAGCAAGATGGATAACCTTTGAATGGTGGCAAGGTTATCAGGTTACAGTATAGCAAGATGGATAACCTTTGAATGGTGGCAAGGTTATCAGGTTACAGTATAGCAAGATGGATAACCTTTGAATGTGGCAAGGGAACCCGGGTGGCACTGTAGTGGTGGCAGAACTGTAACAAGATGGATAACCCTTGAATGATGGCAAGGAACCCAGGTTGACCGTAACAAGATGGATAACCTTGAATGAGGCAAACAAGGGGAACCCGGTAGCACCTGAACAAGAGGGATAACCTTGAATGATTGGCAAGGGAAACCCGGTGTGGTACCACTGTAACAAGATGGATAATTTGAATGTAGCTAAGGGAACCCGGTAAGCATGTTAAAGATGGATTACCTCTTGAATGATGGCAAGGGAACCCCGGTATCACTGGTAACAAGATGGATACACCTTTGAATGATGGAAGGGAACCCGGTAGCATGTAACAGATGGTACTTGAATGATGCAAGGGAACCCGGATAGCACTGTAACAGATGGGATATACCGTTTGAATGATGGCAAGGAACCCGGTGGTTAGCACGGTAAACAGATGGATAACTTTGAATGATTGCAAGTGAAAAACCCGGTAGCACTGTAACAAGATGGATAACCATTGAATGATGGCAAAGGGAACCGGCGCACTGTAACAAGATGGATAAACCTTTGAATGATGGCAAGGGAACCCAGGTGCACTGTAACAAGAGGATAATTTTGAATCGATGGCACAAGGGAACCCGGTGAGCACTGTAAACAAGATTAGAAACCTTTGAATGGATGGCAAGGAACCCGGCAGCCTTGTAACAAAGATGGATAACTTTGGAATGATGGCAAGGGAACCGGGTAGCACGTAACAAGATGGTAACCTTGAAATGATGGCAAGGGAACCCGGTGGTAGCACGTAGTACCAAAGATGATAACTTTTAATGATGAAGGGAAACCGGTAGCACTTTGTAACAAGATCGGATAACCTTTGACTGATGGCAAGAGGAACCGTAGCAACGCTACAAGAGGCTAACCTTTGAATGATGGCCAAGGCGAACCCGGTAGCACTCGTACAGATGGATAACCTTTGAATGATGGCAAGGGAACCCGGTAGCACTGTAACAAGATGGATAACCTTTTTGAATCGATGCAAGGGAACCTCGGTAGTAGCACTGTAAACAAGACAGGATAACCTTGATGATGGCAGGGAACCCGGTATTAGCACTGATAACAAGATGGATAACCTTCTGATGAGCGGGCACGGGAGAACGCGGTGAGGTGGTGGTTTGTGGCAGAACTGTAACAAGAGGATAACCTTTGAATGATGGCAAGGGAACCCGGTAGCACTGTAACAAGATGGATAACCTTTGAATGATGGCAAGGGAACCCGGTAGCACTGTAACAAGAAGACAACCTTTCATGATGGCAAGGGAACCCGGGAGCACGATAACAAGCTGGATACCTTTGAATTGAGCAAGGGAACCCGGTAGCACTGAAAAAGATGGATAAATAACCTTGAAGATGCAAGGGAACCCGGGTAGGGTTTAGCACTGTAAACAAGAGGATAACCTTTGAATGATGGCAAGGGAACCCGGTAGCACTGTAACAAGATGGCTAACCTTATGAGGGCAAGGGAAACCCGGTAGCACTGAAAAACCCAAGATGGATAACCTTTGAATGTGGCAAGGGGAACCCGGTTAGGCACTGTAACAAGATGGGGATAAACCTTTGAAATGATGGCAAGGAACCCGTAGACTGTAACTAAGAGGATACCCTTTGAATGATGGCAAGGGAAACCCGGTAGAACTTTAATGTAAAAGAGGATTACCTTCGAATGATGCAAGGAACCCCTGGTATCACTAACAAGATGGATAACCTTTGAATGACGGCACAAGGAACCGGTAGCTAGTCACTGTAAACAAAGATGGATAAACCTTAATGATGGCAGGTGAAGACCCGGTAGCACTGTAACAGATGGATAAACCTTTGAATTATGGCAAGGGAACCCGGTTATCACTGTAACAAGATGGATAAACCTTTGAATGATGGCACGGGGAACCCGGTTGTAGCACGGGAACAAGATGGAAACCCGAAGGGATGGCAAGGGAACCGGTGTATCATGAACAAGATGGATAACCTTTGAAATGATGGCAAGGAAAACCGGTGGTGCACTGCAAAAGATAAGGACAACCTTTGAATGATGCACGCGAACCCGGTAGCAGTACAAGATGGATAACCTTGACATTGATGGCAAGGGGAACCCGGTATTTCAACACTGAACAAGAGCGAATTTTTACCTATGAATGATGGGCAAGGAGGAGAAACGGTTAGTAGCACTTGCAAAAAGTAGACAACTTTGAATGACGGCAAGGGGACACCCGGGAAGCCACTAGTAACAAGATGGATAACTTTGATGATGGGCAATGGAACCCGGGGGGTGGTTAGCACTGACAACAAAGATGGATGTGAAACCTTTGGACTGATGGCAAGGGAACCAGTACACTGCTAACAAGATGGATACCTTGAATGATGGCCAAGGGAACCGGTAGCACTGAAACAAGATAGAACAACCTTTGAATGATGGCAAGGGAACCCGGTAGCACTGTAACAAGATGGATAACCTTGAATGGTGGCAAGGTTATCAGGTTACAGTATAGCAAGATGATAACCTTTGAATGATGGCAGGAACCCGGTAGCACTGTAACAAGATGGTAACCTTTGAATATGGCAAGGGAACCCGGTAGCATTGTAACAGATGTAACTTTGAAGAGCTAAGGACCCTGTTAGTAGCAAGTTGTACCAAGATGGAATTACCTTATGAAATGATGGCAAGGGAACCCGGGGTATTCACTGTACAAGAGGGGATAACTTGAATGGATGGCAGGAACCTCCGGGAGCAACGTAAAAGATGGATAACCCAATGATAACACTTGACTGATGGCAAGGGAACCCGTGGCCCTGTAACAAGATGGATCCCCTTTGAATGATGGCAAGGGAACCCGGTAGCAACTGTACCAAGATGGATAACCTTTGAATAGGGCAAAGGGAACCCGTACACGGTAAAAAAAAGGGATAACGTTTTGAATGTACTAAGGAACCCGGTGCACTGTTACAAGATGATTACCCTTGAATAATTGCAAGGGAACCCTTAGCACTTAACAAGATGGATAACCTTTGAATGATGGCCAAGGTAACCCGGTAGCACGGAACAAAGATGGATGACCTTTGAATGCATGCAAGGGACCCGGTAGCACTTACAGATGGATACCTTTGAATGTGGCAAGGGAACCCGGTAGCACTGTACCACGATGGGATAAACCTTGAATGATGGCAAGGAACCGGGAGCAAGCACTACGTAACAAATGAAACCTTGATGTGGCAAGGAGAAACCGGTAGCACTGTCCAAGATGGATACTTGGATGATGGCAGGGGAACCGTACACTGTAACAAGATGGATAAACCTTGAGATGGCAGGGAACCCGTAGCACTGTAACAGATAGATACCTTTGAATGATGCAAGGGAACCAGTAGCACTTACAGAGGGATTACCGTTGATGATGGCAATGGACACCCGGTAGGCACTGTACAAGATGATACCCTTGAATGATGCAAGGAACCCGGTAGCACTGTCACAAGATAGACACCTGTGAAGATGCAAGGAACCCGGTAATCACTGTACAAGATGGGATCACCTTGGAATGAGGGCAAGGGAACCCTGTAGCACTGGAAACAAGATGATAACCTTTGAATGGTGGCAAGGTTATCAGGTTACAGTATAGCAAGATGGATAACCTTTGAATATAGGCAAGGGAACATGCCACGATGATCGCCTTTTATGATGCCAAGTACCTCGGTAAGACTGTAACACGATGGATAAAACTTGAATGATGGCCAGGACCCGGTATACACTGTAACATATAGATAACCGTTGAATGAATGGCAATGGAACCCGGTAGCACGTAACATATGGATACCTTTGAATGATGCAAGGAACCCGGTAGCACGTAACAGAGGATACCTTTAATGATGGCAAGGGAACCGGTAGCACTGGTAACAGTTGATAACCTTTGAAGGTGGCAAGGGACCCGTTAGCACTGTACAAGATGGTAACCGTTGGATGATGCAAGGGACCCGGTAGCACTGTACAAGAGGATACTTTTGAATGATTGCAAGGAACCCTGTAGCACGGTAACAAATGGATTACCTTTGGAAGATGGCAAGGGACCAGGTAGCCATGTAACAAGATGATACCTTGAATGATGGCAATGGAAACCGTAGCACTAAACAATGTAACCTTGGAATGATGCAGGGAACCGGTATCACTGTAACAATATTGATAACCTTTGAATGAGTGCAAGGGAACCCGGTACACTGTAACAAGATGAACCTTTGAATGATGGCACTGAACCCGTAGCACTGTAGGCAGATGGATAACCTTTGAATGATGGCGAAGGGAAGCAAGGCAAGCACGTGGTCGCCTTTTATCATGTCCAGGTACCTAGGTCAGACTGTAACAAGAGAGACCCTGAATGATGGCAGTTGAGAAAAAAGATTGCAGCGATGCATTGACCCCACAGTGCAGATTAGTACAGATCGATTATGCACACATGCCAGGACAGGATACGGGCTGTAGAGGAGCCCACAGCGCACTGCCGTGGCTGTAGCCATCGAAACAAATGTACCAGTAGAGCTTGCCAGCCTGGTGCAGACCAAGGTTGTTGAAAACACTGTGTTTTGCGTCTCAAGCAGATTTTGGGGGGTCCATGGTGTCTGGATCTCGCAGATTTTACTTGGGCATCTAGTAGATTTCGGTTCATGAAACGGGATTTGGGAGTCCCCGTGAATAATCCTGGTACCAACATATGCTTTGTCTTTCTTCTCCTTTCTTTTCCCACTAATTTTGCCCACCCCATCCAGCCCTGGCTGCAAGTCAGGGGCCTAGTCCCATAGCTGAAATATCACCGTCCTGTAGCCAAGGGGAAGTCGTGGGAACTCTCGCACTGTCCATCCCTTACCCTATTCCCCTGTTCCCGTGTGGGCATGAATGATTGGGAACCATTTGGAGAAAGTGTTTTCCCCAAATGTCTGCTTTGGGCCCATCAGCCAAATCATGAAGCGGTCAAACATCCTGGCAATTACCAATGTTTTGTTTTGTTCAAAGTAGCAGCAATCGTAGTTTACATGCAACATGGTTTGTACCAGATTACCATATGCCTGTCCCCTGTCATATAAGTGGTTGCCTGAACGTTTTCAACCTCAGTGTATATGACCCTTGAACCCTGTGCATCTTAGGACCATACTTAGTTCGGCTTTGAAGTTGTATTTTTCTGGTCCTTGTGGGGCATGTGAATGGCATCACTTACTTGACCCCCCTCACTCACTCACTCACAATGGCATCACTTACTTGGTCTCCCCTTCTTGGTCCCCCCCACTTACTTACTCACCCCCCTCACTCACTCACAATGGCATCACTTTCTTGGTCCCCCCCTTATGGGGCATGTGAATGGCATCACTTACTTGACGCAGTTTTTCTGTGAAGCTGGATATGTGACTGCTCTCCATGCCAATTTGTACATGCAGTAGACTAGATCATGTATGCACACCCTCCTTTTTGGGTAGCCCCATAGCTGAGGTAACACCAACCTGTGGCGAAGTCCTGAAAACTTTCACATTGTCCATCTTCTACCCTATTCCCCTGTGCCAATGTGGGCATGAAAGATTGGGAAACCATTTGGGAAAAGTGTTTTTCCCAAATGACTGCTTTTGGGCTCTTGTTTTGACAACTTCTCACAGGCTGTGACCAAGTAGCAGCAATGGTAGTACACATTCAACCTGGCCTTCATATTTCTCTGTCCCCTTATTCATACAAGTGGTTGCCTGAACTTTACCAACCTCTATGTCTTACCTTACCAACCTCTATGTCTTAGACCCTAGAACCCCGCATCTTAGGACCATATTTAGTTCAGTGAGATATGGATTGCTTTATAGTGATGGCAAGGTTACCAGGTTACTAGGTAACACTGTAACAAGGGTGTGACCGCCCTTGTGACGTGACGTGACTGCCTTAAGTGTGACGTGAAGTGTGATAGGATGGTGTGATGTGTGCGTGTATATATACCGGTAGGTGGCGTCGGGCGCAAGCAAGTTTGCAGGACGAACCACAAGGGCCTGTAGCGCACCCGTTTTGCTTGCCGGATTTTCTCCTCCGGCAGTACGCCTGATGTACTGAAGTCCCTGTCCATTACATTACATTACATTACATTACATGTTAAAGTCTACTTGACACCGCGAGGGTGTATGAGACTCTGTGCTTTAAACAAAAAGAAAAAGCACCCACAAAGCAAAAAACCCCATTACATCAGGGGTGTGTCGAGGACAAACAAACCTAACTCCCAACCACCGTTTTGGTGGCGTAGGTATTAAACCCCTTAGAGCCGGACCCAGATCTCAACCACTTACAGTGGCGGAGGTAAGAAGCTAACAAATGAGAAGTCACAAGAAGAAGAAAAAAAGGGATGATAAATTACGGTGCCACTAAGCAGTCCATGAAGGGGCGGTAACAATATGGATTATCTTGCTTGTAATGATGGCAAGGTTGAATATAATATGTTTCTATCTAGGACAGCAGTACAAAACGAGATATTACACTGCGTAGTGCAGAATAGTACAGATTGATTATGCAGACATGCATGTACAGGATAAGGGCTGTAGATACATGTACAGACAGACCTGGCATGTCTGACATACGACAGGATAAGGGCTTTAGATGCATGTACAGGATAAGGGCTGTAGATACATGTACAGACAGACCTGGCATGTCTGACATACGACAGGATAAGGGCTTTAGATATATGTACAAGATAAGGGCTGTAGATGAGCCCACAGCGCAACGCCTCTGCTGTAGCCATAGAAACAAATGTACCAGTTGAGCTTGCCAGCCTGGTGCTGACTAGGGTTGTTCAAAGGGCGACTCTTGGGATACCCACACTCCAGGTTATCAGCTTGAAATCACTCCGGTAGAGTGGACAGTAGATTAAAGCAGCGGAACAGACGCACCAATACACGGAGACAAGGATAACGTTACAGACACAGGAGACCCATAAAGGGGCACCTGTGGTGAAAGGAGGCGGTAGACAGGAACCTAACAGGGTACAGATCAGACCGGAGACGTAGGTGACAGGAAGCTGCCACTGAGTCATCTCAAGATGACTCAGTCCCACGGGAAGCTGGCTCAGGAGAGCCGATAGTTCTAAGGGAGTACATAAGTAGTCACCAAGTCATAAAACGCGTGAGAGCACCGCTATACATGCTGATACAGGTGTCCAGGTTATATTGCGCAAGATAACATGGAGCATGTGTATCCCAAGAGTCGCCCATGATTATGTTGATTATGAGAGGATAGTTGGACGACCCCCCCCCCCACCCCCACCCCACCCCACCCCCACCCCTGTATCAGGGGTGTGAAGGGGGAATGTAAGATCTGCATCTTGGGACGCACCCAGTTCCAACTTCCAATACATGCATTTTATATTCTACCTCGTACCTTTTCGTACTTCGTACCTTTTCGTACTTTTTCGAGCCAAATTAACTAAAATCCCCCCAGAATTACCAGAATTCTCGTTTGGTGCTGTGTTACGACAGTGGTTCCTTCTTAAAATTAACAACCCTGAACAGGTATCTGAGCTGGTAAGTCAGCTCTGCTGTGCATTTCATGAACAAGATGATTTCATTTGTTGTTTGAAGTCGCGAATTTATCAACTTAGGTGGTCGCCGGCTGGTCCTTACTTCTGACGCGGTGAAATATTCGCTCAGCAATCGGAGCTCCAAGATAGGGCCAGATTCTCCGGAACCAGCCGGGACCTGCTACCTTCCTGGCCCAAACTGAGATTGGCGGATATCGGATACCGACCTAATGCAGTCTATCTACCACACTCGCATCTTCGTACATACCAACTGCAATTTTCGCTTTTGCTCGCTTTAGCCTCCCCTGGACCCCCCACTTCCCCAGGGCAGGGTCCCGGGTCTGAAGCCCAATGCTCCACCCGTGTCTCTCTCCGTCTCTCCAGGAGCTGTTTGAACGATTCCGGCCACCTCCGCACTCAAACATTTGGATGATAGTTGAAGTGCGCATAACTAGAGCTATCAGCATCGCAGCGGTCAAGATCCTTCGTAAAAGTTGTCGAATGTTTTGTAGCCTATTCCGCTACGAGTAGGTACTTACTCCACTACTTACGAAATTCCCAGCCTCCCTCCTCGGCAGTAACCTGCTTCTCGACCTTCCGTGCAGTCTGCAGATCAAGTTTCTTATAACTGTTCGCTCTCTGCCTTGGCCGTGACAGCTGAAGCGTTTTTTCGTGTCGCTTGCGACACTTGGGACTTATCGAGCAGCTAATCGGCAGCGAAGCTACCGACTGCTTTTCGGCCAACCTCGGAGGAGCCTCCAGAGGAGCGGCGAAGCCCGTGGAGGGACGCAGCGACGCTGGAGCTTTGAGAATAAGGTATGCGTAAAAAATTAGTTGCAGCAGAAGCTCGTGTCTTCGTACCACTTTCTGCAAAATCAATTCGCTGAATGTCCTAACCTCATACTGTGCTGTGTTCAGATCCCTAGAAAGGATTCGCATAGATCTGCATAGCTAGCCTAACCAGACTAGGATTGATCCATAGGCCCTTACTTTCGAATCCTGCTACCTCTCGTCTTGATACATGGTGATAGGTTCGGGTCGTTTGGTTTGACCCGTTTTGGCTGCTAATCTCTCGGGACCGGGTTGGATATCGTAGGTCAGGACATAATTTCAGTTTAGCCTGGTCCAGGAAGCCATCTTGGGGAGCCTAGGGCCCATGCAGCCCTCCTGGATATAATTTCTTCTGTGGATACCTGGGCGACAGCCTCCACTAGGTGCCTGGAGGCTGCTGATGATGTTGGCATGGATTGGGGCCTGGGCTACAAGTTGTGAGGCAACCAAAAAGTATATGATTAGTACCGTTATGTGACGTTCTTTCCGACATTTTCATACATCTGTCAGATCTGTGTATCTAACAATTGCTTGGCAAATATAAATGCTAAGTCTGGGTAGATTTGGTGACGTACTATTTCTCTATGAAATGTGCAGCTACCAGTACCAGTACATTTGGACAGCTGTACAACTGTTCAGAGTGGGAATTAAATACATCTAGTCAGGTCAGTTACAGGTCCAACTACTTCAGGTCTGACTAATACCTGGACGGTCGAAAAATAAATTTAGAAATGTGAATTTCAGATCTGATACGTCGGGCTGAGGGATGACCCCCTCAAGAGGTCAGGCCATCCTGCCATCCCACAGTTGGCAGCCCAGCGAAGGGTCTGGGTCCCTGGGGGTCTTCAAAACAGTATCCTATTAGCAATACAAAATAGCAGGGCAGAAACTAATTGGCAGTACTAAGTAACAATGCAGGAATCAAAGAAGCAAAGAAGCACTAACTGTCAACACTATTTGTAGTCCATATATATAGGGAACGGCAACTAATATTAGTGTTTGAAAAACTAATATTAACTAATATTATTTTAGTGTCACAATAAAATGAGTCGTTCAAACACGTTTGAAATTCTGGTGAGACGGCTTGTCTGACTAATATTATATAATATTATTTATTCACTAATATTATATAACATAGCCGACCCCTACATATATATCCTGTGTCACACCTACCCAAGCAGGACAATCAACGACAATTAGTGCAGTGCTAAACCAAGCCTCTTACTTCCACTCCTTCCTTCCTTTCTACCGCTGCGCGTTCTATTCTATTAATTATGTCTTTCTTGCACCTGCATACCACCTCTGTGTATACCTTTTCACACCCAACGCGAGCTTACTGATCTAGCCTCAAAATATAGGTACCCACATCGTGCTCGCTCTGAACGTTAGATAGCGATTTTCATTATTCTGCCCTACAAGTCGGAAATCCAACTGTGTTGGGTATTGCTAAGAAGAGTGTTGTGTACAAATATTTGACAAGAAGACAACAGCTAGAGTTCTAAGCCACAGGATAAGTCTTTGAATCCAGGTAGAGTGGGCAGGGTGCTGGCATGTGCTAGTGTGTGCTAGCCCAAGCATTGCACGGTGCAGATCTGCACACATGCACGGTTCCATGCAATCCCCATCATTGCACCATGCACGTCCACACAAACACACAGTCTCATGCAATCCCCATCGTTGCACCATGCACATCCACTCAAACACAGACACTGTACCACACAAACAGGTATTTACCAACTTTCATGAACAAACTTCTATTTCCCAACCTCTTTTTCCCAACTACTATTACTCCCTCTTCTGCGGGAGGACGGTCCTGGATTTACTGACGACAATGGGTGCAGGATCCTCTCAACCTATGCTATGCTGCTCATGTTAGCTACATGGTTAGCTTGCGTTGAGGTCTCTATTAACCAACCTCTATTTTTAAACTGCTATTTCCCAACCTTTATTTCCCGACCTCTATTTCCCAACTGCTGTTACTCCCTCTTCTGCAGGAGGGTGGTCGTCGAATTTACTGACAACAATGGAGCCTAAGCGGGGAACTAGTGTATACAGGTATGTTTTTTTTTGTGTGTGGTGGAAGGGTCAGAAGGTTTGCCATGGATGGAGCTTATGGGGGAGCGTTGGGTGGATACCAAGCGGTGTACACCCTACAGCCTACACCCTACACCCTACACCCCGGCACAGTGATAGCAACCTCCAAAGCACTCCAGTGACTAGAATCAGTGTGTGTCAGAATCCTTTTAAGATGGATGGAGTTGTGGATCCCTTGAAGGTTGCTGAGGTTTTGACAATTCAACCGCACTGCAGGGGAGTTTGCTGGGACAAGTCTGCTAATAGATGGATGGTTTCGATTGGGCGCCTCAATGAACGGACCCGCACAACTATCGGCCGCTACATTGATGAAGTTGAGGCTGCCCTAGCATATGATGCCGCCGCCATTGCTCTAGGGTAAGTCCCTCCTCCCTCTCTCCCCCCTCCTTGTCCTCCATTGAACTCCCTCCTCCCTCCCTCTCTCCCTCTCTCCTCCTTGTCCCCCATTTGTCTAGGGCAACTTCCTCCCCCAATTCCCCATCTCTCCCCCTCCTCGTCCTACATTGAAGTCCCTACCACCATGTAGAGTTTCCATGTCCTAGATTCAAATGAATATGAACTTAATAATTGTTACTGCTTCGGCTAAAGACGGTGGGGATCAGCCATCCTCAGTTTTTTTGCTATTGTTTTTACTCTGACCTCAAAACCATATTCTGAGACCACCATTTAATGTGTGTTGACAAGGGCAGTTCATTGGCACCACTTAAGATCCAGGGGCGGTGTATGAGTGGGTGTATGGGTGGGTACGGGTGGGTGAGCATGAGTGGGTGAACGGGTGAGTTTGGGTGGTACGGATGAGCATGCATGGATGTGTAAGGGTAGGTGAGTGGGTAGGTGGCAGAGTGAGTGAGTGAGTTTGGGTGTGTGGGGTGTATGGGTGTGTGTGTGTGTGAGGTGAGACGGGTGGGTATGTGTGGGGTGGGGTGATGTGGGTTGGTATGTGTGTGTGTGAGTTTGTGTGTGGGGGGTGGGGAGGGTTGGTGGGGGTGTAGTGTGTGTGTGTTTGTGTGTGTGGGGTGTGTGGGGGGGGGAGGGGCGTGGGTGTGTGTGTCCCCTACCCCCCCCCACCCCCCACTCCCCACCCCCCACCCCTCACACGCACCCTGCAATGGTGAAGAGTGACTACGGTACTTGGGCAACCCCAAAGGGGAGACAGAACTGAATTTTGACTATCAAATTCCTGTGAATTCCGAGGATGCCATTTTGTGGGCCAAATTGTAAACCCCCGGAATCCATATCTTAGTTTTTTAAAATAGGTATTTCTATTAAAGGGGGGGGGGGGGGGGGGGGGGGGGGGGCTCCTCCGTTTTGTGGGCGTGGGGGGAGTGAACTTTTCTTTCTCCTTCCTGTTAACTTCATATAAACAAATTTGTATGGGGATGCTTCTTGATTGTGAGGCTAGCAACCCTTTCATCCTATCATTTCCCTTTAAGCCTATCACTTTACCAATTTCATGCATGCTACCTTCACGCATGCAGGATTGCTTGCGATCTGTTGGTTTGCAATTCAAATAGTGTTCTTATAATCAGCCCTTCCTGGGCAGGCTCCTTAACCCTATCTGGCCACCCCTGGACTGTAATACACACACACACACACACACACACACACACACACACACACACACACACATTCCGAATCCAGGAAAACAGATGGCCTTAATTTCCCGGAGAAGGTGTCAGAGTCCAAGGTCACTGATGCGCTGCTCCTCAAGCTGTTCAAGACCACTGACAGGGGCAAGGTCGTGGAGATTGTTAAGGAACATCAAAAAGAGAATGGCAATGCAATGAGCGAAGAATGGAAGTCAGACCTCCTCAAAATGCCTGAGGTGGGAGACTGGAGGGGGGTGATTATGGCTTGGATCGGGGTTTGTTTTGGATTTGGGAGAGTAGGGTTTGTCAGTGTCAGCTGGTGCTAACTAGCAAAATGTGCGACGCAAGCCTGATTCCAAGACGGTTGCGTAGCACCCATCATGTAGAGCGAAGCTTGGCGCGGTAGCAGTCTCTTCAAGGAGGGTTTTGTTTTGGGGATCCCTAAGGAAACATGCATTTTGCACATATATTATATATGTTACATACGTTTGTAACAACTTTGTGAAGCCTGTGAATTGTACTCAAAGTTGCCAAAAAGTCTTGTACTAGCCCCCACATTCCTACAAGCCTCAAACATACTCATAAAATCACCAATACACATTCCTTGCGTAGCTTGAGAAATGTGTCTGCTACCTCATCCTCAGCTACCCCACCCTAAGCTACCTCATCATGTGCTGCCTCGTAGCATAATAAAAGTGTCTGCTTGATCATACGACATAATACAAACTGTGATACTATCAACTGTGGTAGCACACGCAAGGCACAAACATACGCACAAGCCACACACATGCACACACAAACACAATAACTACCCTCACCACACCTGTCTCCTGTGTTGGTGCAACCTCTTCGGGCATGGCTTCGACCTCAGCGTAAGAAATTTCCCTAAGGCAAGGCCTAGCCATCAACACAGAAGCGGGCAGCGCAGTCGCGTGCGGTTTAGTACGATTAATTTGTCTCATTCCTCATGCCTTTGCAACAATCAATGAACCAATCAACCACCAGTCAAACAAAGTAACTTCAGGACTCGGACTCTAGATTGTAAATGTCACTGTCTGGTCCTGGGCACTTGGGCCCATGCATGGGTCACTCTCAGAGTTCTGACTTGGTGACTTCCACCAGGTGTCTAACCAGGGTTTGGACTAGCCCAGACCCAACCCAGGTGACAAAGGTGTGACAGAGGGCTCAAATCATTTCACTGGTGTATCAAACGTCACAAAGCAAGGCCCATTTGTGGTGAAACTTTCACACCTGAGCGTCGTACTGGCTTGAGTTTGGGTTAGGTTGGGTTGGGATTGGGAAGTAGGGGGACTTCTTATTTTGGTTACGCATACCAGCTTCTATGACTTTAAGTCTTGAGAAGTAAAGTAAATTCCCACATATGCTATGCATACCAGAGTAAACATCAAATTGTCTGAATTATGACAAATATCTTGGCATAAGTATACGTGAGACAGCGTGGGGAAATACTCTCCTCCCACAAGCCCATTTTGAGGGAAAAGGGGCTGGCAATGTTGGTGGATGCCTCTCATTGAACGTCACTCATTAGCTTCTTCTGCCAGTAGTGCTCTATATATATATACAAATAATAGTTATTTCACATCTGTGTGGTCACACCCAATGCCACAGGTTATAAACTTGTCTGACAGGAGAGCACTAGTGGATGCTCAGAACCATGGCTACAAATCCGTGAAGTACATATCAGGCCGTGACGGTAAAAAGGCTATAAGGCCGTTTCAGGGCCGTGTCGTTCTCAACGCAAAGGAGCAAGCTGAGCTACCAGAGAGTCTCCGGGCTGTTTCATCCAAGGATAACAGACAGGTAACTTGATGCTGGTAATCTCTGGTGTTAGGATTGGATAGGATGATGACACATCTGATAGCTTGATGCTGATGATAACTACTAATTGGGATACTTGTGAGTGTATATAAATACCGGTATAATTTTATACATGATATGGTTGTATGATTGTATTACTATTGCAGTGCCCGTGTGGACGTTGGGCACACTTGCATTGGGGTGGGTTAGTAACATAACAGTTTACACCTTTGACACTCCCCCCCCCCCCCCCACACACACACACACACACACACACACACACCACACACACATGCAATCAGAATAATTTCTTGATGCAACTAAGAATTCTTAGGGATCTCCCCCTCCCTACCGTCCTCCCCTACTGTCCTCCCCCCCCCCCCCCATCCTTTCCCTGCCCCGGCTTTCCTCCCCTCCTCTCTCCCATTCACCCACCCCACCCCACCCCTCCCCACCCCACCCCCTCTCCCTCCTATCATTTCCCTTTCTCCCTCACATCCACTCCCACAAACACATAAATAATCCATTTCTCCTCCCAACATTGTCCCTGCCCCTACCTCCTCCCTACCCCTTTCGCTGTGGGATTTTGCTCAGGCCTAAAGATGAACAGGACAAACAGCAACAGGGACTCGCGGTCGTATGCACAAATTCCGTCCCCGCTGAGAAATCCGGACTGTCGCAATCGCTAAGCTACTTATGGGCAGCTATCGAATGGTTCCTTGCACGCAGTTACCCAGTTGGGTGTGCAAGCTGTTGTTTTGACCAGCACGAGCCTTTATTCAGCCACTTTTGTCATGCTCTCTCTATAGCAATACGCTCAGCAACAGGATTCTTTGTGAATGTAAGGGAAAGAGCACGCATAGATGTTGGGAGCATTGCAAGGGGAAAAGAGCACAGCTAGACAGGATGGCCATGGAAGTCTCAAGAAAGTCAAATAAGTTGCTATTACACCAACCACACCACCAACCACAGCGAAGGCAATGCGATGGCAGGGTGAGATGGCGAACGATGTGCACACTTGTGAGACAGATTAAATGAACTTTTGCAGGCAAATACACGCAGCTGGTTGTTTGAATTTCTGGAGGGCCAGCTGGATGTGATGGTTTGGAGTGAATCCACGACCAAGATGTTTTTTATCATTTAGATGTACAAGATTGTGAGGACAGACACCCTCGAGGATAATCACCCCCATTGCCTCATATTTATACAATTGTATCAGTTCTAACCGATTTGCATGATTATTTGATCAATTTGCCAACTTTTGTTGTGCAAGCATTCGTCACAAATAGCTTTGAGACTGCTGAGGAAGCCGCCAAGGCGGTGGACAGGTGGGTGCCTGCACTGCTCTTCTTACCTGCTACGGCTCAAGGGCGGGGATGATTTGCTGCCCAGAAGCTGCTGCACATAGCCCCAACTAAAATACAGTGGTGTTGGCTCTGGTGTTGTCATGCATTGTTGTGTGTTCTCCTCCCCCCCTCCCCTTCCGGCGCCTTCTACCCCCTCCCCCTCCTGCCTCCACTCCCAACCACCACCCTGACTCCCCTGTCCCTGCTAGGTTGTTGTACAAGATTGGGCGACACAGCTCCATCAACTTCCCTCTCTCAGAGGAGGAGAGGGCTGAGCTGGACAGCACCGGGATGGAGGAGCTCATAGCAAGCTTCAGACAGGCAGGCAGAACTAGTGTATACAGGTATGAAGGTGGTGTGTGTGGTGTAGGGGGGTGGCGGGTTGGATGGATACCAAACTGTGTACACCCTACAACTTACACCCATGACCTGAGCACGATGAAATCAACCTTGAAAACACTCCAGTGGCCATAATCGATGTTTTTCAGAATCCTTTGAAGCTGGATTGAGTTGTGAATCCCTTGAAGGTTGTTGATGTTTTTACATTTCAACCGCACTGCATGGGTGTTAGCTGGCACAAGAAACGTGAGCGATGGGTAGTTAAGATTCAGCGCCTCAATGCACGGACCCAGGCATACATTGGCCGCTTCACTGATGAAGTAGAGGCCTCCCTAGCATATGATGCCGCCGCAATTGCTCTAGGGTAAGTCCCTCTCCCCTCTCCCCCCCCCCCTCCTTGTCCTCCATTGAACTCCCTCCCTCCCATCCCTCTCTTTCCCTCCTCCTTGTCCCCCATTGCTCTAGGGCAACACCCTCCCCCAATCCCTTATCTCTCCCCCCTTTTTGTCCTACTTTGAAGTCACTACCACCTTTTGGTGTTGCCATGTACTATATTTGAATGGATAATAAGATATTAAGTTTTAATGCTGCTGGCTAAGTCGGCGAGCAGGCTTAAGGCTGAACCCAAACAGTAATAACATATACTTGGACCTGGTTACAACCGAAATCAAGATGTTACTGCTGCTGTCTAAGTCGGCGAGCAGGCTTAAGGCTGAACCCATGCAACAATACATACTTGAACCTGCTGACAATTAAAATTAAATGAAATTAAAATAATCATTTTTGTGTGGAGATGCCTCTTAATTGTTCTGTTGAGGCGAGCAACAGAACATTTCATCCTATCATTTTCCTTTATGCCAATCAAATTACCAATTCAATGCAAACTACCTTAACCATCCAGGATTGTTTGCGATTTGTTGGTTTCCAATTCATAGAGTGTTTTTACAATCAGCCCTTCCTGATGATTTGCCGAGGTTAGGCAGACTCCTTAACCCTATCTGGCCATCCCTGGACTGTAACACACACACACACACACAAATTCCGCATCCAGGAAAACAGATGGTCTTAATTTCCCAGAGAAATTGTCGCTAAGCTACCTTCACAAAACGAGGATTGCTTGTGGTTAGTTGGTTTCCAATTCAAATCAGCCCTTCCTGATGATTTTCGGAGGTTGGACAGGCTCCTTAAGCTTATCTGGCCACCCCTGGATTGTAATGCACACGAGCGCACACATTCCGTATGTATACAGGAGAACAGATGGTCTTAATTTCCCAGAGAAATTGTCGGAGGCCAAGATCACTGATGCGCTGCTCCTCAAGCTGTTCAAGACCACTGACAGGGACAAGGTCGAGGAGATCGTTGAGAAAGATCAACAAGAGAAGGGAAATGCAATAAGCGAGGAGTGGAAGGCCCTTCTCAAGAGGAAATTGAATACACTGCCTGAGGTGGGTGACTGGGATTGGGGTTTTAGTTGGGGTTGGGGGTTGGGGGGGGGGGCTTCTTGTTCTGGCTAGCACAATACCAGCTCGAAATACAGTCTTCAAAACATTAATTACCATCTGCGGTGCCTACCAAGTGTACTACTCAGTGTTTGTTTTGTTGTAAATAACTGCCCCTGACAAAACTATACGTGAGACCGCGTGACAGGATAATAACCCAAAACGGCATAAATAACTTTGGCTGTTATATGCCCCCAACCAACATTTGGCTGTTATATGCCCCCACCGAACCAGTTGCGGTTATAATGCCGCCCAACACATTTTGGCTGTTAATAGCCCCAACCAAACATTTGGCTGTTATATGCCCCAACCAAACATTATTGGCTGTTATATGCCCCCCACCAACAGGTGGCGGTTATATGACCCCAACCAACATTTGGCTGTTATATGCCCCCAACCAACATTTGGCTGTTATATGCCCCCAACCAACATTTGGCTGTTATATGCCCCCAACCAACATTTGGCTGTTATATGCCCCCAACCAACATTTGGCTGTTATATGCCCCCAACCAACATTTGGCTGTTATATGCCCCCAACCAACATTTGGCTGTTATATGCCCCCAACCAACATTTGGCTGTTATATGCCCCCAACCAAACATTTGGTGTTATATGCCCCCAACCAACATTTGGCTGTTATATGCCCCCAACCAACATTTGGCTGTTATATGCCCCCAACCAACATTTGGCTGTTATATGCCCCCAACCAACATTTGGCTGTTATATGCCCCCAACCAACATTTGGCTGTTATATGACCCCAACCAACATTTGGCTGTATATGCCCCCAACCAACACATTTGCTGTTATATGACCCCAACCAACATTTGGCTGTTATATGCCCCAACCAACATTTGGCTGTTATATGCCCCCAACCAACATTTGGCTGTTATATACCCCCAACCAACATTTGGCTGTTATATGCCCCCAACCAACATTTGGCTGTTATACGCCCCCAACCAACATTTGGCTGTTATATGCCCCCAACCAACATTTGGCTGTTATATGCCCCCAACCAACATTTGGCTGTTATATGACCCCAACCAACATTTGGCTGTTATATGACCCCCAACCAACATTTGGATTTTATTATGAACCCAACCATCATTTGGCTGTACATGCCCAACAACCATTTGGCTGTTTATATGCCCCCACAAAATTTGGCTGTATATGCCCCCCAAACCAACCAGTTGGCTTGTTATATGCCCCCCAAACCAACATTTGGCCTGTTCTGTTAATTGCCCCCCCAACCAACATTTGGCTGTTATATGCCCCCAACCAAATTTGATGTATATGCCACCAACAACATTCTGGTTGTTATATGCCACCAACCACATTTGGCGGTTATATGACCCCAACCAACATTTGGCTTTTATATGCCCCCCCCACCAACATTTGGTGTATATGCCCCCACCCAACATTGGCCTGTATATGTCTGCCCCCCAACAACATCGGCTGTTATATGACCCCCAACCAACATTGGATGTTAATTACTGTATATGACCCCAACCAACATTGGGCTGTTATATGACCCCCAACCAACATGGTCTGTATATGGACCCCCAACCACATTTGGCTGTTTGTATATGCCCCCAACCAACATTTGGCTGTGTTATATGCCCCAACCAGATTTGGCTTGTAATGTGCCCCATCCAACATTTGGCTGGTATATTGCCCCCAACCAACATTTGGCTGTTATAATGCCCCCAATTCCCCCAACCAACATTTGGGCTGTTATATGCCCCCAACCAACATTTGGCTGTTATATGACCCCAACCAACATTTGGCTGTTATATGCCCCCAACCAACATTTGGCTGTTATATGCCCCCAACCAACATTTGGCTGTTATATGCCCCCAACCAACATTTATAAACCTGTGAAAAGGCCCCTGAATTCACTGGCAGCGTTAAAGATATGTAATTGTCTACAAATAATATTTTGTATATATGTGTATGTTTATCTATATACATACACAGCCCCAAACCAGGATTTCAGTGTTGGCTGAAAATCCAAGTAACAATCCTATAGAATTAGCTTGGGAATCCATTTATCTAAATTCAGTAACAAGTTCACTAAATGTTGTTCAAAGGTACCTAAAAATCTATGTTTTCAGACGTCACTGTTTTCAAAATCTACGTCTCATGAGCCAAAGTCTATATTTTATGAGCCCAAATCGACGCTGATGAATCAAAATCTACGATTGCAACATATTGGACCGTCTGAAATCTTTCTGTCACGGGAGTCAATTTATCCAAATTCGGTAGCAAGTTCAGTAAGGAAGTTCACTAGATTCGTTAGTGACCAGTTTCATAGTTTGTTCTCCAGCACTTCTTGATAAGTTAACTTGAACTTTATTTGTATGGAAAGGATTTTTACCCCGGGAGGTGGGACCCCTTACACAGTAACACAAATCAGCACCACTGAGGGTTTAGAAAGACTTGAACTTGAACTCGGTTACATGGATCCAGCCTGTTCAGGCTGCTCGCTGTCTTTGGGAGTGATATCATCATTCAAATCACGACCATTTAAAATGAATCTTGATTTGAACGAGGTTTAGAAAGTTCCCTGATCCTATCTGCCCACCCCTGGGTCGTTTAGAAACTTTAACTTAAACTTGGTTACATGGTTCCAGCCTGTTAAGGCTGCTTGCCGTCTTGAACAGTAACAACATAAGTCAAAACATAGATGAATATTAAAACACATGTTACGCTGTATGGCGAGGCATGAGGTTAAGGGGGCCAGCCCGATTGCTTGCGCTGGGGCCAACCACGAACTAAAAACATAGCTTTTATCAAAGTATATTTCATACACTAATTGATAGACAAAAGCAAATTTCCCAGGCCTTCCATATCATCCTGAAGGCTGGTGGACCTAGAAAAGACTTGAAACTATGTACAACCGTTTGATGACATTTGTACTCGGGAGTGTGGTGTAATAGTGTTTATACTACCCATGTTTACTCCTCCCACAGGCGGTGAGCAGCCTAGAGGCTGATGTACCATAACAAACCAAACCAGAAGGCTGGTAGATCATGTTTGCTTGTATATTACAGTCCAGGGGGTAGCCAGTTAGGCTAAAGGGACTTGCCCAACCTCAAACAATCAAGATGATTCTCAATCATCCGGAGGAGCTATTAAGTAGCACTAAAATATATTATATATCAAGTATTGGGGGGGGGGGGGGGGGGGGGGGGAATAGAAGTCACGAAAATAAAACCAATTCCCCATATTGTTTACCAGAGTATACCACATCATGTTTGTATTGTAGACTAGCGCCGTGAGACGATGCAAGAGTATAATAATAAAAAATGGAATCACTTTATAACTACAATTTGACAGTTATATGCTCCCAACCAACATGTGTTAAAAGGACCCTGAGTTCAGTGACTACGATATATTAACCAGTATATATATGTATACAAGATTGTAACTATCATGTATTTGTATATGTATTCATATTGCCCCAAACCTGCCCCACACCAACAGTTTCCAACCTGTGAATAGGACCGTGAGTTCCCTGGCGGTGAAGTAGGTAGGAAAAGGAAGAGGTCTGCACCAAGGAGTTTGAAGAAGAAGGCGAACATGAGTGAGAGTAGTGAGGAAGACACGGAGGAGGAGGCGGACGAGGAGCAGCCCATGCACAATGGTTTCAATGTGGGTAATGTGGACAATGGTGTCAATGATGACAATGAGGAAACTATCCAGGAGGATGAGGGCACTGACGATGTGCAGGGCCAGGGTCCAGCTACTGCAAGCGGTCACCATGGTCTAGTTCCTAGGACGAGGAGGAGAGAAAGGGAGAGGAGGGATGAAGGGATGAGTGGGGAAGAGAATCCTCAGCCCCCGCAGCCTGAGCTACCAGACGCTCAGCTACCTCGTACTTGTGGGCTGATGGCTTCTGCAGATCTGCAAAGGTCTGTGGTATTAAAGCAGGAGCCAGACTGTCTGGAGCAAGCTGGTGAGGCTCATCCTGGTCTTGTGTTCCTTGCCCAGGCATCCGTGCTCCCTGCTCAGACTCCTCCATTATCTTTCCAAGACCTTGCCTCAGTCCTCCCTACAAGCATGGACACCCAGCTTGGCCCGAGCATGCTGGACACAATGGCCTTTGAGAGCATTAGTGGCTGGATCCCACCGGAGGGTGGTCAAATTTTAACTGGTGATGAGCCTCATGCCCAGCCACCTCATCCTCACCCACCGCATCCTCAGCTAACTCACTCCCAGTTTCCTCATCCTGCGCTACCCCATGCTAAGCTACCTCAAGTGGTGATCAAACCCGATCCTTGTTCCCAGGGGTGGATTACCTTTGAATGATGGCAAGGTAACCGGGCAACAAGATGGATTGCCTTTGAGAGATGGCAAGGTAGCCAGGTAACACTGTAGCAAGATTGATTAACTTTTTGCGTCTAAAACACGGATTTTACCTAGGCATCTAGCAGATTTTGGCTCATAAAAAGGGATATTGGGGTCCCCCTGAATAACCCTGGTGCTAATATCTGCTTTTTCTTTCTTCTCCTTACCTTAATTTGTCCCAGCCCATCCAGCCCTTGCTGCATGTCAGGAGGCTAGCCCCATAGCTGATGTAACACTACCGTCCTGTGGCTAGTGCATCCCGGGGCTGCCCCATAGCTATGGAAATCTACAGTCCTGTGTGCGAAGGAAAGTCAGGGGCCTGGCCCCATACTGATGTAAACACTTCCCTGTGGCGAAGCGCATCAGGGGGCTACCCCATAGCTGAGGTAACCAGCCTCGTCGTGGCGAAGAGCAAGTCAGGGCTCGCCCACTGCTGGTTACACTACCTACCGGTGGCGACGGGAAGTTCAGGGGGCTAGCCCCACAGCTGAGTAAACCTACCGTCCTTTGGCGAGGGCAAGATAAGGGGGCTAGCCCCATAGCGATGTAACACTACCGTCCTGTGGGCGAAGGCAAGTCAGGGGGGCGAGCCCCATTAGCTGATGTATTACTACCGTCCTGTGGCTACGGGCAAGTCGGTGGCCTAACCCCATAGCTGATGTAAACTACCTTCGTGTGGCAGGGGCAATCAGGGGCTACCCATAGCGGATGTATACTACCGTCCCTGTGGCGAAAGGGTCAAGTCGGGCTAGAGCCCCAAGCTGATGCAACACACCGCCGTGCAAGAGCAAGTCAAAGGGGCCTAGCCCCATAAGCTGATGTACACTACCGTCATAGTGCGACGGGCAAGTCGGGGCTAGCCCCACGCTGATTGTAATCTAACCTCCTGTGGCGAAGTCCAAGTCAGGGGCTAAGCTCCATAGCTATGTAACACTACCGTCCTTGGCGAAGGGCAAGTCAGGGGCTAGCCCACAGCTGATGTAATACGACCGTCCCCTGTGCGAAGGGCAAAGTCAGGGCTAGCCCCATACCTGATTGAACACTGACCGTCCTGTGGGAGGCAGACCGGGGGCTAGCCCCCATACTGATGTAATACTACCGTCCTGTGTCGAAGGGCAAGTCGGGGGCTACCCCACAGCTGATGTATACTACTGCCCGCCGCTTGCTGCAAGTCAGGTTCAGCCCCATAGCTGATAAATACACCGTCCCTATGGCAAGGGCTAGTCCAGGGGGCTAGCCCACTAGCTGATGTCACACTACCTCCTGTGGCGAGGGCAACATGGGGCTGCCCCAAGCTGATGTAATCTAACTAGCCACTTCCGTCCTGTGGCGAAGGGCAAGTCAGGCTAGCCCCACGGGATGTACCACCGTCCGTGGCGAATGGCAAGTCCGGGGGCCTATCCCCATACTGATGTAAGACTATCGTCCCCTGTGGCGAAGACCGTCAGGGGGCTAGCCCCACAGCTGATGTAATATTATTGCCCAGCCCTTGCTTCAAGTCAGGGGGCTAGCCCCATAGCTGATGTAATACTACCGTCCTGTGGCGAAGGGCAAGTCAGGGGGCTAGCCCCACAGCTGATGCAACACTACCGTCCTGTGGCAAAGAGCAAGTCAAGGGCAGCCCCATACGGATTTAACTACTATCTCTATGCGAAGGGCAAGTCAGGGGGCTAGCCCCATAGCTGATGTAATACTACCGTCCTGTGTCGAAGGGCAAGTCAGGGTGCAGCCCCACACTATGTAACAATACCGTTCTGTGGGGGCGAAGGGCGGTCAGGGGGCTCGCCCATAGCTGATGTAATACACCGTCCTGGGGCGAAGGCAAGTCAGGGGCTAGCCCCATATCTCGATGTAATACTAACCCGTCATTTGCGAAGGGGCTAGTCAGGGGCTAGCCCCATATCTGATGTAATACTACTCGTCCCTTGGCGAAGGCAAGTCGTCGGCTATCCCTATAGGTATGTAATAACGACCGGCCTGTGCGAATATCAAGTCAGGGGTGCCTAGGCCCCACCAGCTGGATGTAATACATGCCCACTCTTGCTGCAAGTCAGGGGGCTAGCCCCATACTGATTGGTAACACTACCGTCCCTGTGCAAGGGCAAGTCAGTGGGCTTCCGCCATACTGAATGTAACACTACCTCATGTGAGCGACGGCAAGTCAGGGGTCTAGCCCCATAGCTGATGTAATACTGCAGGGTCATATGGCGAAGGTCAATCAGGTGGCTAGACCCACAGCTGATGTAACACTACCGTCCTGTCGAAGGGCAAAGTCCGGGGGCTACCCCATCTGTGTAATACTACGTCCCTGCGCGAAGGGCAAGGTAAGATGGCCTACCCACAGCTCATGTAATATTAACCGCCCCGCCCAACCCTTGCTGCAAGTCGGGGGGGCTAGCCCCCTAAAGCTGATGTAACACTACCGTCCTGGTGGCGAAGGGAAGTCAGGGGCTAGCCCCATAGCCTGTGTAAAAACTACCGTCATGTGGCGAGGCAAGTCAGGGCTAGCCCAATAGCCTTGATTATACTACTACTGTCCTGTGCGAATTGCAGTCAGGGGGCTAGCCCATACTGATTTTAACACTACCGTCATGTGGCTAAGCAAGTCAGGGCTAGCCCCACAGCTGGATGTATACGACCGTCAAGGGCGAGGGCTAGTCAGGGGTCTAGCCCCATAGCTGATGTAATTCTATCTATTCTACCGTCAGGTGGCAAGGGGCAAAGTCAGGGGCTAGCCCATTCCTGAGTAACCCTACCGTCCTGTGGCCTAAGGGCAATCAGGGGCAGCCCACCGCTGATGTCACACTATCCCATCTTTGTGGCGAAGGGCAAGTGCAGGGGTGAGCCCCATAGCTGATTTAACACTATTGTCCGTGCGGAAGTGGCAGGTCAGGGGCTAGCCCATAGCTATGTAATACTACCGGTCCTGTGGCGAAGGGCAAGTCAGGGGCTAGACCATAGCTGAATGTATAGTACCCCCGTCATTGGCGAGGGCAAGTCAAGGGGCTACCCATAGCTGAGTGTAATAATACGTAACGTCATGTGGCGAAGGCATATCAGGGGCTTGCCCCAGACTGATGTAACACTACCGTCCTGTGCGAGGGCAAGTCAGGGGGCTAGGCCCCACAGCTGATGTAACACTAACCAGTCCTTTGGCGAAGGGCAAGTCAATGGGCTAGACCCTAGCTGTGTAATACTACCGCCTTTGGTGAAGGGCAAGTCAGGGTGTTTATCCCCATAGCTGAATGTAATCTACCGTCCTGTGGCTAAGGGCAAGTCCAGGTGCTACCCCATAGCTGATTGTAACACTACGCATGTGGCGAAGGGGCAAGTCAGGGGGCTAGCCCCATATCGAGTAACACTACGACATTGGCGAAGGGCAAGTCATGGGGCTAGCCACTCTTGATGTAACACTACCCTCATATGGCACAGGCAATCGGGGTCTAGCCCCATAGCTGAGATGTAATACTACCGTCTGTGGCGACGGGCCAATCAAGGTGCTAGCCCCATAGTGATGTATACTACCGTCCCTGTGGCGAAGAGCAAAAAGTCAGGGGGCTATCCCCCTCACTGATGTATAATACCATCATGTGGGCGAAGGGCTAGGTCAGGGGCTAGCGCCCATAGCTTGATGGAATACTACCGTCAATGGTGGCAAAGAGAAAGTCAGGGGTCTAGCCCCACAGCTCCTTGGTACTACCGCACTACCGCCATCCCTTTCTGGTCACTCATGGGGCTAAAGCCCCATAGCTGATGACAATAACCGTCCCTGTGGCGAAGGGCAATCAGGGTGGCTAGCCCCATAGCTGATGTATACTACGTCATCTGGCGAAGGCAAGTCAGGTGGCTAGCCCCAACAGTGCTGATGTAACACCTGACCGTCCTATGGAATGGCAAGTCAGGGGGCTAGCCCCATATCTTGAATGTAATTCTACCGTCCTATTCTAAGGGAAGTAAGGGGCCTAGCCCGCAGAGCTGATGTATACTAACCGTCCCCTGTGGCGAAGAGCAAGTCGGGGGGCTAGCCCCACAGCTGATGTAATACTACCGTCATGATACTGAGGTAGTCAGGGCGGCTAGCCTCCATAGCTGATTGTAACACTACCGTCATGTGGCGAAGGGCAAATTCAAGGGTCTAGCCCCTAGCTGATGATAATACTACTGTCCTGTTGCGAAGGAAAAGTCAGGGGGCTAGCCCCAGAGCTGATGTACACCCGTCCTGTGCGAGGGCAAGTCAGGGACTAGCCACACAGCGATGTAATACTACCGTCATATTGCGAAAGGGCAAAGTCAGGTGGCTACACCACGCTGATGTAACACTAACCGTGCTTTGGCAAGGGCAGTCAGGGGCTAGCCCCATAGCTGATGTAATCGACCCGTCCTGTGGCGAAGGGCCAGTCAGGGGCTAGCCCCATGCTGAGTAATACTACCGTATGAGGCGAAGAGCAAGTCAGGGGCTACTTCATAGCTGATGTAATACTACCTCAATGTGGCAAGGGCTATTCAGGGGCTAGCCCCTAGCTGATTGTAATACTACCGTCCTGTTGCGAGAAAAAAAAGTCCAAGGGGGTAGCCCCACACTCATGTAATAGACCCCGCTCGCCCAGCCCTGCCTGCAAGTCAGGGCTAGCCCCATAGCTGATTATAACACACCGTCCCTGTGGCGAGAAGGCAAGTCAGTGGTGCTAGCCCATACCTGATGTAATACTACCGTCCCTTGGCGAAGGGGCAAGTCAAGGGTCTAGCCCCACAGCTGATTAAACTACGTCCTGTGCGAAGAGCAAGTCAGGGGGCTACCCAAGCTGATGTAAGCCACCGTCCATGTGGCGAAGGGATAGTCAGGGGGCTAGCCCCCATACTGATGTAATCCTACGGCCTATGGCGAAGCGAAAGTCTGGGGCCTACCCCCACAGCTCATGTAATATCTGACCGCGCCACCCTGTCTGCAAGTCCGGGGCTAGTCCCATAACTTAATGTAAACACTCTCCTGTGGCGAAGGGCAAGTCAGGGGGCGAGCCCATAATCTGATGAATACTAAAGCTACTCATATGGCGAAGGGCAAGTCCGGTGGCTAGCCCACACTGATGTACACGCCGTCCGGTGGCGAGGGCAGTCAGGTGCATCCCCATAGCTGATGTAAATACTAGACCGTCCGGTGGCGAAGGCAGGTCAAGGCTAGCCCCATACTGAGGTAATACTATACGGACTTTTTGGCAAGAGCAAGTCAGTGGGCTAGCCCCGAGCTGGATTAATACGTACCGTCATGTGGCGAAAGGGCTGTCAGGGGGCTTAGCCCATAGCTGATGTACACTACCGTCCTGTGGGCGAGATAAATCAGGGCCCTAGCCCACAGCTCATGTAAACTACCCCCGCCCTTGCTGCAAGTCGGGTCTAGCCCCATGGCTTGATGTGAACAATACCGTCCGTGGGGAGGGCAAGCAGGGGCTGATCAGGCCCATTAGCTGATGTATACTACCGTCATATGGGCGAAGAAAGTCTTTGGCTACCCCACAGCTGATGTAACACTACCGTCCGTCGTCGAAGGGCAAGTCAGGGGCTAGCCCCATAGATGATGTCCCTACCGTCATGGGCGAGGGCTAGTCAGGGCTATCCCCAATAGCTGATTAAGACAACCGCTGTGGCGAAGGGCAGTCCCGGGTGGCTAGCCCCACAGCTCATGTAAATAACTAACCTCCCACCCTTGCTGCAAGTCACTGAGCCAGCCCACAGCTTATGTAATACTAACTACAGTCCTGTGCCCAAGGGCAAGTCAGGGGCCGAGCCTCCATAGCTGATGTAACACACCGTCCCTGTGCCCGAAGACAATTCATGTGGCTAGCCCAACGCTGATGTAACACCTCGTCCCTGTGGCGAAGGGGCAAGTCCAAGGGGCTAGCCCCATATCTTATGTATACTACTCCCAGCCCTTCTGTAAAAAAAAAACAAGTCAGGGCAGCTCCCATAGCTGAAGTAACACTAACCGTCCTGTGCAAGGGCAAGTCAGGTCTAGCCCCAATACTGATTTAACACTACCGTCCCTGTGGCGAAGGGCAAATTCAGGGGGCTAGCCCCATCCGGATGTCTACTACCCGTCTGGTGGCGAGGGCAAGTCGGTGGCTACCCCACCGCGATGTACACTACCGTCCTGTGGGCGATGGCAAGTCAGGGCTACCCCATAGCTTGATGTAATACTTTCCGTCCTGAGGCGAAGAGCCAGTCAGGGTGCTAGCCCCATAGCTGATTTAATACTAACGTCATGTGGCGAGGGCTAGTCAAGGAGAGCCCCATAGCTGATGTAATACTACCGTCCTGTGGCGAAGACGTCGGGGGCTACCAAAGCAATGTATACGAACCGTCATATGCGAAGGTCTAGTCCAGGGGGCGAGCCCCTAGCTGATTTAATACTACGTCCTGTTGCGAAGTCAAGTCGGGGGGCTGAACCCCACAACTGATGTAATACTACTACCGCATGTGGCGAAGCAAGTCAGGGGGCTACCCCTACTGATATATCTACCGTCTGTGGCGAAGAGAAAGCAGGGACTAGGCCCTACATCTATGTAATAACACCGCCCATCCCTTGCTGGCAGTCCAGGGGGCATCCCGACAACTGATGTAAACTAACGTCATGTGGGCCGAAGGGCAAGTCAGGGGCTAAGCGCCCATAACTTATTAATACTACCGTCTTATGGCGAGGCAATTCAAGTGCCTACCCAACAGCTCTGATGTAAACCACAAACGTCTTGTGGCGAAGGGCAAGTTCAGGGGGCTAGCCCCATAGCTGATGTAAACCTACGTCCCTGTTGCGAAGGGCAAGTCAGGGTAGCCCCCTAGCTGAATGTAATACAACCGTCCTTGGCGAAGTGCAAGTCAGGGGGACTAGCCCACAGGCGTAATTATACTACCGTCCCGGTGGCGAAGGGCAAGTCAGTGTTAGCCCCACAGCTGATGTAACACGCAGTCCTGTGCAAGGGCAAGTCAGGGCTCCATAGCTATGTAATCTAATCCAAGCCCTTGCTGCAAGTCAGGGGGCTAGCCCCATAGCTGATGTAATACTGATACCGTCATATGAGCGAAGAGCAAGTCTGGTGGCTAGCCCCACAGCTGATGTAACACTACCGTCCTGCGGCGAAGGGCAAGTCAGGGGGCTAGCCCCATAGCTGATGTAAACACCCTAAAAAACCGTCCATGTGGGCGAAGCTGTCAGGGGGGCTACTACCCCATAGCTGATGTAAACTACCGTCCGTTGGGCGAAGGCAAGTCCAGGTGGCGACCCCAACAGATCATTAATACTAATAACTACGCCCAGCCCTTGCGCAAGTCAAGGGGCTAGGCCCCACAACTGAATGTAACCTACCGTCCCTGTGGCGAAAGGGCAAGTCAGGGCTAGCCCCATAGCTGATGAACACACCCAGTCCTGTGGCGAATGTCCAGTCAGGTGCTACCCCCCACTATGTAATCCTACTCCCCACCCTTGCTGCAAGTCAGGGGCCTAGCCCCATAGCTGATGTAACACTAACCGTCCTGTGGCGAAGGGCAAGTCAGGTGGCTAGCCCCATAGCTGATGTAACACTAACCGTCCTGTGTCGAAGGGCAAGCAGGTGGGCTAGCCCCCATACTGAGGTACACACTACCGTCCTGTTGCGAATGCAAGTTAGGGGGCTAGCCCCATATCTGATGTATACTACCGTCCTGTGCAAACGGGCAAGTCAGGTGGCTCCCCCATAGCTTATGTCCACTAAACCGTCCTTTGGCGACGGCCAGTCATGGGGGCTAGCCCCATAGCTGATGTCATACTACCGTCTGTTGGAGGGCAATGCAGGGGGCTACCCCATAGCTGATCTACACACCGTCATGTGACGAAGGGCAAGTCAGGGGCTAAGCCCCATAGCTGATTTCACACAACCGTCATGTGGCGAAGGGCAAGTCAGGGGGCTAGCCCCATAGCTGACTAAACAACACCATCATGTGGCGAATGGCAAGTCAGGGGGCTAGCCCATAGCTGATAATAACACTAACCGTCCCTGTGGCAAAGGGCAATCAGGGCTAAGCCCCCTAGCTGAATGTACTACTACCGTCCTGTGCGAAGAGCACTTCATGTGCTAGCCCACAGCTGATATAATAATACTACGCCCAGCCCCTTGCTGCAAGTCAGGGCTAGCCCCATAGCTGATGTAACACTACCATCCTGTGGCGAAGGGCAAGTCAGGGGTCTAGCCCCACAGTGATGTAACACTACCCGTCCTGTGGCGAAGGCAATCCGGGGGCTAGCCCCCATAGCTGATGAATCTACCGTCCTTTTGCGAAGGGCAAGTCAGGGGGCTAGCCCCATAGCTGATGTATACTACCGTCCTTTGCGAATGGCAATCAGGGGCTAGCCCCAACTATGTAACACTACGTCCTGTGCGAAGAGCAAGTCCAAGGGCTAGCCCCATAGCTTAGGTATACTAAACCCGTCCTGCTGAAGAGCAGTCGGGGGGCTGCCCCACAGCGAATTTTAATACTAACCGTCATGTGGGTAAGGGCTAGTCAGGGAGTCCTAGCCCTAGCTGATGTATACTACCGTCCTGTGCTAAGGGCGTCAGGGTGGCTTAGTCCCCATCGCTGATGTAACACTACCGCATGTGACGAGGTCAGATCAGGGGGCTATCCCCATGCTGATGTAATACTACCCCGTCATGTGGCGAAAGGGCAGTCAGGGGGCTTAGCCCCATACTGATGTCATACTACCGTCCTGTGGCGAGAGAAAGTCGGGGCTACCCCACAGCCATGAATACTACCACTACCGCCCGCCCTTGCTGCAAGTCAGGGGGCTAGCCCTTAGGCTGAGGTAACACTAAACCGTCCTGTGGCAAAGGGCAAGTCAGGGGGCTAGCCCCATAGTCTGAATGTAACCCGACCATCATGTGGCGAAGGCAATTCAGGGGGCTAAGCCCCATATCTTATGGTAATAATAACCGTCATGTGGCGAAGGGCAAGTCCGGTGGGGCTAGCCCCACAGCTGATGTAACACTAACCGTCCTGTGGCGAAAGCAGTCCGGTGGCTAGCCCCATAGCTGATGTAACACTAACCGTCCGGGCGAAGGGCAGTCAAGGGGCTAGCCCCATATCTGATGGTAATACTACTAACCGTCCTGTGGCGAAGTGCAATTTTCCCCCAAGGGGGCTAGCCCCACAGCTAATGTAATACTAAACCGTCATGTGGCGAAGGGCTAGTCAGGGGGCTAGCCCCATAGCTGATGTAATACTACCGTCCTGTGGCGAAGAGAAAGTCAGGGGGCTAGCCCCACAGCTCATGTAATACTACCGCCCAGCCCTTGCTGCAAGTCAGGGGGCTAGCCCCATAGCTGATGTAACACTACCGTCCTGTGGCGAAGGGCAAGTCAGGGGGCTAGCCCCATAGCTGATGTAATACTAACTACCCGTCAATGGCGAAAGCAGAGTCCTGTGGCTAGCCCCACAGCTATGTCACACTACCGTCCTGTGCGAAGGGCAAGTCATGGGTCTAGCCCCATATCTGAAGTAAACTACCGTCCCTGTGGCAAAGCAAGTCAGGGGGCTGCCCCATACTTGAAATGTAAGACTACCTCATAATGGCGAAGATCAAGTCTGGTGGCGGCCCCACAGCTGATGTCACAACTTTAACGTCCGTGGCGAAGGTCAAGTCAGGGGGCAGCCCCATAGCTGATGTAACACTATACCGCATTGGCTAAGGGCTAAGTCAGGGGGCTAGCCCCATATCTGATGTAATACTACCGCTTGTGGCGAAGGTAGTAGGGGTGCTAGCCCCACAGCTCATGTAAGACTACCCGGCCCAGCCCTTGCTCAAGTCAAGTGGCAGGCCCCACAGCTTGATGTAACCTACTCCTGTGGTCTAAGGCAAGTCAAGGGGCTACCCCATAGCTGATGTAACACACTCCTACCGTCCTGTGGCGAAGGGCAAGTCCAGGTGGCTAGCCCACCTTATGTAAAACTACCGTCCTGTGGCGAAGGGCAAGTCAGGGGGCTAGCCCCATAGCTGATGTAATACTACTCCCCAGCCCTTGCTGCAAGCAGGGCTAGCCCAAGCGATGTAACCGACTGTCCTGTGGCGAAGGGCAATCAGGGGCTCCCCATAGCTGATGTAACACTACCGTCCTGTGGCTGAAGGCAAGTCAGGGGGCTAGCCCCATAGCTGATGTAATACTACCGTCATGTGGCGAAGGGCAAGTCAGGTGGCTAGCCCCACATCTGATGTACACTACCGTCCGGTGGCATGGGCAAGTCAAGGGGCTGCCCCCTAGCTATGTAATACTACCAGTCCTGATGCGTAGAGCAAGTCAGGGCTAGCCCCATATGATGTAATACTACCGACCGTCCTGTGCGAAGGGCAAGTTCAAGGGGGCTAGCCCCATAAGCTTTGTAATACTACGTCCTGATGCCGTAAAGCAAGTCAGGGGCTAGCCCCATAGCTGATGTAATACTAACCGTCATGGTGGCGAAGGGCGTCAGGGCTATCCCGCATAGCGGATGTCACGACCGTCCTGTGGCGAGAGCAAGTCGGGGGTAGCCCCACAGCTAATGTAATCCTAACCGTCATGTGGCGAGGCTAGTCAGGGCTAGCCCATACCATCTGATTAATTACACCTTCATGTGGCGAAGAGCAAGTCAGGTGGGGGCTAGCCCCACAACTGATGTAATACTACCGGTCCATGTGCGAAGGGCAAGTCCAGGGCTGCCCCATAGCTGATGTATACTAACCTGTCGTGTCGAAGTGAAAGTCAGGGGGCTAGCCCCACAGCTCATGTAATACTACCGCCCAGCCCTTGCTGCAAGTCAGGGGGCTAGCCCCTTAGCTGATGTAACACTACCGTCCTGTGGCAAAGGGCAAGTCAGGGGGCTAGCCCCATAGCTGATGTAACACTTCAATCATGTGGCGAAGGGCAAGTCAGGGGGCTAGCCCCATAGCTGATGTAATACTACCGTCATGTGGCGAAGGGCAAGTCAGGTGGCTAGCCCCACAGCTGATGTAACACTACCGTCCTGTGGCGAAGGGCAAGTCAGGGGGCTAGCCCCATAGCTTATTACACACCGTCCTGTGGCGACGGGCAATCAAGGGGCTAGCCCCTAGCGTGTAATAACTACACGTCCTGTGTCGAAGTGCAAGTCCAGGGGGCTAGCCCCCAGCTAAGGTAATACTAACCGTCATGGTGGCGAAGGGCATCAAGGGGCGATGCCACCTATCTGATGTAATACTAAAATCCCCCCTAAAACCTTCCTGTGGCGAAAAGAAAGTCAGGAGGGGCTAGCCCCCCCAGCTCAATTAATACTACCATGCCCGCCCAGCCCTTGCTGCAAGTCAGGGGGCTAGCCCCATAGCTGATGTAATACTACCGTCCTGTGGCGAAGGGCAAGTCAAGGGGCTAGCCCCATAGCTGATGTAATACTACCGTCCTGTGGCGAAGAGCAAGTCAGGGGGCTAGCCCCACAGCTGATGTAATACTACCGTCATGTGGCGAAGGCAAGTCATGTGGCTATCCCCACAGCTGGATGTACACTAACTACGTCCTGCTGCGAAGGCCAAGTCATGGGGCCTAGCCCCATAGCTTGATTAATACTACCGTCCTGCCTAAGGGCAAGTCAGGTGGCTAGCCCCACAGCTGGATGTAACACTACGACCGTCCTGTGCGAATGGCAAGTCAGGGGGCTAGCCCCATAGCTGATGTAACACTACCGTCCTGTGCGAAGGCAAGTCAGGGGGCTAGCCCCATAGCTGATGTAATACTACCGTCATATGGCAAAGAGCAAGTCTGGTGGCTAGCCCCACAGCTGATGTAACACTACCGTCCTGCGGCGAAGGGCAAGTCAGGGGGCTAGCCCCATAGCTGATGTAACACTACCGTCATGTGGCGAAGGGCTAGTCAGGGGGCTAGCCCCATAGCTGATGTAATACTACCGTCTTGTGGCGAAGGGCAAGTCAGGTGGCTAGCCCCACAGCTCATGTAATACTACCGCCCAGCCCTTGCTGCAAGTCAAGGGGCTAGCCCCCATAGCTTATGTAGACACGAGCCGTCCTGGGCGAAGGGCAAGTCAAGGGGCTAGCCCCATAGCTGATGTACCTACCGTCCGTGGCAAGGGAAATCAGAGGGGGCTAGCCCCACATCTGATGGTAACACTACCGTCCTGTTGCGAGGGCCATTCCAGGGGGCTAGCCCCATAGCTGATGTAATCTCTCCCCAGCCCTTGCTGCGTCAGTGCTAGCCCCCACAGCTGATGTAACCACCGGCCTGTGGGAAGGGCAAGTCATGTGGCTAGCCCCATAACTGATGTAACACTACCGTCCTGTGGCGAAGGGCAAGTCAGGGGGCTAGCCCCATAGCTGATGTAATACTACCGTCATATGGCAAAGGGCAAGTCAGGTGGCAAGCCCCACAGCTGATGTAACACTACCGTCCTGTGGCGATGGGCAAGTCAAGGGGCTAGCCCCCTAGCTGATGTAATACTACCGTCCTGAGGCGAAGAGCAAGTCAGGGGGCTAGCCCCATAGCTGATGTAATACTACCGTCCTGTGGCGAAGGGCAAGCCAGGGGCTAGCCCCACGCTCATGTATCCTACTACCCCGCCACTACCGCCCACCCGTGCTGCAAGTCGTGGGCTACCCCATAGCTGCGATGTAACACTACCGCCTGGGAAGGGCAAGTCGGGTGCCTAGCCCCATAGCTGATGTAATACTACCGTCCTGTGGCGAAGGGCAAGTCAGGTGGCTAGCCCCACAGCTGATGTAACACTACCGTCCTGTGGCGAAGGGCAAGTCAGGGGGCTAGCCCCATAGCTGATGTAATACTACCGTCCTGTGGCGAAGAGAAAGTCAGGGGGCTAGCCCCACAGCTGATGTAATGCTACTGCCCAGCCCTTGCTGCAAGTCAGGGGGCTAGCCCCATAGCTGATGTAACACTACAATCCTGTGGAGAAGGGCAACCGGGTCTAGCCCCCATAGCGATTAACACACCGTCATGTGGCGAAGGGCAAGTCAAGGGGCTAGCCCCATAGCTGATGTAACACTACCGTCCTGTGGCAAAGGGCAAGTCAGGTGGCTAGCCCCACAGCTGATGTAACACTACCGTCCTGTGGCGAAGTGCAAGTCAGGGGGCTCGCCCCATAGATATGTATACTACCGTCCCTTGTCGAGGCAGTCGGTTGCTATCCCCATAGCTGAGTAACACTACCGCTACCGTCTGTGGCAAAGGGCAATCAGGGGGTAGCCCCATAGCTGATGTAAACTATGACCGTTTTCATGTGGCGAGGCAAGTCAGGGGGCTAGCCCCAATAGCTGATGTAACACTACCGTCCCTGTGCAATGGCAAGTCAGGGGGCTAGCCCCATTGCTGATTCATACTTAAACTACAGTCCTATGGCGAAGGGCAATCAGTGGCTAGCCCATAGCTGAGGTAACACTAAACCGTCAGTGACAAAGGCAAGTCAGGGGGCTAGCCCCATAGCTGTTGTAACACTAACCGTCAGGGCAAGGCAAAGCAGGGGGCCTAGAGCCCCACGCTGAATGTAACACTACCTTCCCTGTGGCTAGGCAAGTCAAGGGGCTAGCCCCATAGAGCTTTATGTACACTACCTTCCTGTGTGCGAAGGGCAAGTCAAGGGGCTAGCCCCCATACGATGTAATACTATACCGTCCTGTGGCGAAGAGCAAGTGGGGGGCTAGCCCCACAGCTAATGTATACGTACCGTCAAGTGGCGACGGGCTATCGGGGGCTAGCCCCCATAGCTGATGTAATACTACCATCCTGGGCAAGAGCAAGTCAGGACGCTAGCCCCACAAACTGATGTAATACTACCCGTCCTGTGGGCGAAGGGCAAGTCCATGGGCTAGCCCCATAGCTTATGTAAGACTAACGCGTCCTGTGGCAGAAAGTCCAGGTGGGCTAGCCCCATAGCCCATGTATACTACCGCCCAGCCCTTGCTGCAATCAGGGGCTAGCCCCTTAGCTGGATGTACACTACCGGTCTGTGGCAAAGGTCCAGTCAGGGGCTAGCCCATAGCTGATGTAACACTACCATCATGTGGCGAAGGCAAGTCAGGGCTAGCCCCATAGCTGATGTATTACTCCCGTCATGTGTCGAAGGGCAGTCTGGCTATCCCCACAGCTGATTAACACTACCGTCCCTGTGGCGGAAGGGCAAGGTCAGGGGCTAGCCCAATAGCTGATGTAACAACACTAACTACCGTTCTGTTTGCGAAGGGCAAGTCAAGGTGCTAGCCCCGCATAGCTGATGTACACTACCGTCTGTGGCGAAGTGCAAGTCCGGGGGCTTAGCCCCACAGCTAATTAATACTACCGTATGTGCTCAGGGCTAGTCATGGGGCTAGCCCCATAGCTTATTAATCTCCGTCCGTGGCAAGAGGCAAGTCAAGGGGCTAGCCCCACAGCTCATGTAATACTACCGCCCAGCCCTTGCTGCAAGTCAGGGGCTAGCCCCATAGCTGATGTAACACTACCACTACCGTCCTGTGGCCGAAGGGAATTCAGGGGCTAGCCGCCATAGCTGATGTCTACTCCCGTAATATGGCAAGAGCAAGTCCTAGTGGCTAGCCCCACAGCTGAAGTAACACTACCGTCCTGCGGCAAGGGCAAGTCAGTGGGGCTAGCCCCATACTAATGTAATACACTACTACCGCTTGTGCGAAGGGCTAGTCATGGGTGGGCAGCCCCATAGCTTGATTTAATTACTACCGTCTTGTGGCGAAGGGCAAGTCAGGTGGCTAGCCCCACAGCTCATGTAATACTACCGCCCAGCCCTTGCTGCAAGTCAAGGGGCTAGCCCCACAGCTGATGTAACACTACCGTCCTGTGGCGAAGGGCAAGTCAAGGGGCTAGCCCCATAGCTGATGTACCTACCCGTCCTTTGCAAGGGCAGTCAGGTGGCTTAGCCCCCACAGCTGATGTAAAAACAAAAAAACTACCGTCCTGTGCCGAAGGGCAAGTCAGGGGGCTAGCCCCATAGCTGATGTAACACTACTGTCCTGTGGCAAAGCAAGTCAGGGGGCTAGCCCCATAGCTTATGTAATACTACCGTCCTGTGGCGAAGACAAAGTCAGGGGGCTAGCCCCACAGCTGATGTAATACTAGTCCAGCCCTTGCTGCAAGTCAGGGGGCTAGCCCCATAGCTGATGTAACACTACTGTCCTGTGGCAAAGCAAGTCAGGGGGCAGCCCATAGCTTTATGTAAAATACTTACCGTCCTGTGCGAAGACAAAGTTCAGGGGGCTAGCCCCATAGCTGATGTAACACTACTGTCCTGTGGCAAAGCAAGTCAGGGGCTAGCCCCAAGCTATGTACACACCGTCCGGTCCGAAGGGCAGTCAGGGGCTAGCCCCATAGCTGAAGGTAACACTACTGTCCTGTGGCAAAGCAGTCAGGGGGCTATTAGCCCCATAGCTATGTAATAACTACCGTCCGTGGGCGAAGACAAGTCAGGGGGCTAGCCCACACTGATTAATACTAGGCCGCCCTGCCTGCAGTCAGGGGCCATAGCCCCATAGCGATGTAACACTACGTCATGGCGAAGGCCAGTAGGGGGCTAGCCCCATAGCTATGTATACTACCCGTCATGTGGCGAAGGGCAGTCCGGTGCTATCCACCCACAGCTGATTAACACTACCGTCCTGTGGGCGAAGGGCAAGTTAAGGGGCTAGCCCCATAGCTGATGTAACACTACCGTCCTGTGGCGAAGGGCAAGTCAGGGTAGCCCCATAGCTGATGTAATACTACCGTCCTGTGGCGAAGAGCAAGTCAGGGGCTAGCCCCACAGCTAATGTAATACTACCGTCATGTGGCGAACTACTACCGTCATGTTCGAAGGCAAGGTCAGGGGGCTATCCCCCACAGCTGATGTAACTCTACCGTCCTGCGGCGAAGGGCAGTCAGGGGGCTAGCCATAGCTGAGGTAATACTACCGTCCTGTGGCGAGGGCAGTCAGGGGCTAGCCCCACAGCTATGTAACCTATACCGTCCCGTGGCGAAGGGCAGTCAGCGGGCTAGCCCCATAGCTGATTAACACTACCGTCCTGTGCGAAGGGCAGTCAGGGGGCTCGCCCCATAGCCTATGTATACTACCGTCCAATGGCAAAGAGAAAGTCTGGTGGTAGCCCCACAGCTGATTGTAAACACTACCAGTCCTGCGGCGAAAGGGCCAAGTCAGGGGGAGCCCAATAGGCTGATGTAAACTACCGTCATGTGGCGAAGGGTAGTCAGGGGCTAGCCCCATAGATGATGTAATATACCGTTTTTGGCCGAAGGGAAAGTAAGGTGGCTAGCCCCACAGCTCATGTAATAATACCGCCCAGCCTTGCACTGAAGTCAAGGGGTAGCCCCATAGATGATCGTAACACTACCGTCCGGTGGCGAAGGGCAAGTCAAGGGCTAGCCCCATAGCTGACTAACACTACCGTCCTGTGGCGAAGGGCAGTAAGGGGGCTAGCCCACAGTGATGTAACACTACCTTCCTTGTGTGCGCGAAAGGGCAAGTCAGGGGGCTGCCCCATAGCTGCTGTATACTACTCCCCAGCCCTTGCTGCAAGTCAGGTGGCTAGCCCCACAGCTGATGTAACACTACCGTCCTGTGGCGAAGGGCAAGTCATGTGGCTAGCCCCATAACTGATGTAACACTACCGTCCTGTGGCGAAGGCAAGTCAGGGGCTAGCCCCTAGCTGATTGTAATACTACCGTCATATGGCAAAGGGCAGTCGGTGGCAGCCCCACAGCGATGTGTAACATACCGTCCTTGGTGGCGATGGGGCAAGTCAAGGGGCAGCCCGCCAGCTGATGTAATACACGTCCTGAGGCGAAGAGCAAGTCAGGGGGCTAGCCCCATAGCTGATGTAATACTACCGTCATGTGGCGAAGGGCTAGTCAGGGGGCTAGCCCCATAGCTGATGTAATACTACCGTGGCCTGTGGCGAAAGGGAAAGCAGGGGCTAGCCCCGCTTCAACCGCTCATGTACTACTACCGCCCAGCCCTTGATGATAAGTCAGGGGCTAGCACCAAGCTGATGTAAACATAGTCGTCCTGTGTGTGCGAAGGGCAAGTTCAGGGGGATAGCCCATAGATGATGTTATACTACCGTCCTGTGGCGCAGAAGGCAAGTCAGGTGGCTAGCCCACCAGTGATGTAACACTACCGTCATGTGGCGACAGGGCAAGAGTCAGGGGGCTAGACCTCCCATAGCTGATGTCTGTAATACTATCCCAGTCTCTTTCTCTCCACTGTGGCGGAAGGAGAAGTTTAGTTTTGGGTGTAGCCTTCATCATTTAGCTGATTGTACCCTATTGTTGTTTTTTTTTAATGTTGTTCTACTGTCCCAGCCCCTGCTGTGTGTAAGTCAGGGGGGCTAGCCCCCATAGCTGATGTAACACTAATCCTGTGGAGACGGGCAATTCAGGGGGCTAGCCCCATAGCTGATGTAACACTAGTGCCGTCAGTGGCGGAAGGGCAAGTCAAGGGGCTACGCCCGTGTGTAAGCCTGATCTGTAAAACATTGTATTTTGACTCGTGTCATTTGTGGGACAAAGGGCAAGTCAGTGGCTAGCCCCACAGCTGATGTAACACTACCGTCCTGTGGCGAAGTGCAAGTCAGGGGGCTAGCCCCATAGATGATGTAATACTACCGTCCCGTGGCGAAGGGCAAGTCAGGTGGCTAGCCCCATAGCTGATGTAACACTACCGTCATGTGGCAAAGGGCAAGTCAGGGGGCTAGCCCCATAGCTGATGTAACACTACCGTCCTGTGGCGAAGGGCAAGTCAGGGGGCTAGCCCCATAGCTGATGTAACACTACCGTCCTGTGGCAAAGGGCAAGTCAGGGGGCTAGCCCCATAGCTGATGTAATACTACCGTCCTATGGCGAAGGGCAAGTCAGGTGGCTAGCCCCATAGCCTGAGAGAGAACAACCGAACCGTCATGAGCGTGAGCACGAAAGGGGAGCAAGTCAAGGGGGATCGGTAAGCCCCTAGCTGAGGGTAGGCGGTGACACGCTGATTGGTGGTCATTGATCGGCGCGCCGCCAAGAAGGGCTAAGCAGAAAGAGTAAGTTTGGGGCGCTAAGACTTCAGCACCAGTAAGTTTGTCGATGTTTATTAACCACTCAGTCAAGATTACTGGACCAACTAACTAGTGGCAGCGCACATGCGCGAGTTAGTCAGGGGGATATGCCCATAGTCTTGCTTGTAACACTACATGTCCTTGCGAAGAGGGCAAGTCTAGTCAAGGGGCTAGCCCCAATAGCTATCTTGTGTAATACTACCGTCCTGTGGCGAGAGCAAGTCGGGGGGTAGCCCCACAGGTCTAATGTAAGACTACCGTCATTGTGGCGAATGGGCCTGTCAGGGGGCTAGCCCATAGTGACTTGTCCATACTACCATCCATGTGGCGAAAGAGGCAAGTCCGGACGCTAGCCGACCACAACTCTGATGTATACTACCGTCCTGTGGGAAGGCAAGTCATGGGGGCTAGCCCCATAGGTGGATGTATGATGTAACAAAAAATTACTACCGTTCCTGTGGCGAAGAGAAAGTCCGGTGAGGCGCCACCCATAGGCCACTGTAATACACCCGCCCAGCCCTTGCTGGCAAGTCAGGGGGCAGCCCCTTAGCTGCACCCCCTACGTGTAACACTACCCCCAGAGTCCAACCTGGGGAAAAGGGCAAAGTCAGGGGGCTAGCCCATAGCTGATGTTTGTACCACCTACCATCATGTGGCGAAAGGGCAAGTCAGGGGGCTTAGAGCCCCATAGCGCTGATGTACCCCACTACCGTACTCTAGTACATGTGGTGCACCCCGAAGGCAAGTCAGGGGGCTAGCCCCACAGCTGATGTAACACTACCGTCCTGTGGCGAAGGGCAAGTCAGGGGGCTGCCCCCTAGCTGTGTAACAAACTTCTTGGCGGAAGGCAAGTAAGGGCAGCCCCATAGCTGTGTAAATACTTACCGTCCTTGGCGAAGTGCAAGTCAGGGGGCTGCCCCACAAGTAATGTCATCCTACCGTTCCTGTGTCGAAGGGCTAGTCAGGGGGCGAGCCTCCAAGCTGAGTAATTACTACTCCTGTGGCCGAAAAGCAAGTCAGGGGGCTAGCCCACAGCTCATGTAATACTAGCCCAGCCCTTGCTGCATTAGGGGGCTAGCCCCTAGCTGATGTCACACTACCGTCCTGTGGCTAAGGGCACGTCAGGGTGGCTAGCCCCTAACTGATGAATACTACGAATCTGGCGAAAGAGCAAGTCTAGTTGCTAGCCCCACAGGCTGATGTAACACTACCGTCCTGCGGAGAAAGGGCAAGTCAGGGGGCTGGCCCATAGCTGAGTTTGTACCACTACCGTCATGTGGCGAAGGGCTAGTCAGGGGGCTCGCCCCAGAGCTGATGAATATACGTTTGTGTCGAGGGGCAATTTCCGGTTGGCTAGCCCCACAGCTCATGTCATCTACCGCCCATCCCTTGCTGCCAAGTCAAGGGGCATCCCACAGCTGATGTAAAAACACTACGTCCTGTGGCGAAGGGCAAGTCCAAGGGCTAGCCCATAGCTGATGTACATACCGTCCTGTGGCGAAGGGCAATCAGGTGGCTAGCCCACAGCTGATGACACTACCGTCCTTGCCGAAGGGCAAGTCATGGGGCAGCCCATAGCTGATGTAACACTACTGTCCTGTGGCAACGCAAGTCAGGGGGCTAGCCCACCATAGCTTAGTAATTTACTACCGTCTGTGGCGAACGAACCAAGGTCAGGGGGCTAGGCCCCCACAGTGCTGTAATACAGTCCAGCCCCTTGCTGCAAGTTAGGGGCTAGCCCCTAGCGATGTAACACTACCGTCCTGTGGCGAAGGCAGGTCAGGGGCTAGGCCCCCATAGCTGATTGTAATACTACCGTCTGTGGCGACTAGAAAAGTCAGGGGGCTAGCCCAGCTGCTGTAATTACTACTGCCAGCCCTTGCTGAAGTTCAGGGGGCTAGCCCCATAGATGATTGTAACACTACCGGTCATGTGACGAAGGGCAACGTCAGGGGGCTAGGCCCCTGCTGATGTAACATTACGTCCATGTGGCGAAGGGCTAGTCAGGGGGCTTAGCCCATCGTATGTAAAAAACTACCCGTCCTGTGGGCGAAGGGCAAGTCAGGGGGGCTCGCCCATAGCCTGATTTAACATACCGATCCTGGGCGAAGGGCAAGTCAGGTGGCTACCCCATAGCGATGTAACACTACCGTCCTGTGGCGAAGGGCAAGTCAGGGGGCTAGCCCCATAGCTGATGTAATACTACCGTCATGTGGCGAAGGGCAAGTCAGGGGGCTAGCCCCACAGCTGATGTAACACTACCGTCCTGTGGCGAAGGGCAAGTCAGGGGGCTAGCCCCATAGCTGATGTAAACACTTACCGGTCCTGTGGCGAAGGGCAGTCAGGGGGCTCGCACCATAGCTGATGTAAATTACTACCGTCCTGTGGCGACGGGCACGTCTGGGGGCTAGCCCCCTAACAGCTGATTGTAATTACTACGTTCCGGTGCGAAGGCAAGGTCAGTGTGCTAGGCCCCAAGCGATTTTAATACTACCGCCCTGGGCACAGGCAAGTCAGGGGGCTAGCCCCATAGCTGATGTAATACTACCGTCCTGTGGCGAAGGGCAAGTCAGGGGGCTAGCCCCATAGCTGATGTAACACTACCGTCCTGTGGCGAAGGGCAAGTCAGGGGGCTAGCCCCATAGCTGATGTAACACTACCGTCCTGTGGCGAAGGGCAAGTCAGGGGGCTAGCCCCATAGCTGATGTAATACTACCGTCATGTGGCGAAGGGCAAGTCAGGGGGCTAGCCCCATAGCTGATGTAATACTACCGTCTGGTGGGAAGGGCACGGCAGGGAGGCTAAAGCCCCATAGGCTGATGTTTAATACTACCGCCCTGTGGCGAAGCCAAGTCAGGGGGCTACCCCATAGCTAGATGTAATACTACCGTCCGTGAGCGAAGGGCAGTCAGGGGGCTAGCCCCACAGTCTGAGGTTTGTAACCTACCGTCTGTGGCGCGTAGGGCAAAGTCAGGTGGCTAGCCAATAGCTGATGCACACGACAGTCCTGTGGGACGGGCAAGTCGGGGGATAGCCCCATAGCTGATGTAATAACTACCATATGTGGCGAAGGGCAAGTCATGGGGCTAGCCCCATAGCTGATGTAATACTACCATCATGTGGCGAAGGGCTAGTCAGGGGGCTAGCCCCATAGCTGATGTAATACTACCGTCCTGTGGCGAAGAGCAAGTCAGAGGGCTAGCCCCACAGCTGAATGTAATAGTAATACCCGCCCAGCCCTTGATGCAAGGCAGGGGGCTAGCCCATAGCTGATTGTACACGACCGTCAGTGGCCGAGGGCAAGTCGGGGGCTAGCACAATAGTGATGTAATACTACTGATCATGTGGCCGTAGGGCAAGTCAGGGGGCTAGCCCCATAGCTGATGTAACACTACCGTCCTGTGGCGAAAGGCAAGTCCAAGGGGCTTAGCCCATAGCTGATGTAATACTACCGTCTTGTGGCGAAGAGCAAGTCAGGGGGCTTAGCCCCATAGCTGATGTAATACACATGCCAAGCCCTGCTGCAATCAGGGGCTAGCACCATAGCTGAGGTTGTTGGTAACAATACATCATGTGGCGAAGGCAAGTCAGGGGGCTAGCCCCATAGATGAGTACACTACCGGTCCTGTGAAAGGGCAATTCAGGGGCTAGCCCCATAGCTGGTAATACTACCGTCCTGTGGGCGAAGGCAAGTCAGGGGCTAGCCCATGAGCTGATTGTAAACACGACCGTCCTGTGGCGAAGAGAAAGTCAGGGGGCTAGCCCCATCAACTGATCGTGTAATATACCGTCCTGTGCGAAAGGGAACGTCAGGGGGCTTAGGCCGCAAGACTGATGGAAACTTCAAAACCTTGGTGAAGGGCAAGTCGGGGGCTAGGCAACTAGACTGAAGGTAACACTACCGTCCTTGGCACGGGCAAGTCAGGGCTAGCACCCATAGCTGAGTAACTGTAACACTACCTCATGGGGCGAAGGGCAAGTCAGGGGGATAGCCCCCATAGGTGTTGATGTAAAACTACCGTCCGGTGGGGCAAAGGGGCAGTCAGGGGGCTAGCCCAATAGCTGATGTAACACTACTGTCCGTGGAAGCAAGTCAGAGGGGCTCGCCCCATAGCTATGAATACTTACAGTCCTGTGGCGAAGACAAGTCAGGGGCTAGCCCCACAGGATTGTAAATATAGTCCCAGCCCTTGCTGCAAGTCAGGGGGGCTAACCCCATAGATGAGTTTTGTTGTTATGTAACACTACCGTACTGTGGCGAAGGGCAAGTCAGGGGGCTAGCCATAGCTGATGTATACTACAGTCCGTGGCAAGAGCAAGTCAGGCGGCAGCCCCACAGCGATGTTGTAATACTACTGCCCAGCCCTGCTGCTAAGTCAGGGGGACTAGCCCCATAGCTGATGCTAACACTACCGTCATGTGGACGAAGGGCAAGGTCAGGGGGCTAGCCCATAGCTGAGTGTAACACTACCGTATTGGCGAAGGCAAGTCAGGGGGCGAGCCCCATAGCTAATGTAACACTACCGATCCTGTGGCGACGAAGGCAAGGTCAAGGGCTAGCCCCATAGCTGATGTAATACTACCGTCGTATGGCGAAGAGCAAGTCAGGGGGCTAGCCCCACAGCTGATGTAACACTACTGCCCAGCCCTTGCTGCAAGTCAGGGGGCTAGCCCCATAGCTGATGTAACACTACCATCATGTGGCGAAGGGCAAGTCAGGGGGCTAGCCCCTAGCTATGTACACTTACCGTCCGGGTGGCAGAGGGGCACGCAGGGGGCTAGCCCCATAGCTGATGTAATACTACCGTCCTGTGGCGAAGGGCAAGTCAGGGGGCTAGCCCCATAGCTGATGTAACACTACTGTCCTGGGGCAAAGGGCAAGTCAGGGGGCTAGCCCCATAGCTGATGTAATACTACCGTCCTGTGGCAAAGGGCAAGTCAGGGGGCTAGCCCCATAGCTGATGTAATACTACCGTCCTGTGGCGAAGGGCAAGTCAGGGGGCTAGCCCCATAGCTGATGTAACACTACCGTCCTGTGGCGAAGGGCAAGTCAGGGGGCTAGCCCCATAGCTGATGTAATACTTCCGTCCTATGACGAAGAGCAAGTCAGGGGGCTAGCCTCACAGCTGATGTAACACTACCGTCCTGTGGCGAAGGGCAAGTCAGGGGGCTATGATATCATACTCGCATTCGGTCAACATCATATGATATCCCGGTCCCTAATTATATTACAGACGACAGTAACTCGTATGTACGACTATTAAATACAGTTAATTGGACTAGGCTCCGATCCTTCTTACATAACTGTTAACTTACTCAAGGATTGCAGCCCAGTCATATTAGTATCGAGGCCACATACAAACTTTGTATGTGGCCCACCTTACTTATAAACTGTAGTATAATGTCGTTAGCTAATAAAATGACTGGCATATGATGTACGTCAGTCATCATGCCTCGAACCATGTTTCTGGCGGAGCCCCCCCTTCTGGGGGTGGGAGCCCCCAGTGTCACCTCGTTGTCCGTCCGACGACCAAAACAAAGCCTGACACGTTAGCCAACTGTCCCGTAACTAACTGGCTTTGGTCCGCTCCATTCCGTTGCCACCTGTCGTAGAGAATCAACACTCTCCGCCAATTTTCCTTGCGGCGCTGCCTAGGACTTGTTGGATTGCTGCTAGGTTACTGTATATGTCACATGGTATAATTGTATATGTATATGTTCCCTATCGCTTTGCCTGGCGATCACAGCTGGCCAGTCATGTTAGCATGTTGGTTGTTTGACATGGTAGTATGTATGTTTAGGTTCTGGTATCATTGTTTATGTTTCCTATGTGTATGTATGTATGTACAAATGTGTGTATGTATATGCTTGCTGTCGCTTTTTCTTGGCGATCACAGCTGGCCAGTCTTGTTAGTACAGGGGCCACGTACATAAGAATGTGTGCGGACGGCCTTAATACTATCGATAGTTATCAGCATCGCAGCGGCCAAGATCCATCGCAAACGTTGTTCAATGTTTTGTGGCTTTCCGCTACAGAATGCTCGTGTGGCTACTAGCTACTTACTTCGCTCTTCTTCGAATCTCCCAGCCCTCATCCCCATTTCCCCCCCTGTCCTGCCCGTGACTGCTAAAGCGTTTTTTCGTGTCGCTTGCGACATGCGCTTAGGCCTTGTATTTTCACCTACGAGCAGCAGCTTCTATGCAGCTCCCCGGGCCCTCCCTTCATCCAGCTGCCCAGGAGCTGCTGCTGGTAGCTGAAAAAACAGCTATGCCCCTTGGTGGTTGGCCCCAGCGAAAGCAAGTGGGCTCGGCCCCTCAACCTCACGCCTCGTCATCAGACGTAAAATTGATTTATGTATTCATATTCTGTGGCATTGATGTTGTTTATTAGTCGTATACGGGACTGTTTACAGTCTGTATGTTCATGTATTTGGCCCTGGATTGGATTGTTACGTGTCTTCAGCCAACTCTGGGCTACTCACCGTCGTCCATTTCCAAGCCCCCACATGCGGTACCCACAGAAAACAGGGAGCACACTAAACAGATTATACATTCTAAAGCCTTGAGGCTGTGAGGCTAGGTCGTTTCAAATGAGGCCCTGTAACAAGTCTATCTTTAACCCCCTCTTCCCTTGCTCCCTCCGCCCCTTGTGCGGAATAACTGTCTGCGCATGGCCCCTCTGCCTTGATACTACAGTACACTTTCTACCGGTATCGTTACACTTTTTGAACTTGGTTACATGGCTCCATCGCAGCCAGCAATTTGGCTGCCCGCCATCTTTGGCAGTAAATAAGAGAACAGGGTACTAGTAAGCGTGCATGGCAGCGCGGTGCCGCGCTGCCTTTTTGAGCCCCTCTGTAGGCGTAGTGCGCAGTGTTTGCGCTTTTGCACTAAACAGGAAGCATGAGGCTTTTTGAGGCACCCCCACAAACCTGAAAAGCAAAATAGGAACAGTAAAAAAAGGAAGCAAACAAGAGGCGGAACGAAGAGCTGAAAGGGGAGGGGTGCCGACTGCCGAGGAAAGCAATCCAGAGCACCAAGCCCAACTACCACGAGAGGACAGAGAGGATTTTGTTACATACCCAGCAAAAAAACAATGCCGAGACCGAACAGCGCTGGAGCAGCTAGACAGTTTATAACAGTGACATTTAACGCAACATGCACATCAGAAACTGGTCCAGGAGGTAAACTCAAAAAAATCGAACGAAAAAGCACAACAAAGGGCTTGACAAAATAACAGAGCGAGCTACAAAGGCATGCAGAACAAGCATGGAGAGAACAAAGCGAAATAAATGTATTTAATATAAAAGCAAAGAGGGTCCATGACCTAGTTAATGAGATGCCGAGATTCCACAAGCAATGAAAACAAGACAAAAAGCACTGAGTACCCACTAGACAAACAAATAGAGAGGCGTTGAGATCATAAATGGCAGCCTATTAACACCCTGTCCGAAAGCAAAAATACAAGACCATGCTGACTGCCGTATCGAAGACCTGAGCCAATGTACGAAGCCCCCCAAATCTGTAAAATCCGCCAACCTTAATTATAGCCCCTTTTGGGTGCCTTACGCAATCTTAATTCCGCCAGCACTAATTATAGCCCCTTTTGGGTGCCTTACGCAATCTTAATTCCGCCAGCACTAATTAGCCTTAAATCCGCCAGCACTAATTATAGCCCTTTTTGGGTGCCTTACGCAATCTTAAATCCGCCAGCACTAATTATAGCCCCTTTTGGGTGCCTTACGCAATCTCTATTTTCCGCCAACGGATCATACACCTGTGGTAGTAGCAGCTTTTTGGCTGCTTCCCCTGGCTGAAGTACTGGGTGCTAGCCCTGAGGAGGATGTGTCAAGGTTTCCACTGTCGGTGTCTGGGTTCTTTATGAGACTGATTGGCGATACCTTCACAACAAAGGTAGAGTAGAGTAGAGTAGAGTTGAGTAGAGTAGAGTAGAGTGGAGTAGAGTAGAGTAGAGTAGAGTGGAGTGGAGTAGAGTAGAGTAGAGTAGAGTAGAGTAGAGTAGAGTAGATTTGGTACAGTAGAGTGGAGTTGGTAGAGTTGAGTGGAGTGGTTAGGGTAGAGTAGGTAGGGTAGGGTAGACATACACTACTATGGAGTACTTGTGGTCTTGTGGACCTACGACTCGAGTTTAATGGAGTATAAAAAACTCGAGTTTAATGGAGTATACAAAACTCAAGTTTAATGGAGTATTAAAAAACTCAAGTTTAATGAAGTAGACAAAAATCGAGTTTTATGGAGTATACACAAATCGAGTTTAATGGAGTATACAAAAATTGAGTTTAATGGAGTACAAAAAACTCGAGTTTAATGGAGTATAAAAAACTTGATTTTTATGGAGTATAAAAAACTCAAGTTTAATGGAGTATAAAAAAATCGAGTTTAATGGAGTATAAAACTCGAGTTTAATGCAGTATAAAAACTCGAGTTTAATGGAGTATAAAAAACTCGAGTTTAATGGAGTATAAAAAACTCGAGTTTAATGGAGTATAAAAAAGTCCTATGCAGCGTCGCCAGCGACGCGGAAAATTGACGGAGTGTGTTGGCAACGGAACGAAAAGTGGCAACGATGGAGCTGACCGAAGCGAGTTAGTTACGCGACCGTTGGCTGACGTGTCGGGTGTCAAGAAATGTTTCGGTCGGACAAACGGACAAATGGGTTACCCTGGGGGCTCCCGCCCCCTCCGCCAAAAAAGTCACCTCATCCACATTGTCTGCATTGTGGTGCACTCCATGTTGATTAGCCGACGTGTATTTCATGTCATTTTGATGACTCATTGTGGAACCATGACCCTAATCCCCAGTTAAATTTCATGTATTATCAGTACAACTCGCCCCATCTACATTTTGTTGCACTTTATCTTCATTAGTTGATCTGTCCTTTGTGTAATTGCATTGACTCTTTGTGGAACCATGACCCCTATCCCCACTTCACTTCCATGTATTATTTGTACAACTCACCCCATCTACATTTTGTTGCACTTTATCTTCATTAGTTGATCTGTCCTTTGTGTAATTGCATTGACTCTTTGTGGAACCATGACCCCGATCCCCAGTTCACTTCCATGTATTATTTGTACAACTCACCCCATCTACATTTTGTTGCACTTTATCTTCATTAGTTGATCTGTCCTTTGTGTAATTGCATTGACTCTTTGTGGAACCATGACCCCGATCCCCAGTTCACTTCCATGTATTATTTGTACAACTCACCCCATCTACATTTTGTTGCACTTTATCTTCATTAGTTGACCTGTTCTTTGTGTAATTGCATTGACTCTTTATGGAACCACGACCCCAATCCCCAGTTCAATTTCATGTATTATTCGTAAAACTCACCCCATCTTCCTGGTCTGCATTCTATGTGTTGTTGTTGTTGGTTGTTGGTTGGTTGGTGGTGGTTGGTTGTTGTTTCTTGTACAACTCACCTCATCTACCTGCTCTGCATTCAATGTGTTGTTGGTTGTTGGTTGGTTGTTGCTGGTTGGTTCTTGTTTCTTGTACAACTCACCTCATCTACCTGCTCTGCATTCAATGTGTTGTTGGTTGTTGGTTGGTTGTTGTTGGTTGGTTGTTGTTTCTTGTACAACTCACCTCATCTACCTGCTCTGCATTCAATGTGCTATTGGTTGTTGGTTGGTTGTTGTTGGTTGGTTGTTGTTTCTTGTACAACTCACCTCATCTACCTGGTCTGCATTCAATGTGTTGTTGGTTGTTGGTTGGTTGGTGGTGGTTGGTTATTGTTTCTTGTGCAACTCACCTCATCTACCTGGTCTGCATTTTGGTGCACTTCATCTTCTTTAGCCAATCTGTCCTTCGCAAACGCCCTCCTTATCTGAGACCTGACTCCTGCGATTGATGCTGCTGTTTCTAGACTCCTCTCAGCAAGGTACTTCTCCTGCCCTTTGCGGTACACGATGTACACAAGTACACCTAGTGCCACCGCTGCCAGGATGGCAAAAACCACTAGAGCGGCAATCCAGCCAGCTGGAGTATCATTGCTGCCCGAGCTGGGACCAGGCACTGAAGGAGCACTAGCACCAGGACCTCCTGTACTGCTGCCTGAGCTGGGACCAGGCTCTGAAGGAACACTAGCACCAGGACCTCCTGTACTGCTACCTTCCGTACTGCTACCTCCTGTATCTTCTTTACTTTGCACTGCAACTGGTTTTCCATCGACTCCTATGACCTCCATTCCGATTGCGCTGGCGCCGTACTTCGTGAAGTACGTCCGTGGGAATGCTCGCCCCGGCTCCTGTGCCAACGTCACTAGGTCAGCTTCTAAAGTAGATCTTTCGCCGTTGTGCTGCTGGTCCCCCTTATACGTTGTCAGCAGTACATCGAGCCAGACTGAGCCAGGAGTGATGCGTACAACAGAACAGTACTGCACATGTACTGCCTCTCTCAGCGACCGGCATGTGCCGTCCTGCAGACTTCCAATGTTCTGAGCTTCAGTGAGGTACTGGTAGTCTGCGTCAAGTAGAAGAAGCTGTACACTGACTGAGGCCCCCTCCTCCCCCCTCAGGTCTGGAGGGGGGGCGGGGCTTGGTGGGCGGGGGGAGCTCACATATTGGCCTGAACAGATATGTAAAAATATGTGAGAATAGGAAAAAATGTGAAAAAATGAGGCGAGAAATGCCTTGTGTATGAAAAAGGTAATGATAACGCCTGGTGGGGCATGGTGTTAAGGGAGCCCGTCGTACGCAGGTGGGGAGCGGTCTCTTACCTCAACTGGACAAGCTACCATCGCGGTTGACAACGACCTTCAACGCTAAGAGCGACTGAAGGGGGGATTGAACCCCCCGACTCTTCATCCTCAGAGTGATTTGGTCTACCACTAGACCAATGTATATCACTGAAAGGGGTTATTGTGTATTAATAATTGTATGAAGAGATTGGATACAGAAGGAGAGGCTGTACAATGACCAAGGCCCCCCCATGCCCCCTCAGTTCTGGAGGGGGGGGGGGGGTGGGGGGGTGCAGGGATGGTGGGCCTAGGGAAAGCTCAACATTCACCTAAGTGTATTCCCCCAGGGCGCTGCGGGATCTGAGTCAGCGGCAGGAGGTGCTTCAATGTGTGGGTGGTGGTGGGCTCGAAGACGAGTGTGTGTGTGTGTGTGGAGGGGGGGGGGGGGGGGTGGGGGGGGGGGGGGGGGGGGGGGTGGAGGGGGGTGGGGGGGGGATAACAAATGAAGTGAAGCTTGTGGGGCAGGGGGAGCTCACTATTCACCTGGGTTGAGAGGGCGCTGGTGTCTTTCGAGGCAGGCAGGTGGAGGGCCCGCCTCAATGTGTGTGGGGTGGGGGGTTTTTGGTGTGTTTGTGGTGTGGGTGGTGTTTGGGTGTTGTGGGTGGGTGTGTGGTGAGGGCGAGGGTGTTGTGTGTTTTTGGGGTGGTGGGGCCTCCATATTCACCTGGCTGTGGCGAGGCGCTGTGGTGGTTGAGGCAGGGCAGGTTGAGGCCGCCTCGATGGTGGGTGGGTGGGGTTAGGGTGGGGGGGCTTGGTGTGTTGTGTGTGTGTTGTTGTGTGTGTGGTGGTTGTGGGGGGGGTCTGTGGATGTGGCCCGTGTGTGTGTGGATTCTTGTGTGTGTGTGTGTGTGTGTTTGGTGGTGATCTGGTGTTGGTGGCTTGCCCCTCTCGTTCCCCTGGGCTCAGTGGTCGCGTTTTGCGTGGTGGGCGTTCGATCATTGCCTGTGGCGGTTGCCTCAATGGGGTGGGTTGTCTTTCGTCTCTTTTTTTTTTTTTTTTTTTTTTTTTTTCTTTTTTTTTTTTTTCTTTGTTTGTTTGTTTTTTTTGGTTCTTTCGTGTTTTTTTTTTTTTTGTGTGGGTTGTCCATCTTCCCCTTGCTTCATGTTCCCTTTTTGCTCTATTCCCCCTGCAGGTTGGAGTTGCCCTCAATGGGTGGGGGGTGTAGTGGTGCTTAGTTCTTGTGGTTATGTTGTGTGTGTGTGTTTGTGGGGTGTTGTTTTTGTGGTTTGGTTTGTTTTTTGTTTGCTTGGCGTTTTTTGGGGATTCTTTTTTTCTGTTTTCGCTCCCCTCTTCCTTGTCTTGTGAGGGCGCTTGGTGGGTTTGAGGCAGGGGCATGTGGATGTGCCTCACTGGGTGGGGGTGTAGGTGGTGCTTGGTGGGTATTGTTTTTGGAGTGGGGTGTGTGCGTGGACGGGTGTGTTTTTGTGTGTGTGGGGAGGGGGTACATATTCACCTGGGCTCAGTGGGCGTTGTGGCATTCGAGGCAGGGCAGGTGGAGGCGCCTTGATAGGCAGTGGTGGTGGTGGTAGTGTGGTGGGGGTGGTGTGGTGGGGGTGGGTGGGTGGGTGGGGCTTGGTGGGCTGGGTGAGCTTACATATTCACTTGGATTGTGAGGGCGCTGTGGTGATCGAGGCAGGGCAGGTGGAGGCGCCTCAATGGGTGGGGGTGGGGGGGTGTTAAGTGTGTGTGTAGTGTAGTGGTGTTTGGTGTGTGGTGTGTGTGGTGAGGGCGAAGGTGTGTGTGTGTGTTGGGGTGGGGGGGGCTCACATATTCACCTGGATTGAGAGGGCGCTGTGGTGATCGAGGCAGGGCAGGTGGAGGCGCCTTGATAGATGGGAAGGAGGGCCTTGGAGGACGAGGGGGGAAAGGGCTTGGAGGAGGGGCAGGCACTCCTCTTTGTCGATATTTGGTTGGGTACTTAGGGTAACTGGGCCACATGGGTGGGTAGGCGTAATAGGGGGCGTCGGGTGTAGTTGGCTCGGGGGAGGGGAGGCAAGGGAGAGGAGGGCAGGGGGGAGGGAGGCAAGGGGGAGGGAGGCAGTGGAGATGGAGTTGGCGGTGGTGCGTGGGGGGGCAGTAGGGGAGGGTGGTGGAGGTGGCGGTGGTGGGTGTGGGGGGGGGCGGGGGTGGGGGGGGATGAGGAGGTGGGGAGGGGGGGGAGGAGTGTGCCAGGTGGCCAAGGGGGAATTGGGGGAGGGGGGCTTGGTGGAGGGTAGGGAGGGGGTGGAGGTGAAGGGGATGGAGGTGGGTGAGGTGGGAGTAGTGGGAGGATAGGGAGGGAGGGGAGGAGGGGGTTTGGGAGGAGGGCTGGGAGGGGGGGGCGGAGGAGGGGGGGGAGGGGGCCTGGGAGGGCTGAGAGGGGGGCCTGGGGGGGGAGGACAGCAGAGGTACTCAATCTCTGCATCGCCGAATTGACAGAAATTATAGAAGGACAATCCCATTGCTTCATCTATGAAGCCCATGGTTTTGTCACATATCTCAAATTGAGGGATGCCCGTGGCCTTGAGAAAGTAGTCCACAAAATTGCTGGCACCCAAAGCACGGTATAGAATCTTCACTGCATCGTATGGTTTGAAATAAATCTACACAAAATGAGAGATTGGAGCTGATTAGGAGGAGGGGTGGGCAGGGAGGGAGTGGGAGGATGTTGAGTGGAAGGGAAGATGAGCAACTGCTTTCAGTATAGAGTCTTCACGGCATCGCATGGTTTGAAAAACATTTGCACAAAATGAAATATTGAAGTCGATTGATTTCAAGGTTGTGTGCATGGGCATGGATGTGGGACAGGAGGAGTGGAATGAAATTTGAGCGACTGATGTTTCAGTTGCTGTGGCAAGAACATGCAAACAGTCAACACAATTGCTGGCACCCAAAGCACGGTACTCACGGCATCGTATGGATTGAAATAAATCTGCACAAAACTAAATATTGAAGTTGATTGATCAGGAGGTTTTGGGCATGGGCATGGATGTGGCATGCAGGGAGTGGAAGGAAAGTTGGACACCCAATTTTTCAGTTGTTGTGGTAAGAAAAAATAATCAAATTGGTCAACAACATTGTTAGCCCCTAACGCAAGGTATAGAATCTTCATGGCATCGTATGGTTTGAAATATATCTGAACAAAATAAAATATTGGAGCTGATCAGGAGGAGGGTGGTGGGAGTGGGAGGTAGTTGATTGGAAGGGAAGTTGAGCAAATGATTTTGGTACAGATTCTTCATGGCATCATATGGTTTGAAATAAATTTGAACAAAATGAGAGATTGGAGCTGATCAGGTGGAGGAGGGGTGGGGCGTGGAGGGAGTGGGAGGTAGTTGAGTGGAAGGGAAGTTGAGCAAATGATTTTGGTACTGAGTCTTCACAGCATGATTTGGTTTGAAATAAATCTGCACACAATGAGATATTGGAGTTAATCAGAATGAGGGAGGAGGGGTGGGCGGTGGAGGGAGTGGGAGGTGGTTGAGTGGAAGGGAAGTTGAGCAAATGGTTTTGGTACAGAGTCTTCACAGTATGATTTGGTCTGAAATAAATCTGCACACAATGAGATATTGGAGTTAATCAGAATGAGGGAGGAGGGGTGGGCGGTGGAGGGAGTGGGAGGTGGTTGAGTGGAAGGGAAGTTGAGCAAATGGTTTAGGTAAAGATTCTTCACAACAGGATATAGTTTGAAATAAATCTGCACAAAATGAGATATTTGAGTTGATCAGGAGGAGGGGTGGGCGGTGGAGGGGAGGGAGCCTGGGAGGATGTTGAGTGGAAGGGAAGTTGAGCAAACGCTTTCAGTATAGAGCCTTCATGGCATCGTATGGTTTGAAATAAATCTGAGCAAAATAAAATGTTGGAGCTGATCAGGAGGAGGAGGGGTGGAGGCAGTGGAAAGTAGTTGAGTGGAAGGGAAGTTGAGCAAACGCTTTCAGTATAGAGCCTTCATGGCATCGTATGGTTTGAAATAAATCTGAGCAAAATAAAATGTTGGAGCTGATCAGGAGGAGGAGGGGTGGAGGCAGTGGAAAGTAGTTGAGTGGAAGGGAAGTTGAGCAAACGCTTTCAGTATAGAGCCTTCATGGCATCGTATGGTTTGAAATAAATCTGAACAAAATAAAATGTTGGAGCTGATCAGGAGGAGGAGGGGTGGAGGGAGTGGAAAGTAGTTGAGTGGAAGGGAAGTTGAGCAAACGCTTTAAGTATAGAGCCTTCATGGAATCGTATGGTTTGAAATAAATCTGAACAAAATGAGAGATTGGAGCTGATCAGGTGGAGGAGGGGTGGAGGGAGTGGAAAGTAGTTGAGTGGAAGGGAAGCTGAGCAAATGATTTTGGTACAGAGTCTTCATGGCATGATATAGTTTGAAATAAATCTGCACAAAATGAGAGATTGGAGCTGATCAGGAGGAGGAGGGGTGGGTGGGCAGGGGGTGGGGGGGGGGGGGGAGGGAGGGAGTTGAGTGGAAGGGATGTTGAGCAAATGATTTGGGTACAGAGTCTTCACAGCATGATATGGCTTGAAATAAATCTGCAAAAAATGAGAGATTGGAGTTGATCAGGAGGAGGGAGGGGTGGGTATGGGAGGGTATGGCAGGAAGTAGGAGGGAGTAGAAGGGAGTGGGAGGAAGTGGGATGGAGTGGGAGGAGATGAGGGGTGGGCGGAAGTGGGATTGGAGGAAGAGGGGATGGAGTGGTAGGTAGAAGTGAGGTAGTTTGTAGAATAAGGAGTGAGTGGGAGTAAGTGGAGTAGTGTGAAGGGGGGTGGGAGGTCGTGGAGGGGTGGAGGGAGGAGGGTGGAGTATGCGATGGAGTGGAAATACGTGGGAGTGGAGGCGGTCGAGGGGTTGGTAGTCAGGTGGGAATGGGTGTGGGAGGGGGATTGGCTTGGAGGTTACAGAGTTGGCATTAAGAGTTAGTTATGTGATTGTGAGTGAGTGGGAGTAAGCGGGAGGGAGTGGGAGGGAGTTTGAGGGAGTTGGAAGAAGAGGGCCGTCCTCGGCTGCTTGTTCTTGCGCCCTCTTTTTCTTCGTGTTTTTCTTGTCTTTTTCGTGATCGCGGCCGTGGTATTTGGGGCGGCGTGGGATTGACGGACTGTAAGGCCCTTTTTGCCACCATCAACTTGCACCTGAAACGTTTTTCCATCCATCTTACTTGCTACTCAATGTACCAAGCCAGAAGCAACTTGAGTGGTGAACGACTCAACAAGTGTGAGACAAAGTTGTGCAGAGAAAGTTGCGCAGAGAAATAATACATACACACACAGCCAAGACAATGTACCAAGCCAGAAGCAACTTGAGTGTTGAACAACTCAATATGTGCAAGAGAAACTTGTGCAGAGAAATAAGACATACACACACACTTCCTGACAACACATACACACTCAGTACACACACACACTTCCCAATAACACATACACACCTAATAACACACATACACTTTATACACACACACTTCCCAATAACACGTACACATACACACATACTCACACGCATAACTCAACAAGTTGAATGCAGAGATATAACACAAACACACTTCATCACACTCTGACCTGATATACCTGTATTAATAACACATACACACATACACACTTCACACACACACTTCCCAATAACACATGCGCACTTCATCACACCCTGACCTCATGCATCTTCAATAAGACAAAACCATAACCAATAGGGAAAATAAGCATATTTGCAGATATTTGTAATGAAAAAAAGAAAAATAATACATATATATATATATATATACATTTAAAAATGATTATATCGCACCCTCAGTTGAAGAGACTGGGGTGTTGACATGCACCTGAACCCTTTTGTCCACCCATACTGTGTCATGTAATGCTGCCCTATCTCTGCTGCTTCAAGCAGCTTGTCGATGGCAAAAGAGAAGAGACCAGAATCGCAGTTCAAGCGTGGCGCTATTTCGATGGTCAGCCAGTATGGTCGTATTGGTGGGAGTGGAGGTGAAGGGGGAGGAGATGGTGGGATTGCCCCTGGGGGCCAAGGAGGATGGGGGGGAGGGCTTTGAGGAGGCTGGGGAGCCCGCGGGGGCAGGGATGGAGCAGATGGGTGCCCCGGGGGAAATGGCTGCAAAGGCATGCAGTGAGGTGAGTGAGTGAGTGAGTCAGTCAGTCAGTCAGTCAGCCAGTATGGGTGTATTGGCTGGAGTGGAGGTGGAGGGGATGGTGGGATTACCCCTGGGGGCCAAGGAGGCTGGGGGGGGAGGGCTTTCCGGCGGTTGGAGAGCCCGTGGGGGAAGGGATGGAGGAGATGGGTGCTCTGGGGGAAATGGCTGAATGCAGTCAGGTTAGTGAGTGAGTGAGTGAGTGAGTGAGAGAGTGAGTGAGTAAGCCAGTATGGGTGAAGTGGTGGTAGAGGAGGTGAAGGTGGGGGAGATGGTGGGATTGCCCCTGGGGGGCAAGGAGGCTGGGGATCTCGCGAAGGAAGGGATGGAGCAGATGGGTGATCTGGGGGAAATGGCTGCAAGGCATGCAATGAGGTCAGTCAGTCAGTCAGTCAGTCAGTCAGTCAGTCAGTCAGTCAGTCAGTCAGTCAGTCAGTCAGTCAGTCAGTCAGTTAATCCATCTGTCTGCCCATCCAAAGGAATGCAGTGAGGTGAGTGAGTGAGTGAGTGAGTGAGTGAGTGAGTGATCATAATTGGTTGAGGAGGTATGGGCCTCACAAGCTTGGAAGCGGGGAGGGGGGGGGGGGGGGGGGGGGGGGGGGGGGGGGGGGGGGGGGGCTTCCTAGCATACATGTCTATAAATCACTTCTTGCAACCCCAGGACACATAACACATACGCTGCCCCAGAACTACACATCAGTCCAAATCAAGCAATACCAAGCAACAATCATGTGCAATGTGCAACCCCAGTACTGCAATGAGTACTTAGCTCCACCACTGCAGAAATTCTAACTGTGACAAGTATCGCATATGTATAGGGAACTTAGCCCCTTTCAGTGATATACAATGGTCTAGTGGTAGACCAGATTGCTTAAGGACGAAGAGTCGGGGGTTCAACTCCCCCTTCGGTCGCTCTTGGCGTTGCAGGTCGTCGTCAACCGCGATGGTAGCTTGTCCAGTTGAGGTAGGAGACCGCTCCCCACCCGCGTACGACAGGCTCCCTTAACACCACGCCCCACCAGGCGTTATCATTATATAGGGAACGGCAATATGATATTCCATGATATCATATGATAAGGGCAGTCTGACTAGGCTAAAGTTGCCATTTATATAGAATATCGTATGATGCAATTTAAATGATTTCATATAATATCATACTCTCCTTTGGCCAGCATCATATGGTATGCCGGTCCCTACACATGCAGGGATGTCTATATTGTTCTGCTTCCAAGATATTGCCCTGATATGCAGTGCTGGGGAAAATAACATGTTGCTGTCCTGGGGGGTGGTGCTCAACAGCGGACCAGACAATACAAGTCGACAGCACCTACTGCGCTGCCGCTTAGATGCCCCCCCTAGAAGCCCCCCCCCCCACCCCCACCCCCCCCCCCCCCCCCCCCCCCCCCCCCAACACACACAAACCATTACCACCACACACGCAAACACCACCACACACTGCACACACACGCTCACAGACTCTGACAAACCCTCAACAGCCCCCCAAACCCAAACCTCTACCACATGCTTTGCTGTCCCGATTGTGATACATTCTGCAGTACTAGGACAACGTGTTTGCACACAGGGTTATTTACCTCTGGTTCCAAGATTATTGCCTGGTATTGACTGCTGTCGCCTGATATGCAATGCTGGGGCAAAGCATATGTTGCTGTCCTAGGTTTTCGAATTACACATGCTTTGCTGCCCTCATTGAGATACATTCTGGGGCAACGTGCATGCATGTAGGGTTATCTATCTTGTTCTGGTTCCAATATTATTGCCTGGTATTGACTGCTGTCGCCTGATATGCAGTGCTGGGGCAAAGCATATGTTGCTGTCCTAGGTTTTCGAATTACACATGCTTTGCTGCCCTCATTGAGATTCATTCTGGGGCAACGTTCATGCATGTACGGTTATCTATATTGTTCTGGTTCCAATATTATTGCCTGGTATTGACTGCTGTCGCCATATATGCAGTGCTGGGCAAAGCATATGTTGCCATCCTGGGTTTGCACATTGCACATGCTTTACTGTCCTCATTGTGATACATTCTGCAGTGCTGGGGCAAAGGGCATGCGTGTAAGAGTGTATATATTGCTTTGCTTCCAAGATTATTGCCGGATATCAAAATGATATCATGTATTATAGTGTGCAATAAAGATAACACCCCCAATATTGTATACACATGTGATATCCTAGAACGGTAACACATGTACTACTATGGTCATCAGCATCATGTGGTGCTATTGTAGTACTATTGTCATAACGCATGTAGGACTATTGTCATCAACCTCATGTACTACTATTGTCATCAGCATCATGTGGTGCTATTGTAGTAGTATTCCCATAATGCATGTAGGACTATTGTCATCAACATCATGTACTACTATTGTCATCAGCATCATGTGGTGCTATTGTAGTAGTATTCCCATAATACATGTAGGACTATGGTCATCAACCTCATGTACTACTATTGTCATCAGCATCATGTGGTGCTATTGTAGTAGTATTCCCATAATACATGTAGTACTATTGTCATCAACATCATGTACTACTATTGTCATCAGCATCATGTGGTGCTATTGTAGTAGTATTCCCATAATACATGCAGGACTATTGTCATCAACATCATGTACTACTATTGTCATCAGCATCATGTGGTGCTATTGTAGTAGTATTCCCATAATACATGTAGGACTATTGTCATCAATATCATGTACTACTATTGTCATCAGCATCATGTGGTGCTATTGTAGTAGTATTCCCATAATACATGTAGGACTATTGTCATCAACATCATGTACTACTATTGTCATCAGCATCATGTGGTGCTATTGTAGTAGTATTCCCATAATACATGTAGGACTATTGTCATCAACATCATGTACTACTATTGTCATCAGCATCATGTGGTGCTATTGTAGTAGTATTCCCATAATACATGTAGTACTATTGTCATCAACATCATGTACTACTATTGTCATCAGCATCATGTGGTGCTATTGTAGTAGTATTCCCATAATACATGTAGGACTATTGTCATCAACATCATGTACTACTACTGTCATCAGCATCATGTGGTGCTATTGTAGTAGTATTCCCATAATACATGTAGGACTATTGTCATCAACATCATGTACTACTATTGTCATCAGCATCATGTGGTGCTATTGTAGTAGTATTCCCATAATACATGTAGGACTATCGTCATCAACATCATGTACTACTATTGTCATCAGCATCATGTGGTGCTATTGTAGTAGTATTCCCATAATACATGTAGTACTATTGTCATCAACATCATGTACTACTATTGTCATCAGCATCATGTGGTGCTATTGTAGTAGTATTCCCATAATACATGTAGGACTATTGTCATCAACATCATGTACTACTACTGTCATCAGCATCATGTGGTGCTATTGTAGTAGTATTCCCATAATACATGTAGTACTATTGTCATCAACATCATGTACTACTATTGGTCATCAGCTCATGTGGTGCTATTGTAGTAGTATTCCCATAATACATGTAGGACTATTGTCATCAACATCATGTACTACTATTGTCATCAGCATCATGTGGTGCTATTGTAGTAGTATTCCCATAATACATGTAGGACTATTGTCATCAGCATCATGTGGTGCTATTGTAGTAGTATTCCCATAATACATGTAGGACTATTGTCATCAACATCATGTACTACTATTGTCATCAGCATCATGTGGTGCTATTGTAGTAGTATTCCCATAATACATGTAGGACTATTGTCATCAACATCATGTACTACTATTGTCATCAGCATCATGTGGTGCTATTGTAGTAGTATTCCCATAATACATGTGGCACTATTGTCATCAACATCATGTACTACTATTGTCATCAACATCATGTAGTACTATTGTCATCAACATCATGTAGTACTATTGTCATCAACATCATGTAGCACTATTGTCATCAACATCATGTAGTACTATTGTCATCAACATCATGTAGTACTATTGTCATCAACATCATGTAGTACTATTGTCATCAACATCATGTAGTACTATTGTAGTAGTATTAATATGACGCCTGTAGTTATGTTTCCTTCAACATTAAATAATACTATTGTCATCAACCTCATGTAGGTCTATAGGTCTATACTATTGTCATCAACCTCATATTGTACTGCTATGTCCATAAAACATGTAGTACTAATGTTATCAACCCCTTGTAGTACTACTGTAGTACTATTGTCACCAACATCATGTAGTACTATTGTAGAATTTCTGTCATAGCACATGTAGAACTACTGTAGTATTATTTTTATTACACATGTAGTACTATTGGCATCAACCTCATGCCTGGTCGCAAGGCATAACATGTATTTATTTATTTATTTATTCGATATTGTCAAGAGCAGGGACTTACATAGTATGGCTGTAGGTCCACAAATGCAGAAAGAAAGAGAGGAGGGGGGAGGAGGGGAGGAGGGGATAGGGGGGGGATCAGAAAGTGTATGAGATTGAGTTTTAAGTATATCAGGTTATGAGTTATGAGTTTTGAAGATTTACAGATTTTGAGACTTGGGGATTGGTAATTTGTTGATTTTTGATTTCAGTTTTGAAGATGTCAGACTTTGAATGCTTGAAGTTATTGTAGATTTGGAGACGTGTGCAGGTCCTGTGCAAGCATGCATTTTATAATCAAGTCATGGGTGTAAAATTTAAGCTTTTGATGATGATGATGATGATGATGATGAGGAGGAGGAGGAGGAGGAGGAGGAGGTCCTGAAAAGCAGAAGGAAATGAAGGACAGGGGAATAGTGAAGGGATCAGATTGTGCATGGGATTGGGTTTATTTGTATTTTTTATTTAGAGATTTGTGCCGGTAATGTTCCAAGAAGCTTTAAAGATAATGCTAGCAGCTGTTGGGATCTAAAAGTAACCCTTAAAGGCTCTACCATAGCACCCCAAAACACCAAGGTACATAATTTAGCACTTCTGCTGTATAAAGAATTGTACTGAAAAACATGGTATAGCTCTTTCATCCTCATCAACCGAACGTAAGCTGGGAATAAAATAAATAGTACGCCTTATTACAAGGTGTGAGGTTGAGGAGGCCAGCCTGTTTGCTTGCACGGGGCCAGCCACCAACATACATATGTATAACACATGCATACATACATATATATATACATACATACATACATACGTGTAACTTACATAAGCTGGGAAATCTTCTATTGTGGGGAATTCAGGGAATGACCAGAAGTCAAACGCGTTGCCGCCATCTTCATCATCCAGAGGAGCGGGCTCCATTGGTGGTGGCACCCAGAACTCATTTGAAGCTGCACAATGTGTGGGTTTGGATTTGTGCGGGGGGGGGGGGGGGGGGGGGGGGATGGGGGTGTGCGGTGTGACGGTGGTTGGGGGGGGGATCCATCCAGTAAGATTTTGACGCTGCACGGGATAAGGTTGGTGTGTTCTGTGTGGTGAGTGGGGGGGGAAGGTGGTGGTGGTAGTGGTAGTGGTAGTGGTGTGTGGGGGGAATCCATCTATTTGAAATTGCATGCAAGAACACAGAAATCATGCAGATAGAACATGAATAGTTTTACTAGTAAAAACAAATAAACTGTGTGTGTGAAGAAAAACACATGCACAGACACAAACATGCACACACATACACAAATATGCACACACATAAACTTACACACACAAACATGCAATTACATACACAAACATGCAAACACATGCACCCGCATACGGCGACATACACAAACATGCACACACATACATAACTATGCACACACAAGCACAAACATGCAATCACATACACAAACATGCAAACACATGCACCCGCATACGGCGACATACACAAACATGCACACACATACATAACTATGCACACAAAAACACAAACATGCACACACAAGCACAAACACGCAATCACATTCACAAACATGCAAACACATGCACCCGCATACGGCGACATACACAAACATGCACACACATACATAACTATGCACACACAAACACAAACATGCAATCACATACACAAACATGCAAACACATGCACCCGCATACGGCGACATACACAAACATGCACACACATACATAACTATGCACACACAAACACAAACATGCACACACAAGCACAAACATGCAATCACATACACAAACATGCAAACACATGCACCCGCATACGGCAACATACACAAACATGCACACACATACACAAACATGCACACACATACATAAGTGTGCACACACAAAAACAAACATGCACACACACTGACATGCACAGGAACATCAACCAGCATGTATAGGGGTATAACTCACATCTTCCTCTGAGTATGACTCTAGGAGCACCCTCCCCCACAAATGTGATGCCTGCAACGCTGAATAGAAATCTCCTTAGCCCCTTTCAGTTATATACATTGGTCTAGTGGTAGACCAAATCAATGTGAGGACGAAGAGTCGGGGGTTCGATTCCCACTTTGGTCACTCTTGGCGTTGCAGGTCGTTGTCAACCGCGATGGTAGCTTGTCCAGTTGAGGTAGAAGACCGCTCCCTACCCACTTACTACGGGTTCCCTGAACACCACGCCCCACCAGGCGTTATCATTACCTTGAGAACTCTCCTTTGAGGATGACAATTGGAGCACCCTCCTCCACCAATGTTACGGACGGATGGATACACAAACATGCACACACAAACACAAGCCTGCACATACACATGCACACACAGGAATATCAACCAGCCTGTTTGGGGTATAACTCACATTCTCCTCTGAGTATGACTATCGGAGCACCCTCATCAACCCATGTTACGGAGGTATGGATACACAAACATGCACGCACATACACAATCATGCACACACAAACACAAGCATGCACACAAACTAACATGCACAGGAACGTCAGAGAGCCTGTTTGGGGTTTTACTCACATTCTCCTTTGAGTATAACTATTGGAGTGCCCTCCTCCACCAATGTGATGCACAGACTGAGCCCTGCAGGATAGCAAATTTTATTTGTTGGTTTTTAATTAAATTTAAATTGTAATTCATTTCTTTTGTATTATTTTATTTGTACAAAAAAGATTTTCGCCTCAAAGGATGGGTCTCTGTGGCCTAGCCCTAGACTCAGGGATTTTGTCGATGTTATTGGCAGAGTCAATCAAGCATAGGGAGGGAGTAGGCAGAAAATAGTAGGTAATAAAGTAGTACGTAATACAATAGTAGGTAATAAAATAGTAAGTAACAAAAAGAGTACGTAATAAAAGAGTAAGTAATCAAATAGGAAGTACTAAAATAGTAATTAATAAAAGAGACGGTAATAAAAGAGTACGTAATAAAAGAGTAAGTAATCAAATAGGAAGTACTAAAATAGTAATTAATAAAAGAGACGGTAATAAAATAGTACGTAATAAAGAGTACAATAACGATTAAGTAATAAACTTTGTAATAAATAACGTTTAGTAATAACAGTCAAAATCTCCTATATACTCAAGGGATCTAAGGATCTCGACTATGTCACCCATGCCCTCTCATCCCCCAACACTGCCCCATGGACAGAACAAAATAGTTTCCCCCAACCTCACAACCAACCACCAACCACCCCCATCCTCACAAACCAACTCACATCTCACAAACACCATTTGAACCCCATCTTGCTTTTCCCACCCCAACCAGCCCCGTCTCCTCTCCACACCCCCCTACTTCGACCAAACATATTAATTGTCCCCCACCTTACCCCCCACCCAAACCCCAGCCACACTCACACCCCGTTCACATTCAAACCTCTCTTCCCACCCCCACCAACCTTCACTCATCTACCCCACTCCCCCCGTATCGGCAAACGCAATAATTGCCTCAACCTCACCCCCAACTCGACCCCATCCACGCACCACAAGTGTTGGGCCGTCATTTGAACATATACTCATACGTGTATAAGCTCATATATACATATACGCCGTATATATTTAAGCTCATATATATATATACGAGCTTAATATATATATAGCTCATACGTGTATAAGCTCATATATACATATACGCCGTACATATTTAAGCTCATATATAGATATACGAGCTTAATATATATATAGCTCATACGTGTATAAGCTCATATATACATAACGCGATATATTAAGCTTCATATAGATCTATACGAGCTTAATATATATATCTCATACTGTATAAAGCTCATATATCATATAATACGCCGTTATATTTAGGCTTATTATATATAATACACGAGCTTAACATATTATGCTCTACGTGTATAAGCGCATATATAATATATCGATATACGAGCTTAAGCTTATATAGCTCCTACGTTGTTAAGCTCGTACATATATATACGGCCGTTATGTTTTTCTCAGAACGTAATGAGTAACAAACGACTAGAAACGTATTACAGTTTTCACTTATGGTGGGTGTTGGTGGTGTGGGTGGTGGTAGGGTGGTGGTGGGTGGTGGTGGTGGGTGGGGGTGGTGTGTCCTGGGTGTATGGTATTTGGTGGTGTGTGTTGTTTGTGGTGGGGTTGAGTGTGCTGGTGGGTGGGTTGTCTTGATGGTGTATTGGTTGGGTTCTGTGTGGTTGTTGCTTTGGTGGTTTGTTTGGTTCGTGTGGTTGGTGTTGTTGGTGGTTGTGTGGTGGTGTCTGGTTGTGTGTTTTCTGTTTTTTGGTGTGTCTGGTGGTTGTGGTTGGTTTTTTTTTTGGTTTTGTGGTGGGTGGTTGTGTGTTGGTGGTGGGCTGTTGTTTGTTGTTTGTTTTCTGGTCGGTGGTGGTGGTTGGTGGTGGTGGGTGGTGGTGGTGGATGGTGGTGGTGGGTGGTGGTGGGTGGTGGTGGGTGGTAGGTGGTGGAAAAGCAAAGCACGCATCCCGGCACTTTAATTCCTTGGTTTTCATTATATGTATCATTTAGATAGCTCATCAGGAAGCTATTGACTTCCTCTATCACAATATGAAATAAAATTAACCTTTCACTCATAACATTTGTTTAAATCTGTCCTTAAGTTTGATTTAGATAGCCAGGATGGCACTCATGTCAGAGCGCCACCTAGCCTTCCATTCCACAAGCTGTGCTCCTACGTGGGCTTGAAGGATTGATGGTGTAAGCTTAGTGCAATGTGGACATGGAAAATATTGCAAAATATTTATATACTTATATTATAATATGATTGGCATTAAATGGCTCCCTTAGATAGACAATGCGCTTCTTGGTCGACGCGCTTCCTGGGTGTGATTTTATTTTCTGAGAATTGGACAACCTTAACTTGCCAGATGTTTTTGTAGAGAGTTGATATGTGATGCCAATGAAATTAGCAACGCGGCAATACCTTTAAACCCATTTGGGCATATGGCATAGAAATATGGCACATAAAAATACAGACATACGTTTGCTTCCCAACCCTACACATCACACATGCAACCCCCACTTAACCCCATCCACACACCACACATTCAGCCCCCACCTAACCCCATTCACGCACCACACATTCAACCCCCACCTAACCCCATCCACACACACACTGCAACCACCCCACCATTACCCCATACATACACCCACATTCATAGCAGCAGCCCCTGCCCGCTCACCCCCTTCACGCACCACACTTCAGGTCCCCCCACACCCAACCCATTCACAACACCTCACATTCCAACACCGCCCACCCGCAACCCATTCCCACACCCAGTACATTCGCACCCCCCTAACCCCGATTCACCGGCACCACTCAGTCTAACCCCCCACCCCCACCCCCTTCCCCGCCGCCACACATTACTCCGGCCCCACCGGGCCCCACACCCATTCAACACACCAACACTTTCAAGCCACCCTCCCAACCCCATTCACTCCCACACATTCAAACCCCCCCCAAAACCCTTCACGACCCACACATTCCACCCCCCCCCCCCAAACCCCATTCTCACCCCACCACTTCTACAGCCCACCCACAACCCATTAGCACCGCCAACAACGATTTTCAAACCCCCAGGCCCAAACCCCTCCCCCTAACCACATACCAGTCTACGATTCTTCCCCCGCATCTACCTACCTCCTTACACTAACCCTACCCGGCCTCCCCCGATGTACTAACACCACTACGACCAACAACCATCTATCTACTGCCACCTACCTACCTACCTACCTACCTACCTACTTCACCTCCGTACCTACACCACCCACACCCACACATCACCTCCATGCCACCCCCACTGCCTACTACCTACCTACTTACGACCATACGTACTACCACCGCCGCACCACCTCACCCACCACTAATCCTACTACTACTGCCAGCCATCCCACTCCACCATCTACTTACTCACCACCTACGTCTCCCATACCGACCACCCACCCCACCACCCTCTACCCCCTACTCCATACCTTACCTACCACTTACCACCTACGTACTAAACCACCACCCACCGTCTACCTGCTGCCACCTACCTACCTACCTACTTACCACCTACGCACTACCGACCACCCACAACCACCAACCATCTACCTACTGCCACCCATCTACCTGCCTACCTACCAACTAACCACCTACGCAGTACCACCCACCTACCTACTAACCACCCACTTACAACCACCAGCCATATATATGCTGCCACCCACCCACCTACCAACCTACCTACCTACTTACTAACCACCTACGTACTACCACCCACCTACCTACTAACCACCCACCTACAACCACCAACCATCTACCTCCTGCCACCTACCAACCTACCTACCAATCACCTACCTAAAGCCAGGGCAAGCAGCAGACGATTCCGATGTAACCGGCCAGGCTGAAGCTGTCTCCATGCAGTGGAGGTTGCAAACCTAGCATGCTCCCCGACCAGGAAAATTTGCTGTAGTCTTAGTGGGGTCGGCATAGCGGACCTGCCACCGTTCAGGGGTCCTGCCCGTCCGTTGTGCTCAGTGGCTCTCTACGTTAGGTGTCGGAGAGAGTCTGATTCAGGACGGTGAGTATATCGGCTGGTGTCAGGAAGTGGGTCGAGAAGGGCCGTTGGACCGTAGGTGCGACATCCCTGGCGGATGAGTATACGATGCAAATACTATTTACAGGCTTAGTCGATAAGACAAACCCGAATTATTGCATTCGACATATGAGGAGCGGTATTATATGCACTCGCCGGAAGTAAGCGAAGAGTGTGATGTGGTCAACAGGTTGGTTGGGGTCGGAGAAACGAGTAAGTAAGTATGAGGCTGGCTAAAGGAACTGTGCGTTTACTCAATCTAGACTCTGGTTGAATGCTGTCGAGATGGATGCACGTGCTTTGAGTAGGCAAGTATTTTCGGTCGAGGAGCGCGCGGAGGTCGTCGCGTGCCTGGTGTTCGCTTCTCACGGGCATGTAGTGCTGCTCGATGGCTGTACCACCCGCCCGCCATTGCCAACAACGCGTTGGGTTTCTACCCATCACCTAAGGTGAGGGGGAAGAAAACAGCTGGCAGTCGTGCCGGGTTGTTCCCGATCCCGCGGTCGCTTGTGCTTCACTTGTGATTCGCGTATGACTCCCCATGCCTCCTGGGTGTGCACTAATGCAAGCGCTGAATGATTGAAGGGCATTAACGCCGAATTCCTGGAAGCCCAATCTGGCGCCTCCTACTCCCGTCCTGCGTCTTCGAGTCGCCTCCCCTTCCCGATTGCGACCTGACTGCCCTTGCCTAGGTTCTGCGAACTGCCTGCCAGCCTGCCTGTCGCGTCTAACTTATATTCTGCCTGCTTGCCTGTCTTCGCCCACTTCAACCTACTAACCCTTGGGCCGACCACTGCAGGGGCCCTAAGGGCACCCGACTATTTTTGAAGTCCAAGGGGAAAACCATCGGGAAAACGTTATAACTTATAACCACGGGGGAAACGTTGAAACCAGGGGGGAAGATGTGTGATACGTTTTCCCGATACACCCACCACCTACGCACCCAATGCTCAATGCTACGGATGGGATACCCAACTGTAGCATCCCACAAGTATATAAGAATAACTGGTTGACAGGTTGGCCATATCTTTTGCAGAAATCATTCACGGATCTCCTCCATTTTCTCATCGAGGTGAGAAGCTCCCGGATCGTCAATCGTGTCAGACCTGCCTCAGTGTGTCGTGTCTGTCAGCGTTTGTCGTGCACTCGTGCCTACCTGGTGTACCCATGGCCGACGTCGGGCCTCCAGTACTGACTAAGGATGGAAGTGGACGGAGTCCGTTCTTTCAAAGTTTCAGTGCCGTGCCGATTTGTCGCCTGAGTAACCAGCACCTCGCCAGTAGCAGTCCACGAGCCGAGCGCTTGGCGCTGGCCTGCAAGCCTCCCAGCGCGCACGGTTCCTCTCAGAGCGTGCGGTTCGTCCCTGTCCACCGGCGTCCCGAGCTATACCGGTGTTTTTTTGGCAGAGCCCCCTCTTCAAAAGGGGGCGGGAGCCCCTATGTTTACCCGTTTGTCCGTTTGACCGAAAAACTTGAAGCCCGACACGTCAGCCAACGGTCGCGTAACTAACTCGCTTCGGTCAGCTCCATCGCCATCGTTGCCACCTTGACTTCCGTTGCCATCACACTCCGCCAATTGTCCGCGTCGCTTGCGACGCTGCATAGGACTTGCCCAGCTGGGGAGTCCCCAGCCCGGGAGTCCCTAGCTCTAACCGCTGCCCCGTGCTCGGTCCTCGATGCATCCCATTATTGTTTTTAGCATACGGTGCATGCAGTTTGAATGAGGAAGGTCGGCGGGCTTGCCAGTGCTTCTAGCTGCTTGCTCCCCGCCTGCTCCCCCCTAACCCCAACCCCCCCCCAACCGCCCCCCCCCCCCCCCAACCCCCCAACCCCCCCAACCCCCAACCCCACCCCCCCCCAACCCCTATGAAAGAAAGGCAAAACCACACTGACTAGGTCCCTGTATCCGTATTTATGAATCCTGCCTAGCTACCCACTTGCTGTCCCCTAGCTAGCTCTCTTTTCTCGACCCCTGCCTGCTACTCTGCTAGGTCCCCTGCTTGCCCACTGCTCTGGCTGATCATCATCCTCTCTGTTGGAAGGTGGCACAAGCGCACTTTCTCAGGTCACATATCTTGTTGCCACATGCAGATGATGCCTTTCAAAACTTCAGCAATGCCCTGGGCTTTCATTATGCTCCTTTTGGCCACTGGCAGCACATGCAGTGGCCACAGTGCCCGCAGAATGCTAGACAAAGTCAGCGTTACCACCGCTGCCTCAGCTGCCACCGCCACTGCCGCCAATGTCAACCTGCCACCCACCAGCGGCAATGCCAAGTCTCCAGCTACCGTCAAGCTTGGAGTAGCAGAGAATTTCACGGTGCTCTCCGATGTGACAGTGACGAATACGGTGGGTAGGCGCTCACAGTGCTGCTTGCAACTACCATGGCTTATCAGAAAATGTGTGTATACTAGTCAATACCTTGATATGGTGGAGCCTGTCCGGTCCCTGGTTGATTAACTGCACAAGATCACATTTGCTGCATGCATCCTGTTTGCCTTGTACATGCACTATCTGCCGCCTTGATGCCTCACAGTTGTGAGTTGGGTGATATTTCCATCACTTTCCACTACTCTTACTGAGCTCTGCTCATTCCGCTGTTTCGTAGGGTCCAACCAATATTGGTGGGTACATTGGTGTTTCCGCCGGCGCAGCTATCACAGGCGAAGACACCATGACATACACATACTCCGACACCACCGCATTCCCCAACGGCGGCTCTGCTACCTCCTCCTTCGCTACAGCAGCCAAGTTAGATGCTATGATCGCTTACAAGGATGCTGAGAGCCGTACAGACAATGTGGTCAGCATCAATCAAGTCGATGTGGGAGGGCTCACCTTTACCCCCGGCCTGTACAAGACCACAACGGCACTAGAGGTCTCATCAGGCGACTTGACCCTATCAGGCGAAGGCAATGCAAGCGGCGTGTTCATTTTCCAGATCAAGACGAGTTTTGAAGTGAGTACATAATGTGTCTTGTAAATAAATCAGACAGTTCGCTGACCCATCCTATCTATTACTCTGAAGTGAGTGTACATATTGTATGTCTGGGTCATAAACATAAATCAGACAGTTCACTGACCCATCCTATCTATTGCTGTTGAAGTGAGTGTACATAATGCATGCCTGGGTCATTTACATTAATCATACAGTTCACTGACACATCCTATCTGTTGCTGTTGAGGTGAGTGTAAATGATGTGTCTGAAACATATATCAGGCAGTTCACTGACGCATCCTACCTATTGCCATAAAGTGAGTGTCCATCAATCATTTGTGTGTCGTAGAAACAAACTAGACAGTCCACTGACCCATCCTATCTGTTGTTTTGAAATGAGTACATAATGCATATTTTGTCATAGAAATAAAGCAGACAGTGCACTGACCATCCTAGCTGTCCACTGACCATCCTAGCTGTCCACTAACCATCCTAGCTGTTCACTGACCAATCCTAGCAGTCCACTGACCATCCTAGCAGTCTACTGGCCATCCTAGCTGTCCACTGACCATCCTAGCTGCCCACTGGCCATCCTAGCTGTCCACTGACCATCCTAGCTGCCAACTGACCATCCTAGCTGTCCACTGACCATCCTAGCTGTCCACTGACCATCCTAGCTGTCCACTGACCATCCTAGCTGCCCACTGACCATCCTAGCTGTCCACTGACCATCCTAGCTGCCAACTGACCATCCTAGCAGTCCACTGACCATCCTAGCTGTCCACTGACTATCCTAGCTGTCCACTGACCATCCTAGCTGTCCACTGACCATCCTAGCTGTCCACTGACCATCCTAGCTGTCCACTGACCATCCTAGCTGCCAACTGACCATCATATCTGTCCACTGACCATCCTAGCAGTCCACTGACCATCCTAGCTGTCCACTGACCATCCTAGCTGTCCACTGACCATCCTAGCTGTCCACTGACCATCCTAGCTGCCCACTGACCATCCTAGCTGCCGACTGACCATCCTAGCTGTCGACTGACCATCCTAGCAGTCCACTGACCATCCTAGCTGTTGCTGTAAATGACCCTTTGAAGTGGTTGTTAATGCCCCCCCCCCCTTATTACGTCACTGACTGTGGTAGAGCTGCTAAATATGTGTTCATTTTCCTAATGTTCCCAGGTGAGGGCTGGTCTCAAGATAGTCCTCACAAATCAAGCCCAGGCTTGTAATGTCTTTTGGCAGATTGGCAGTACTGGTCTGTTTGAGGTCAATGCCGAGGTGGTGGGCACCGTCCTGGGAGAGTCCAAGGTGGTTCTCCTGACTGGAGCTAAGATGAAGGGCCGCTTGTTTTCCATCAATGCAGCTGTCACCCTAGACAGTAACGAAGTTGGTTACCCCGACGACGTCCTGGGAGAGTCCAAGGTTGATCTCAACATTTCCGAATTTGAATTATTAATTGCCTGAGTCAATCTGTACTTTAGAATGCAGGTGTGCTAAGGTCATTATAATTTTGGGAGGGAAGATTTTCATCGTAATCCAACCATTAGTGCTAAGATTGAGGTCCCCTTGTTTTCCAACAAAGACAGCGATGCCACCGCTGCCTCCGCTGCCACCGCCACTGCCGCCAATGTCAACCTGCCACCCACCAGCGGCACTGCCAAGTCTCCAGCTACTGTCAAGCTTGGAGTAGCAGAGAATTTCACGGTGCTCTCCGATGTGACAGTGACGAATACGGTGGGTAGGCGCTCACAGTGCTGCTTGCAACTACCATGGCTTATCAGAAAATGTGTGTATACTAGTCAATACCTTGATATGGTGGAGCCTGTCCGGTCCCTGGTTGATTAACTGCACAAGATCACATTTGCTGCATGCATCCTGTTTGCCTTGTACATGCACTATCTGCCACCTTGATGCCTCACAGTTGTGAGTTGGGTGATATTTCCATCGCTTTCCACTACTCTGACTGTGCTCTGCTCATTCCGCTGTTTCGTAGGGTCCAACCAATATTGGTGGGTACATTGGTGTTTCCGCCGGCGCAGCTATCACAGGCGAAGACACCATGACATACACATACTCCGGCACCACTGTATTCCCCAACGGCGGCTCTGCTACCTCCTCCTTCGCTACAGCAGCCAAGTTAGATGCTATGATCGCTTACAAGGATGCTGAGAGCCGTACAGACAATGTGGTCAGCATCAATCAAGTCGATGTGGGAGGGCTCACCTTCACCCCCGGCCTGTACAAGACCACAACGGCACTAGAGGTCTCATCAGGCGACTTGACCCTATCAGGCGAAGGCAATGCAAGCGGCGTGTTCATTTTCCAGATCAAGACGAGTTTTGAAGTGAGTACATAATGTGTCTTATAAATAAATCAGACAGTTCGCTGACCCATCCTATCTGTTACTCTGAAGTGAGTGTACATATTGCATGTCTGGGTCATTTACATAAATCATACAGTTCACTGACACATCCTATCTGTTGCTGTTGAAGTGAGTGTACATAATGCATCAACATATACACAAATCAGACAGTTAACTGACCCAACCTACTTGTTGATATAAAGTGAGTGTCCATCAATCATTTGTGTGTCGTAGAAATAAACTAGACAGTCCACTGACCCATCATATCTGTCCACTGACCATCCTAGCTGTCCACTGACCATCCTAGCTGTCCATTGACCATCCTAGCTGCCCACTGACCATCCTAGCTGTCCACTGACCATCCTAGATGTCCACTGACCATCCCAACTGTCCACCGACCATCCTAGCAGTCCACTGACCATCCTAGCTGTCCACTGACCATCCTGGCTGTCCACTGACCATCCTAGCTGTCCACTGACCATCCTAGCTGTCCACTGACCATCCTAGCTGCCCACTGACCATCCTAGCAGTCCACTGACCCATCATATCTGTCCACTGACCATCCTAGCAGTCCACTGACCATCCTAGCTGTCCACTGACCATCCTAGCTGTCCACTGACCATCCTAGCTGTCCACTGACCATCGTAGATGTCCACTGACCATCCCAACTGTCCACCGACCATCCTAGCAGTCCACTGACCATCCTAGCTGTCCACTGACCATCCTAGCTGTCTACTGACCATCCTAGCTGTCCACCGACCATCCTAGCAGTCCACTGACCATCCTAGCAGTCCACTGACCATCCTAGGATAGCTGTTGCTGTGCATGACCCTTTGAAGTGGTTGTCATTGCCCCCCTGATTACGTCACTGACTGTGACTTTTTGAAGTGGTTGTTATTGCCCCCCTGATTACGTCACTGACTGAGGTATAGCTGCTAAACATATGCTCATTTTCCTAATGTTCCCAGGTGAGGGCTGGTCTCAAGATAGTCCTCACAAATGAAGCCCAAGCCTGTAATGTCTTTTGGCAGATTGGCAGTACTGGTCTGTTTGAGGTCAATGCCGAGGTGGTGGGCACCGTCCTGGGAGAGTCCAAGGTGGTTCTCCTGACTGGAGCTAAGATGAAGGGCCGCTTGTTTTCCATCAATGCAGCTGTCACCCTAGACAGTAACGAAGTTGGTTACCCCGACGACGTCCTGGGAGAGTCCAAGGTTGACCTCAACATTGGTGCTAAGATTGAGGTCCCCTTGCTGTCAGGTGTCACCCTAACCCTAGGATAGACAGTAACGAAGATGATTACCCTGAAGAGGGCACAGCTATTGTCCCTGGGCCAGTAATCATTACTCCATAAAGGCCAAGTGGTCATGTTGAAGCGTGAAATATATTTACATCGAGCTTTTCTCGCAGTGTTGATCTGATGTTAACTCAATTCTAGCTGAGACCAGTACAGCGCAGCAGTGGTATATTAGTCGTAAAATGTAGTGTTGATATGATGTTGACTGAATATAGAGTGCTGACAGTTTGTCGCATGGGTGTGCTCCAGTTCATTTATGAACAGTTTGCGTTGGTCTGCAGTGTGTACCATGTGCAATTTGACGTTGGGTGCATATTTGGCATTTTGAATTGGCATTTTGCGACTCTGTTTAAAGCTATTATCCTGTGCATACGTGGCAGCCAGTGCCAATTACTTTCTATTGGTTGATTTCTATATATTTAGGAGGTATTTACAGGGTGGAGCTGTGATTGGTTCATTGGTGATTGATGTTGTTGGTGAGATATTGGTCCGTTTAACCTGTGAGCTCGACAGTATTACGTAGGAACATTTCTCCTTTGGTGTGAAATAAAGCTGGATTATTTTTCTGGCCAACAACTTGTGATAACAAACAGTTTGACGATAATATCTCCTCAAACTGGTGGTTATATATTGGATTGAACAGTTTTCCTGTGCAGGAGTCGGTTGGTCTAGGTGTTTATATATTGGATTGAACAGTTTCCCTGTGCAGGAGTTGGTTGGTCTAGGTGTTTATATATTGGATTGAACAGTTTCCCTGTGCAGGAGTTGGTTGGTATAGGTGTTTATATATTGGATTGAACAGTTTCCCTGTGCAGGAGTTGGTTGGTCTAGGTGTTTATATATTGGATTGAACAGTTTCCCTGTGCAGAAGTTGGTTGGTCTAGGTGTTTATATATTGGATTGAACAGTTTCCCTGTGCAGGAGTTGGTTGGTCTAGGTGTTTATATATTGGATTGAACAGTTTCCCTGTGCAGGAGTTGGTTGGTCTAGGTGTTTATATATTGGATTGAACATTTTTCCAGTGCAGGAGTTGGTTGGTCTGGGTGGTTATATATTGGATTGAACAGTTTGCCTTTGCAGGAGTTGTTTGGTTTGGAATTTGACTTCCATAGAGTATTTTCGTGACCATTGCAACATGACTACATGAGTTGTATACTGTCGTAAACCATATGGTTCATGCCCATATTTGGACGTATCCAACCATAATAACCTGACTCAGTTACTCCAACCCATATTGTTATTGTCTCTGGTGTAGCTATACTACACCATTTTGTGTTTGCCATATCGCAGATGGGCCAGGAGGTATATCATCCCACTGCTACTCCCCGTATGGTATCTTAATATGCTACTAGCTTTCTCGCTCCTATGTAACAAGTCTGCGCTGCGCCGATCTTCACATGATATGGGCCCTGTCACGGGAGGATAGGCAGTGCTCGTACTGCACCACGTCAGTACACAATGGTGCATTTGTTTTCAGACAGCTAGGCAGTGCTCGTACTGCACCACGTCAGTACACAATGGTGCATTTGCTTTTGGACAGCTAAACCACAGAGAGTATAACACCTCTTCAACCTTGTTGCCAGTTGACTCGTCCGCAGACTAGTCATGGCAGAGGCTTCCATGGTAAATATATATCCTTTGGATTTAGAACTGGCAAAGGAACAAACTTGTATAATGAATGTAAGCAAGGACGGCTTGCATTAATCAGTCAAACTCACGTTGTTACACTATTAAGATAAACTTAGCATACCAGCGCCGCAGCGCGATCAAGAAGGGAGATGGCAGGCAGTACATCAAGTACTGAATAGTAACCATAGCTGGCATCGGCACTGTGCAGCAGGCGGTACAGAGCCCAGTAGGGACTCGGACCTGTGCGCTCTTTGCCACTCTAGATGCGACAGATAAGTCGTACTATAACATCCCCCCAATCCCTGGTATTCTTGTAACACAGTAAAGGAACTGTTCTGCATCTGTAAAGAGATCAAGTACTGAGGGAGGCGTGTCACACATAAAGAATTCAAGACAGTGGAACCAGGGTACCACTAAGCGGCAGCGCTGTATCGTGCACGCTTTTTCAGCCCCACTGCGCGATTCGCGCTGTTATTTCAACCCCCTGTGGGCGCAGCGCTCAGTTTTTGCGTTTTCTGCACTACAAAGCGCTGACCAATTTGACGTTTGTGCGCTTTAAGCGCTGACCAATTTGACAAAATGTAGTACCCTGAGTAGTGGAACCAGATTCTATTGAGTTCACACTCTAAAGTATTCAAAATAGTCCAGAGGGTGTCAATCGATGTCCATTTTTGCGGAGCCCCCCCTTCTGGGGGGCGGGAGCCCCCAGTGTTACCCATTTGTCCGTCCATCCATCCATCCATCCATCCATCCATCCATCCATCCATCCATCCATCCATCCATCCATCCATCCATCCATCATCCATCCATCCATCCATCCATCCATCCATCCATCCATCCATCCATCCATCCATCCATCCATCCATCCATCCATCCATCCATCCATCCATCCATCCATCCATCCATCCATCCTCCGTCCGTCCGTCCGTCCGTCCGTCCGTCCATCCATCCATCCATCCATCCATCCGTCCATCCATCCATCCATCCATCCATCCATCCATCCATCTGACCGTGATGAAGCCCAACACGTCAGCCAACGGCCTTGTAACTAACTCGCTTCCGTTGCCACCTGTTGCTCCCTCGCGATCACTCTCTGCCATTTTTTAGCGTCGCAGGCGACGCTGCATAGATATTGTTCTTATAGGCCCCCCCATGATAATTTTAGCCTAGGAGTTCCTGACACTGTCTGAAGCTATGTAACCAAGCTCAAGTTCTGTTGCTTGACATTCGATCTCCGGCACTAGCATGAATATTGCTTTATTTATATTGATTATGGTACTGCTGAAAACGGCGAGCAGACTTAAAGGCTGGAGCCATGTGACCAATTCCGGATGTAATTTCTGACATGAATAAGGACTGTAAGGGGCGCCATATTTATTCTCGACCCCCCCCCCCCCCCCCCCCCCCCCCCCCAATATTAAATTGTACGGATAAGTAAGCACCTGCGTGTGCATCTTTCACCAAGGAGGCTGCCACTGCTGCTTGACACATGAGACACCCCCTCCAGGGCCGATGTCCAGGAGACCCGCCAGGGCACCCTACTATTTAAGTTCTGACATGAATAAGGACGTAGGGGCGCCATGAATAAGGACGTAGGGGCGCCATCCAGCATTGCAGCAGGCAGGCAGGCCAAATACTATACATTTATCTCCATATGACTTATCGAGATAACGGCGGTTGGGAAAGTCCCTTTATCGAGATAATGACGGTTGGGCAAGTCCCTTTATTGAGATAATGACGGTTGGGCAAGTCTATTGAGCCTATTTGGCCTACCCCTGGACTGTAACAACATATATAATAGGGATCTGCAAGCCTGAATCTGGGACTCGTCTTATACACATAGAAGAAGGATGATTGTTACATGGATGTATACACATGAAGGCATCTAACCTTCTGCACTCTGGATGTGTCTGCTACCGTCCAGGGTAGCACGATTTTGCTCGCCCGATGTGTGTCCCGATTTGGCTCCTCCGCAGTACGCCTGAGTACTGACGTCGCTAAACCCTGAGGGCGGTAAACAGCCGACCACTTAATATTAATGGGCCTGCCAAACCTTGATTCAGGAGGGGCTAGTACGAAAACAAGCATTGATGAACTGGGCCCCAACAAATCGCTAACACTGTGGTCCAGGTGGGATGCTGCGATTGCGAGAAAGAGGGTTTAAAGCGAAAAAAAGCGCTGATGAACTGGCCCCCAACAAATCGCTAACACTGTGGCCCAGATGGGATGCTGCGATTGCGAGAAAGAGGGTTAAAAGCGAAAACAAGCACTGATGAACTGGCCCCCAACAAAACGTTTTACCAACTGTGCGCATAACAATACCCCCCCCACACCCACCCACCCACCCACCCGTATGAGAAACCAGGGATATGAGAACTGCCATGATATGACTCGTGCGTCATATCATGTACTGCCTGATAGGGTTGCCATGAGATGAGAGACCTACAGAACGCTGGTCCGCTCCTATTAGAGCCGTCTCCGGCTAACCGTATAACTACTTACTCCCTTAAGTTCCCCTTGACTTTGCCAGGCAGTGGGCACAGTTTGAGTCCAGTAGGGCACCAAGAAAAATGAAACCATCATAATCACAGTCACATAATCACAGTCACATAATCACAGTCACATAATCACAGTCACATAATCACAGTCACATAATCACAGTCACATAATCACAGTCACATAATCACAGTCACATAATCACAGTCACATAATCACAGTCACATAATCACAGTCACATAATCACAGTCACATAATCACAGTCACATAATCACAGTCACATAATCACAGTCACATAATCACAGTCACATAATCACAGTCACATAATCACAGTCACATGATCACAGTCACATAATCACAGTCACATAATCATTTTTTAGAAGTATGCAGGACATTATCCTGATGAATATTTCATTCCTAATTTAGCTAGTGTTTAATTCTTAAAAACAAATATTAAATTAGATAAATGTAACACACAAATGCCTTGTGTCACCCTGTGGAGTGGGACCCATCCAAGATAAGCAGCACAGTGCCCACTATTTCCCCCCCGATGACACCTCACCATTCCGTCGCATGGCGAGGCATGGGTCTGGCTAGACTAGTCAGAACTGCCCCCCCCCCCCCGACCCCCGGGCTCAGCGGGGTTCTGGGGGCAGCGCGTCGCACTGGGTTCGCACCGACTCACTCGGATTTGCGATGCGTCGCACTGGGGTCGCACTGATACGCTCAGATTTGTGATGCGTTGCGCAAAAAGAACAGTGATTAAGAAAAAATAAGATTCTTAAAAAATAAATTAGATATTTACGAAGTCATACGAATTCGGGCCTGATTGCCTTTCTGCTTGTGGGGATGGATAGTAGGGCTGACTTGTCGTGAATCCAGGACCACTTGCCTCTCTGGTCGTGGGGATAGGGGGCAGGGATGGGGAGAAGGGTTGGTGATGATGGGCACCGTGCGGCCTACCCTGGATGGGTCCAACCCAGCAAGCTTTTGCACTGCTGCCGCTCCCTGTGCTACCCTGTTCTGATGAGGACTTGTCCTGTACAGCCTCTTCAACAGTTCTTCTCCTGTCAGAGACATGTGACGAGTACTTGCTCCTCCAATCTGGTACTTCCTCCTCCGGTGAAGTACGGCCTCCTCCTACGATCTCTGCTGCCGTCCTGAATGGAAGGCTCTCACCCCTCAGCATAACCGGCCTTGATGCGGCAGAGGGGGGTCTTGATGGTCCTGGTGAGTCTAACGCTGGGGCACGCGATGCGAGTCCTGCTGT
>JACBWV010000610.1:106744800-106937198 GCA_013435795.1 Chlamydomonas sp. ICE-L | reverse complement strand
AGGGGGGGGGGGGAGGGGGCACGAGGAGTTAAGAGCAGCAGGTTGGGGTTGTGTGAATGGGTAATGGTTAAGGTGGCGGTGGTTTACACAAACACGCGACCACCACCACAACCACCAGTCCCACCTTACATACCCACCAACCTTGTCACCACTCATCTGTACAGACACACAGCCACCATGACAGCGCTATGGCTTTCAAGCCACCCCACCCCTCCCCACCCCACCACACCCCACACCACACCACACCACACAACCCCTATTCATCTTTCGCAGCCCCACCTCACAAACACACCAACCTTGTCACCCCACTCACTTGTGGACACACAGCCACCATGACAGCGCTATGGCTCTCCAGCCACCCCACCCCACACCACACCACACCACACCACACAACCCCTATCCATCTTTCGCAGCCCTACCTCACAAACACACCAACCTTGTCACCCCACTCACTTGTGGACACACAGCCACCATGACAGCGCTATGGCTCTCCAGCCACCCCACACCACACAACACCACACCACACCACACCACACAACCCCTATCCATCTTTCGCAGCCCTACCTCACAAACACACCAACCTTGTCACCCCACTCACTTGTGGACACACAGCCACCATGACAGCGTCATGGCTCTCCAGCCACACGACCCCACCCCACCCCACACCACACAACCCCTATCCATCTTTCGCAGCCCCACCTCACAAACACACCAACCTTGTCACCCCACTCACTTGTGGACACACAGCCACCATGACAGCGTCATGGCTCTCCAGCCACCCCACCCCACACCACACCACACCACACAACCCCTATTCATCTTTCGCAGCCCCACCTCACAAACACACCAACCTTGTCACCCCACTCACTTGTGGACACACAGCCACCATGACAGCGTCATGGCTCTCCAGCCACCCCACCCCACACCACCCCACACCACACAACCCCTATCCATCTTTCGCAGCCCCACCTCACAAACACACCAACCTTGTCACCCCACTCACTTGTGGACACACAGCCACCATGACAGCGTCATGGCTCTCCAGCCACCCCACACCACACAACACCACACCACACAACCCCTATCCATCTTTCGCAGCCCCACCTCACAAACACACCAACCTTGTCACCCCACTCACTTGTGGACACACAGCCACCATGACAGCGTCATGGCTCTCTTCCAAGGCACCCCACACCACACCACCCCTATATATCCTCTGCAGCCCCACCTTAGCAGCAGCAGCAACAGCAACAGCAGTGGTATTAGCCCCACCTCAACAGCAGCACCAACCTTGTCGCCCCACTCACCTGCGGACACACAGCCACCATGACAGCGCTATGGCTTTCAACCCACCCCACCTCACAACACAACACACCACACCTCCCCTATCCATCTTCCGCAGCCCCACCTTCCATACACAAATCTTGTCACCCCACGCACCTGTGGACACACAGCCACCATGACAGCGCTATGGCTTTCAAGCCAACCCACCCCACACCAACCCACACCACCACCCAACACTACACCACCCCTGTCCATATTCCACGGCCCCACGTCACATACACACTAACCTTGCTACCCCCTTTACCTGCGGGCACACAGCCACCACCGCAGCGTCATGGCTTTCAAGAGACCCCTCCCCTCCCCACCCCACCACCCCTCTTCACCCCATCCCACCACCCCTCCCCAGCACCCCTCCCCACCCCACCCCACCAAACATAACCAAGGCTGCAGGCCAATGGGGTTCGTCCCATTGACATGCTGCTTGCCATGTTGTTGACCCTGCCACAGACACAGCCCCACCTTAGCAGCAGCAGCAGACCCACCATAGCACCGCAGCAGCTGCAGCAGACCCACCTTAGCACCGCAGCAGAAGCAGCAGCCCCACCATAGCACTTTAGAACCTTAGCAGCAGCAGAAGCAGAAGCAGCAGAAGCAGCAGCCCCACCTTAGCACCTTAGAACCTTAGCAGCAGCAGCAGCAGCAGAAGCAGCAGAAGCAGCAGAAGCAGCAGCCCCACCTTAGCACCTTAGAACCTTAGCAGCAGCAGCAGCAGCAGCAGCAGCAGCAGCAGCCCCACCTTACATACACACCAACCTTGCCACCCCACTCACCTGTGGACACACAGCCACCATGACAGCGCTATGCCTCTCAAGCCACACCACACCACACCACACACCAAGCAGCAGCAGCACCACCTTAGCACCTTAGAACCTTAGCAGCGGCAGCAGCCCCACCTCGCATATACACAAATATTGTCACCCCACGCACCTGCGGACACACAGCCACCATGACAGCGTTATGGCTCTCCAGCAGGACCTCCCCCACACAACCCCCTTGCAGGCCTAACGCCCCCAGGGCGGCAGGCCAGTCCCTCAAGGCTGCTAGGGCAGGGGAGTACGTCCCATTGACATGCTGCTTGCCGTGTTGTTGCCTCTGCCACTGGAACAGCTTGGCGTAGTTTGGTTCGAAGTGGTGGAGCGGGTCAGGCAGGTCAGGTTGGCGGAGGTGCATATGCTCCAGTTTCACGGCCTGGGCAGGGGCAGACAGGATGTAATGAGTTTGTGTGTGTGGGGTGGGGTGGGGGGGGGGGGGGGGGGGGGGGAGGGGAGAGGTGGTAGGTTGGTATTGTTGAGCTAAACGTGGTGGAGTGGATCAGGGAGGTTGTTGTCTCGGCCACTGGAATAGGTGGGTGCAGTTTGGGTCGAAGTGGTGGAGCGTGTGTGTGGTAGGTGGGTGGGAGAGAGTGGGTGGGTGGGAGAGGGTGGGGTGGGTGGGTGGGTGGGAGAGGGTGGGTGGGAGAGGGGTGGGTGGGAGAGGGTGGGTGGGTGGGAGAGAGGGGGTGGGTGGGTGGGTGGGTGGGTGGGTGGGAGAGGGTGGGTGGGTGGGAGAGAGGGGGTGGGTGGGAGAGGGTGGGTGGGTGGGTGGGAGAGGGTGGGTGGGTGGGAGAGAGGGGGTGGGTGGGAGAGGGCGGGTGGGTGGGTGGGAGAGGGTGGGTGGGTAGGTGGGTGGGTTAGAGAGGGGGGGTGGGGGGTAGGTTGGTGTAGTTTGGGTCTTAGTGGTGGAGCGGATCAGGGAGATCAGGTTGGTGTAGGTGCATATGCTCCAGGCAGACAAGGTGAAATGAGTGTGTGTGTGTGTGTGTGTGAGTGGTGTGTGTGTGTGTGGGGGGGGGGGGGGGGGGGGGGGGGGGGGGGGGGGGGGGAGGGCATGTGCTTTAGGGTCTGAGCAGGGTTAGGCGGGGGGTTTACTGAGTGTGTGTGGTTAGTGGGGTGGGTGGGAGAGGAGACAGGGACTGGGGGGGTGATAGGTTGGTGTAGGTGCATGTGAGCCAGGTCCAAGGCCTGGGCAGGGGCAGACGGAATGTAATGAGTGGGTGGAGGGGGTGGGGGAGAGGGGGTGGGGTCACGGGGTGGGGTGTGTGTGTGGAGGGGGTAGGTTGGTGTAGTTGGGCTATAAGTGGTGGAGTGGATCAGGGAGGTTGTTGCCTCTGCCACTGGAATAGCTTGGTGTAATTTTCCTCAAAGTAGTGGAGCGTGTGTGTGGTGGGGTGGGTGGGTGGGAGAGGGTGGGTGGGTGGAGAGAGTGGGTGGGTGGGTGGGTGGGTGGGTGGGAGAGAGAGGGGAGGTGGGGGGGGGGGAGAGGGTGGGTGGGTGGGTGGGAGAGGGTGGGGCGGGTGGGTGTGTGGGGGGAGAGGGTGGGGGGTGGTGGGTGGGGAAGAGGGTGGGTGGGGGGGTGAGAGGGTGGGTGGTGGGTGGGGAGAGGGTGGTTGGGTGGGTGGGAGAGGGTGGTGGGGGGTGGGTGGGAGGAGGGTGGGGGTGGGTGGGTGGTTGGGTGGGGAGAGGGGGGGTGGGTGGGGAGAGGGTGGGTGGTGGGTGGGTGGAGTGAGGGTGGTTGGGTGGGTGGTGGGAGAGGGTGGTGGGGGGGTGGGTGGGAGAGGGTGGGTGAGGTGGGTGGGAGAGGGTGGGTGGGTGGGTGGGAGGGGTGGGTGGGGTGGGTGGGGAGAGGGTGGGGGGGGGGGGGTGGGAGAGGGGGGTGGGTGGTGCGGGGTGGGAGAGAGGGTGGGTGGGTGGGTGGGTGGGAAGAGGGTGGGGGGGTGGGTGGGGGTGGGGGGGTGGGAGAGGGTGGGGGGAGGGGGGGTGGGTGGGGGGTGGGGGGTGGGTGGGTGGGGGAGAGGGGGGTGGGTGGGTGGGTGGGAGAGGGTGGGTGGGTGGGTGGGGTGGGTGGGAGAGGGTGGGGGGTGGTGGGTGGGAGAGGGGGGGGGGTCGGGTGGAGAGAGGGTGGGTGGGAGAGGGGGGTGTGGCGGGTGGGTGGGTGGGGGGTTGTGTGGGGGGGGGAGAGGGTGGGGGGTGGGAGAGGGTGCGGTGGGTGGGAGAGGTGGGACGAGGGTGGGTGGGTGGGAGAGGGTGGGGTGGTGGGTGGGAGAGGGGGGGGGTGGGTGGGGGGAGAGTGGGTGGGGGTGGGGGGTGGGTGGGTGGGAGAGGTGGGTGGGTTGAGAGGGGGGGTGGGTGGGTGGGTGGGAGAGGGTGGTTGGTGGGGGGTGGGAGAGGGTGGGTAGGTGGGTGGGTGGGTGGGTGGGTGGGTGGGTAGATTGGTTGTAGGTTGGGTCTTGGTGGTGGGAGCGGATCAGGGAGGTCAGGTTGGTGTAGGTGCATATGCTCCAGGTTCACGGCCTGGGCAGGGGCAGACAGGATGTAATTAGTGTGTGTGTGTGGTGGTGGTGTGTGTGGGGGTTGGGTTGGGTTGGGGGGGGGGGGGGGGGGGGGGAGAGAATGTAACTGTACATACATTCTGCCCCCCTCTACCCCACCAAGAATGTAATGTACATACATTCTGCCCCCCTCTACCCCCACCAAGAATGTAGGTGTACATACATTCTGCCCCCCTCTTACCCCCCACCAAGAATGTAATGTACATACATTCTGCCCCCCCTCTACCCCCACCAAGAATGTAGTGTACATACATTCTGCCCCCCTCTACCCCCACCAAGAATGTAATGTACATACATTCTGCCCCCCTCTACCCCCACCAAGAATGTAATGTACATACATTCTGCCCCCCTCTACCCCCACCAAGAATGTAATGTACATACATTCTGCCCCCCTCTCCCCCCACCCCCACCCCCACCCCTCCCACCCTACACACACATACATACACACACACACACGCAAACACAAACAAACACACCCACTCGCACACACACATACACACATACATAAATACACACGCATACACACACAAACACACACAATGTGAGGATACATACAAACCCTTACCGGCAAGCTTCTAAACCACCGCTGCCACCACCTCCACCACCACACACCCACACCCAACCCCAACCAGTGGCCCTGATCTCCTCCCTCTGTGATGTTGGCTGTGTGTCCGCAGGTGAGTGGGGTAGCAAGGTTGCTGTGTATGTAAGGGGGGGCTGCGGAAGATGGATAGGGGTTGTGTGGTGTGGTGTGGTGTGGTGTGGGTAGGCTTAAAAGCCATAGCGCTGTCATGGTGGCTGTGTGTCTGCAGGTGAGTGGGGTAGCAAGGTTGCTGTGTATGTGAGTGGGACTGATGGTGGTGGTGTGTATGTGGGGGGAGGGGTAAACCACCGCCACCTCCACCACCACACACACACATACAATGTGAGGAAACATACATTCTGCTCCCCTCTACCCCCCCCCCCCCCCCCCCCCCCCCCACACACACACCCACACACACCACCACAAACACACACACACTTACACTTACACACACACACACACAAACAAGCACACACAATGTGAGGATACATACAACACTTACCCGCAAGCTTGACAACTGGACATGGATCAAGAGAATATAATCTTCTGGAAAGGCAGTACAGCTGTCATTGGCACTACACTTACCGGAAAGCTTGACAACTGGACATGGATCAAGAGAAGAGAGTCCTCTGGAAAGGCAGTACAGCTGTTATCGGCACTACACTTCCCAACGTTGCTCTTGCTCGAGCTTCCAGATTTGAAATCCCCAGTAGACCCTCCCCCATTCACGGCACCAGAGTCGATTTTTGCGTCGACATTCTTGGCGTCACCATTACCAGTGCCAGAGTCTCTATCTACGCTAACATCCTGCCCCCTTTTCGCTGTCGTCTTTAAGGACTTCAGCAGGTCGCCTGAGATAGTAGCATCGGCATCACGGCTGGCAGTGTTGCTGCCTGCGCTGCTACTGCTGCTACTACTGCTGCTGCTACTGCTGCCGCTGCTACTGCTGCTGCCCCCACTACTACTGCTGCTGCCACTGCTGCTACTGCTGCCGCTGCCTGTGTTAGAAAAAAGCATGAGTATGTCGGCCCACTCTGGTGCTATTTTGTGCTCAGGGAGCCACGGAGCCACAGCCACGTCGCTCAGGTCCATCAGCACCGTCAACGCTTCTGGCGGCGCCGACACAAGCCATGATAGGGGCGGGATGAAGGCCGTGACCACAGCTCCTGCGCGGAGTACTGTATCTAACAATATCTGCTGACGCTCAGGCGACTCCCATGCGCTGTCAAGGGCGAGGATGTATTGGGAGTGGTGGCGCAGAGGGCCCCACAATGAATCCTTGTGGAAGTCGTGAGGCTCTGCAGAGAGCAATGAACGGTCCTGCAAGTGCCTGGGAGAGGGATAAGGGGTGTTCATATTGCAATTTCTTCATGTTTTATTCTGAAAACAGCATTCTGCATGGTTGCTTTCAAGGGCGGGAGTAAGGGCGAACATGAGGGAGAACAAGGGAGAGCGAGGGCGAAAATAAGAGGGGACAAGGGCGAAAACAAGGGAGGACAAGGGTGAAAATAAGTGAGAGAGCAAGGGTATAAAAAAGGGAGGACAAGGGCGAAAACAAGGGAGAGCAAGGTTGAAAATAAGTGAGAGAGCAAGGTTGGGAAAAAGGAAGAACAAGGGTGGAAACAAGGGACAGCAAGGTTGAAAATAAGTGAGAGAGCAAGGGTGGGAAAAAGGGAGAGCAAGGGTGGAAACAAGGGAGAGCAAGGTCGAAAATAAGGGAGGACAAGGGCGGAAACAAGGGAGGACAAGGGTGAAAATAAAGGAGGATAAAGGTGAAAATAAGTGAGAGAGCAAGGGTGGAAACAAGGAGCGAGAGCAAGGTCGAAAATAAGGGAGGACAAGGGCGGAAACAAGGGAGGACAAGGGTGAAAATAAGGGAGGATAAAGGTGAAAATAAGTGAGAGAGCAAGGGTGGAAACAAGGGAGAGCAAGGTCGAAAATAAGGGAGGACAAGGGCGGAAACAAGGGAGGACAAGGGTGAAAATAAGGGAGGATAAAGGTGAAAATAAGTGAGAGAGCAAGGGTGGAAACAAGGGAGAGCAAGGTCGAAAATAAGGGAGGACAAGGGCGAAAACAAGGGAGAAAATAAGGGAGAACAAGGGTGGAAACAAGGGACAGCAAGGTTGAAAATACGTGAGAGAGCAAGGGTGGGAAAAAGGGAGAGCAAGGGTGGAAACAGGCAGAGGGCGAGGATGTATTGGGAGTGGTGGCGCAGAGGGCCCCACAATGAATCCTAGTGAAAGTCATGAGGCTCTGCAGAGAGCAATGAACGGTCCTGCGGGTGCCTGGGAGAGGGATAAGGGGTGTTCGTATTACAATTTCTTCATGTTTTATTCTGAAAGCAGCATTTCTGCATGGTTGCTGTCAAGGGGGGGGAGTAAGGGCGAAGAGAGCAATGAACGGTGCGTCAGGTGCCTGGGAGAGGGATAAGGGGTGTGCTCACGAGGGGAGAGCAAAAATAAATTCTGACCACATGCCCCAAATATGTAGAGCTTGTTCAGAGGATGAAGGAGGATGATGCCAGTAGGTAGAAAGTTATGGGCCTCCAAAGTTTGAGGGGGGGGGGGGGGGGGGGGGGGGGGGGGGGGGCTCTGCAGAGAGTAATGAACTCCAGGTGCCTGGGAGAGAGATAAGGGGTGCTCAATAAAAATCGTAATTAAATTAAAAACTATTATGCATTTCATTATAATTATAATGAATGGGTGTTAATAAGGGAATGTTTATAAACATGGTAGAAAGCATTATGCATATTTAAAACTTTCCTCCAGGTGCCAGGGAGAGGGATAAGGCAGGGATATTTTTTCGGTAATATGTTATGGTCGGAATACACGCCCCCGTTTTGGCCAAAATTGCCAGAATAAGAAACCTAAAAAAACGTATTTTTGATTTTTTAACTGAAATTGACTAAAATGACCCAAATCGACCCAAATCGGTGCCTGGGAGAGGGGCAAGGAGTGTTCGTATCAATAAATGTTATATTCTTCACCCAAGTTTCAATATTAAAATAGTAGAATGTAAGAAATATGCCGGTCTTTTGAACGGTCCTGCAGGTGCCTTTGAGAGGGATGAAGGGTGTGCTTGTATTAATAAATATGATATGTTTCACCCAAGATTTGATATAAACATAATATAATGCAGGAATTATATTTAGAACGGTCCTGCAGGTGCCTGTGAGAGGGATAAGGGTAGCTTATATTAATAAATATGATATTCTTCACCCAAGTTTTGATATAAAAATAGTAGAATGCTGGAAGTATATTTATAACGGTCCTGCAGGTGCCTGGAAGGGGGATAAAAGGTGGGTGCTCATATTAATAAATGTCATGTTTCACCCAAGTTTGAATATAAGATAGTAGAAAGCAGGTCGTATCTTTTGAACGGCCCTGCAGGTGCCTGTGAGAGAGATAAGGGGTGCTTATATTAATAAATATGATATTCTTCACCCAAGTTTGAATATAAGATAGTAGAAAGCAGGACGTATCTTTTTAACGGCCGTGCAGGTGCCTGTGAGACAGATAAGGGGTGCAAAAATATGACCCCATGCCCCAAATGTGTAGAGCTTGTTCAGAGGATGAAGGAGGATGATGCCAGTAGGTAGAAAGTTATGGGCCTCCAAAGTTTTTTTTTGGGGGGGGGGGGGGGGGGGGGGGGGGGGGGGGGGGCTCTGCAGAGAGTAATGAACTTCAGATGCCTGTGAGAGAGATAAGGGGTGCTCAAATAAACAATCATAACTAATTTTTAAAATTATGCATTTCATTATCATTATAATGAATGGATGTTAATAAGGGAATGTTTATAAACATGGTAGAATGCATTAAGCATATTCAAAACGTTACTGCAGGTGCCTGGGAGAGGGATAAGGGGTGTGATCATATTACTAAATGTTATATGTTTCACCCAAGTTTTGATATAAAAATAGTAGAAAGCACAATGCTGTTTGCTGCCTCTTGCCCGTTAATACCCACACACACAAACGCCCCCCACCACCACCACCACCACCACCACCACCACACCCCCACACACACCCTCCCCACACACACACACTCACACACAACGACCACACCCGTATAGTGATATGGTGCATGCACGTGGGTGCACAAGCATACATACACGTGCATAAAATGCACACACAGTTTGGCCTACCCCAAACCAAAAGATGCGTGATATCACACATGTACTTCCATGTACCTACCTTTCTTCTAGGGCTGAGGCATCAACACGCCCTCCTCTTAAATGAACAAACAGCTGAGGCTTAGCTGTGGCTATTAATGGGCAAGAGGCAGCAAGCAGCAGTAGGGCCAGCACCAACATCTCAGAGCTTTTATATTCAGCTGCAAGCAGTAGCTTCTAAGCAGCTCCTTGAGCCAGTCACTGAGGTACACACAAATATGTCAGCAGTTTTGGATAGCAGATTGTGTCAGCTTCAAGTTCCACTAGATTTTGTATGGCGAATCTGAATAGCCTGTCAGGGGAGCTGCCTAGAAGCTGTTGCTCTTAGCTGAAAATAACAGCTATGCACCATATAATAACGTGCTCAGAAGCGAAAGCTAAGGAATAGGTAGAGATACTACAGCCATTGCGTCGTAGGAAGCATGGAGGGCACGACACGAGCGGAATAATGAATGGTGCAAGCTTGGAGGAGAACGGATGAATGGAACGGGCCTTGGGGGATGGGGAAGATAGATGGGGTGAGGGAGGGCAGCGGAAGGAAAGAAGGGAGGGGATATTGGTCCCACGTGCCCAACTTTCAAGCAGTGAGTGGTGGAATCGCAGTCTGGTGGTAGGAGCGTGCTACTAGCAGCGAGAGTGCAATTCTGAGAGATTGGCAAACCGAATGCGAGTCTAAGAAATGGAGAAAGGGGGATGGGCAGCACCAGACAAGCGCGACTTCACGCTCGCATTAATTGGAGACCCGCGCTAGAGCGAAAACGCAGAGGCTTATACGGATAATGTCAGAAAGAGGCTAGTTGGTCGAATGTTATGAGAGGATGGGCGCCGAGAAATGGACCGAGCCTGAGGGTGGCAGCGACACGTGTGAGGCTTCGAGTCCTTCGCATCGGTTGAAGCGTTCCAGCCGGACTGCTACTCACTTCCAGAAATTCGGGACCCAAGATAGATCGGGCCGCGGCCCAATTGGCTCAAATATCGCAGCGCCAATTCTCCCTTCAAATCCTTATAAACAAACTTAAATCCTGAAATTTGAGGTCAAGGCTTGTTCCGATTTCCCCGTTAAACGCCTGAAAACACTATTTCACTAATGTGCGAGGATCGTTCCCGAGGCCTCAGCGGGCCTTCCTATCAATGACACAGTCAATGTGGTGTCTTGAATGCACCTGGAACCTTTGTGGAATCATGCGAGAAGTTCAGGAAGTTGCTGGAAGTTGCGCCACCAAGCAATGCGAAAAGCGGGGCCAAACACCACACCTGAGTGTTGCTCAGCTTGCTTTATAGCCCAGCTGGCAAGGAACGTTGCGGCTGCAGCTCCCGACGTTGCACTTCACCGCCACGTTGAACGACACGGAATGCGAGTGCGTTCTGGACATCTTGTAAGATATCCAGAAGGCACTCGCATCCTGTATCGTTCAACAATAATGCATGTGCCGAGAGGGGAACGGTAATAATCAAGAGGTCCCCCACAGCCACAGCGGGTCTTACATATGGACAGGACTTAGCACTTGCCAAGATTCCGCACCCGACCTGCGTCCAGTGGGATTCGAATATTCGATACCCCCAAATATTGGATATGTTTTTTTTGCCCAAAGCTACAAGTGACGGGTATCATTTGTCAACATTCCAAATTTGTAGCATCCAAACGTGAGCTCATAAGTGCTGAAGTAGGTTTAGGAGCACAATTGTTAACGACCAATCGAGGCGAAAACACACAAGCCTCACGAAGGACGAAACATTCCCCTTAGGCACTTCAGGTGCAATTAGCACGAGGAGCTCACTTCATTTTTTATAATGATATTCGCCTCCGCTACCAGAAGCTTTTTACAGTTTTTTTGTTTATTTGTGAAAGGATTTTCACCCCAAGAGGTGGGTCTCCCGATTATAGGCATGTCCATGAGGATACCGACGTAACCGTATGGATTCTGGAATTCTGCGATTCCACAATCAGAACCTTTATGAATGGAAATGGCACTAAGACTTTTTGGAGCAACCTAGCCATTATCTTTCTACTTGTAGAAGAGCAAGGCAGGGAGCCCTGGACTGCTTAGTGGCACCGTAGTCTATTCTCCTTTTTTCTTGTGACTTCTCATTTGTTAGCTTCTTACCTCCGCCACTGTTAGAGAGGAAATTGTTACATACTCAGCAAAAATCAATGCCGACACTGTTAGTGGTTGAGATCTGGGTCCTGCTCAAGGGGGTTTAATAACTACGCCATCTAAACGGTGGTTGGGAGTTTGGTTTGTTTGTCCTCGACACACACCTGATGTAATGGGTTTTTGCTTTGTGGGTGCTTTTTTTGTTGAAGCACGAAGTCTCATACGGTACACACTCGTGGTGTCAAGTAGACTTGAACATGTAATGTAATGTAATGTAATGTAATGTAATGTAATGTAATGTAATGTAATGTAATGTAATGTAATGTAATGTAATGTAATGTAATGTAATGTAATGTAATGTAATGTAATGTAATGTAATGTAATGTAATGTAATTATCAGCTTTAATACACTCCGTGGAGTGGACAGAGATGAAAGCAGCGGAACAGACGCGCCAATCTATACACGGAGACGAGAATAACATTACAAGCACAGGAGACCCATTAAGGACACCAGCGGTGGGAGAGGCGGATGCCTGTAACCTGACTAGAACCTAAGCCAATAATCTTAAGCCGGGAGCCGGCAAGACAGCACGTGTCAGTAGAACCGGTGACGCAGCCCACAGGAAGCTGTCACTACGGGAAGCTGTCACAGTACTGTCAGGACCGATAGTTCTAAGGGAGTACACAAGGAGTCACCAAGACATAAAACAAGTGAGAGCACCGCTATTCATGCTGATAGTAATGTAATGTAATGTAATGTAATGTAATGTAATGTAATGTAATGTAACTTCAGGGCCACCGCTTGAGGGCCGGCGGTGGGCAGGGGCGAGCCACGCCAACTGCCTTTGGGCATAGAATCGCGAAACGAAATCCCAGGTCGCGGGTTCGAATCTCACTCGGGCCAAAATTTCACGTTTCCAAACAAATCACAATTACGACATTTAATCGTGTAATCATATTCGTGCTTGAATCACAAGACCATACCTGCTCACATGATATACATGGGACCACATGTGAGTCTAAAAATCTACATTCATCACGTGTATGGGGTGTTCGCGTTTTCAAATATCTACTTTCCACATAAATATCTCACGGAATACTTCGTATTAAGTTGCACGCGACATGTTAGCCTATTTATATGCTACATATCCGTACATAAGGGCATATTAAAAAGCCAAACACGATTACGACCGAAGTGATGGGTATGCCACAACGCACCAAACTTCACATATATCACGTTCATGGGGTGTACGCGTTTCCAAACACCTACTTAGTTCATCAATATCTCACGGCACACTTCGAATCAGGCTGCAGCCAACTTGTAAGCCTATTAACCTACCACATATGAGCAGTGCACATTGCTAAAACCAATTATGTCAATGTCCAATTAAATCAAAGTAAATCAAAGTAAATCAAGCTAAATCAATTTAAATCAAATCAAATCAAATTCATGATTCATTAGAAAAAATCATTCGGGACACGCCAGCAGGCGCCCTTAATCCAGAAGGCACTCGCATCCTGTATCGTTCAACACCCCATGAAACCGGAAGCATAGTGGCATCATTTTAAAGAGCATTGTGTGTACGATCCCAACTTGAAGCTACAGCCCATGCGGTGGCCATTTTGTGGTGTGCAATTCAGGAGCCAGGTCTATAGGGGAGTCGGAGGAACATGCATGGAGCTGTGTGACCAGGGTACTTCAGGAGGACCCCCAGCTCTGCTGCCTGAGACGCAATCAATTGTATATCCTGCTTCCTGCGACGTAAAGGACCCTTCCTTTGTTATTGTCCGACTTATTTGTCGGCACCTGAGTAGGCAAAGTACACACAGGTCCCTGTTCCCACCAGGTCCCGTGTTGTCTGCCGCCAGGCGTCCAGGCTAGCTATGGCCTGCACGCCGCTATGCAGTACTATGAAGTACCATCACGTCCTGTGCGTAACTGTATTACACGGATGTAACAATTTCAATTTCAATTTCAATACTATCAAGTACGCATTAGATCTTTCCTACATATCGCTCTATTGCGCTTAATATCTATCTTCACTCAATTGAGTTGCAGTGTAAACAACTACGACTGAAATCCTTCTGGTCAAAGGATCATCCCCACATTGTCCTGCGACGCTATTTATTGTCCCCTGCCCAGGGTACTACAAAGCGCGCGGCAGCGCGATTCCAAGCACGCTTTTTGAGCCCTACTGCGCGTTTCGCCCAGTTTTTTCAACCCCCTGTGAGCGCCAGAGAGGCGCGGTGAGCGCAGCGCGCAGTTTTTGCGCTTTTTGCACTAAAAAGCGCTGGCCAATTTGACAATAACTAGTACCCTGCCCCTGTCCCCTCTCCAGTCCCCACCCTCCCTCATCCCCACCTCTACTCTTCCCCTTGCTCCCACCTACAGGCCTACTTCAGCACCACATCCTACCCTTGCCCTCATTCCCACATATACCCCTCCACTGATCCCACATATACCCCTACTTACCTACCACCTCTTACTCCTGCCTTAATCGCCAACTCTGACGTTGCGTCCGTGACCGAGTCCTGAACAACCCAGTATGTGACATGGGATACCGGTCCTGATACTGGCTCTTTTCCCTACAATGGAGTCTCACTAGACCACCCAGACTCAGCTACCAAGTATATCTAGACCGTTGTTCCCTACAAGGAGCTTGCTGAATCAAACGGGGTCAGGTTGGCTCAGTGTTGCAGTGCTTGCCGATTAAAAGCAGGCAACGACTTTGTTGTTGGTTCTCAAGCACAGTCTGAAGCACAACAGTCCCAATTGTGTAGACTGCAGACTGCAGGATCTCGTAGGCTCTTTATTACAAAGAACATGATAGCAGAGAGGAGCGCAGACACGAACAAGCACCTCGATGAGGGTTTAGGTATACTCAGCCTATACCTACACTCATAACCTCAGCACACGCCAGTGATACACAACTGGCGTGGTCACAGCCACTAGCTGGCTGGCGGTATCAGTCACTAGCTTGACTGGACAGTGTAGACACGCGCCCTCGCGTGCCAGAGGGTACGGCCCATAACACCCAACAGTGAGAACTTGGCTGTCAATGTGAGCATCAAGGTTGCTGATTTGAAGTTGCGGTTTCTAAACCCAATTCGGTAGATGACAGATTTGAAGGCTGCATCTGCCAAGGTAGGATAGTGGCCTTCCTTTGTTTTTACCTTTCCGGCGCACTTCTGGGGGTATTTTTTGGAACCGCATTTTCTTCTTGAAAAACGTTTGGTATGGCCCAGCCAGGTATGGCTGCACTTTTCCCCGAAAAAAACGAAAAACAAATCATAATCGATTGCGCACAATCGATCATCATTTTGTTTTTCGTTTTTTCGTTTTTTCGAAAGGATTTTTGGCGGAGCCTGTATTAGCCTGGCCGACCAACCACCGCACACCACCGACCACCGACCAGCAACCACATTTAGCCAGACCGTCCCGATACCAGTAACCAACACTAGCAGAGGCCCCTGAACACTGCCGACTCCGACTCCGACTCCGACTCTGACTCCGACCTAGTCAGTGGACCTACATTAAGGGCGCCTGGAGGCGCGTCCCGAATTAAATTATCTGAGTCGAGTCATAACTCGATCTGAGTTATGAATTGAATTCATTTAAATTTGATTTAATTTAATTTAATGTAATTTGAGTCATTTATTTTATTTTATTGTAATCGAATTGAATCCCACACCGATGTTTTGGGGACCCCCCCTTCTAGCGGGCGGGAGCCCCCAGGGCAGGGTCACCAAGTTGTCCAGGTTGGGTAGGTGCGCGAACTTCCAGGTTGTGGAAGTTCGGGACGGTTGAGTAGGTGCACGAACGTTGTTCCATCTGGAAGTTGTGGAGGTGTGCACTCGGAAGTTTCACCAGACTCGGAAATTTCATTTGTGAGCCAGCGTTTCGGATTCGCGCCGAACTTCCACTCCTTGGACGTTGAGAGAGTTCGCAGCCTTATCGAACCTCCTTTCTCTGGAGGATTTGAACTTCCATTGTACGCAAGTTTGTCTCTAGTGACTAAGCTGGGCCCCTGGGTCCGACAGTTGGGGACGGGTGCCGCATCGCTGGCCGCACCACTGTTTATTTTAATGTCATCGTTGCAGTCGAAGACGGCAAGCAGCACTACCTATCGATAATCTAACAGCAGAAGATGGCAAGCAGCCTTAAGGCTAGAGCCAAGTATCGAATTTCAAGTTCAAGTATTTCACAACCCAGGCAACTATCACACTCTCAAAAGCAGAACGCCCACTAGCCCACGTGTCTCGATCAATCAACCGCACCATCCCATTCCCCTCGCTCAACGACATAAGCCAGGTTGATATTTGCCACATATTATTTGGTCGTGACAAGAAGCGAATAGCCGAAGCGTGTTGTGTCCAGAGCACAACGTTCGATTAGCTCATGCAAAGGGGAAGCCAGTTGCTAGATGCTAAATCAGCTAGCCCATGCGCCTTTCTCAAGCAATCCTATACCCCTTGCTGTATAACCCAATCCATTGCGACAATGATGAGCGAATTGCCCAAACTTCTGCGCGTCTACGGTCATCCGCGGAAGCTTCCGTGTTCAGCATGGCGGAACCTGGTCACATGGCACCAGCATGGCACATTAGTTGTACTGCCATTTGGTACGCCAGCTTGCTTCCAAATGCGCGACTCGCGCGAGGCAGGGCAGAGCAGCAAGAAGATTCGAGCACGCGCTATCGCTGTTGCTCTCTGGACGACCACGATTTCAACTCAACTATTGATTTCACATTCGTGCCCCGCTCCACAACCCAACCATTTTCAACTCTTCGTATCACCCAGACTAAAATCTACTTCTCAAACAGCTCTTCTTCTTCGTTAAATTCACTTTCGAGCCAGCCAATAAAGCGCAACATCCCCAGCAGCGTCCTTCCCTCGGGTTGAGGACCTACGAGGTGTACTAATTTGGCGGGCGTAGAGTACTTGAGCGAACGTCGCACCCCACTGCGCGACCTCTTTTCTGATTCAACAGCAACATCCATCAGCTCATGTAGACAAATCGAGACTGTGCTCATGATGGGATACAACTGCCTGAGGTGATCACGCCGATAAGCCAGCCACGTACATACATCTCTGCCTCGCGTGGCTTCCGCTTACCCCAAACTGAACTTGAACTTGAATTTGGTTACATGGCTCCAGCTAGCAATCTGGTTGCTTGCCGTCTTCTGCATTTACAATAGCAGTTCAAAAACATGCAAACCTAACCTGAACAAACATATAAATATTGATAAATCAGGCTTCTGGGTGCCTGCCCCAAGTTCCATCTGGGATTGGGGCTACAACGGACCACCGTTTCTTTTTCGGGCTACACGTAGCAGCTTCTGGGCAGATCCCTTCACCCGACCATACGTACTGCCCCAAGTTCCCTTCCACTGGTACTGGGGCTACAATGGACCACTGCTTTTTTGGGCTACACGTAGCAGCTTCTAGGCAGCGCCCTTCCACTGGGATTGGGGTCACCATGGACCACTGTTTCTCTTTAGGGCCCCTCATAGTAGCTTCTGGGCAGATCCCTTCACCCAACCATACATACTGCCCCAAGTTCCCATCCACTGGGATTGGGGCTAAAATGGACCACTGCTTCTTGTTTGGGCCACACATAACAGCTTCTAGGCAGCTCCCTTTCCCCGACCTTGGGCCCAACCAGAAGCTTGCTAGTGTGCTTGAAAGCTGATATGACAGTCACTCCAATGCAGCTGAAAACTTTGGGCTTGACCCAGTGGCTGGCTCATGGAGCTGACTGGAAGCTGCCACTAGTAGCACAACAAATAAATAGTGGAATGGACTCTAAGGAGTACCTAAGCCCAAAACCCTCCCCCCAGGGGATGATAGCCCCCCCCCCCCCCCCCCCCCCCCCCCCCCCCCCCTGTTGGTGGTTGGCCCCAGTGAAAGCAAATGGTCTGGCCCCCTCAACCTCACACCTCGTAACAAGGCGTACTATTTATTTACTTATTTATTTATCTACGGAGTGACTAATTCCTGTTTAGGCTCAACACGAGAAGGTGATCGTATTGATGTGTCTGAGGTTTGGTTTGCTTGCTGTTCCCCGTCTGGTGGTGGAACATGGGTAGTATAAACGCTACTCCACCACATCACACACTGTGTGTGTGGGTGTGGGTGGGGGGTGGGGGGGGGCAGTCCCATGTCATTGTGTGTGTGTGTGTGTGTGAGAGTGTGTGTGTGTGAGTGTTCCTCGTCTGGTGGTGGAACATGGGTAGTATAAGTAGGGATCGGCAATATGATGTCATATGATGCCGGCGGTCTGACTAGGTAACTTTGGCCTGGGGCATCAAATCATATGATTTTTGTATGATATTATTTGATACCATACTCGTCTTTGGTCAACATCATATGATTTGCCGTTGCCTAAGTATAAATGCTACTCCACCACACTCTAGAGGACAATACAATCATATGTGTTGGTACAGTCCAGGGATAGCCAAATAGGCTAAAGCGACTTGCCCATCCATAATATCTGGAGGGACTAAAACGTGAAAATTGATGAACTGAAGCCCATGCAATCGTTTTTGCCAACGGCAGCCCAGACTTTGTGTTACAGTGAAAAATTAATTCATAATACGGCCAAATATGTATGTATGTTACAGTCCAGGGGTAGGCCAAAAAGGCTAAATGGACTTGCCCAACTGTGATAGGAAGGGCTTAAAAAGAAAAAGCACTAATGAACTGAACCCCAAACAATCGTTTTACCGACGGGGGGCTGGAGTTTGTGCTACAGTGATAATTTAATTCATAATGCATTCATAAATGTTTAGACAGTTTAACAACATTTACCAGTCGAGGAAAGCCTGATTTGGCTCAGACAGTCTGGAGGGAAAGCCGGATAGGCAAGGATAGAATGCCAGATAGGATAGAATGCCAGATAGGCTAGAATGCCAGATAGGCCTTGCCCTGATCAAATCATGATGGATTTATAACCGTCTCCAAAATAAGAGGAGGGCGTTGTGCAGGCAATCCATGCCCCATCCCATGAGAAATTTTGAACTTGGTCTTGAACTTGAACTTGACATGTGTGCCTAAAGGACTAGTGAACTCATATAAACCTCATACTCACACCAATTGTGAGCCCACGATTCACACCAACCTCATACTCATACCAATGCGCCTTCACTCACACCAACCTCGTACTCATACCAATGCGCCTTCACTCACACCAACCTCATACTCATACCCCGTCAAGTGTCTGCAGCAGGCATCATCACACCCGCAGCAACAGACTCCTTTCCATGCGTAACATACATCTCTCAATACTTGCCTAAAGGTCTATAATACTCATACTCATACTCATACTCATACTCATACTCATACTCATACTCATACTCATACTCATACTCATACTCATACTCATACTCATTCTCATACTCATAAACATTACTCATTACTCATTACTCATTACTCATTACTCATACCCATACACATTACTCTTAACTCATGACTCATACTCATACTCTTACCAAGTGTGAGCCCATGACTCACACCAACCTCGTACTCCTACCTCTTCAGGTGTCTGCTGCAGGCATCATCACACCCGCAGCAACATACTACTCTCCATGTGTAACATACATCTCTCAATACTAGCCTAAAGGACTATAATACTTAAACTTATACTCATACTCATACTCATACCAACCTCATACTCATACTCATACTCATACTCATACTCATACTCATACTCATACTCATACTCATACTCATACTCATACTCATACTCATACTCATACTCATACTCATACCACTTCAGGCGTCTGCAGCAGGCATCATCATACCCGCAGCAACAGACTACTCTCCGTGTGCACCTTGCGTCTCTCAAGACTGGCCTAAACGACTAGAGAGCATTGCCCTGTACTTTACACTGGCCTAAACGACTAGAAAACATTGCCCTGGTCTTCACATTGGCCGGGACTGGCATACCCCTAGCCTAGCCTGTAGAAACCTCTGGTAGCCTGGACAACCCTTGGCCTGGCCTATCCGACGTCTCTCAAGCCTGGCCTAAACGACTAGAGAACATTTCCCTGGACTTCACGCTGGCCTGGACTGGCGTACCCCTAGCCTAGCCTGGAGAGCCCGCTGGTATCCCGGACAAACCTTGGCCTGGCCTAGCCCCCCCAGCCCCCCCACCCCCACCCCCACCCTCTCCCTCACCCCCACCCCCTCCCCCCGACTCCACCCCCTACCCCCATTCCCACCCACAGAGCTTCAATAATGATTTCCCCCCAACGCTCAGGAAGAGCACGCCGCAGGCAAGGTGGCGTCCATCCAACTCCAACAAACCCAAGCACATTGACACAGAGGACTCTAAGCTTTCTGTGTCTTATCCTAGTAGTCCTTGCCCCACAGCCCTCCCAAGCCCAGATGCAACCTCCACCTTCACCACCTCCCATCCCACGCCCATCACCACCTAACCCACCACCATCGCCGCCTCCAAACCCACCACCTCCATCACCACCTTTTCCACCACCATCACCGCCTCGAGCCCCAACACCTCCGTCACCACCTTTGCCACCACCATCACCGCCTCCAGCCCCACCACCTCCGTCACCACCTTTGCCACCACCATCACCGCCTCCAGCCCCAACACCTCCGTCACCACCTTTGCCACCACCATCCCCGCCTTCAGCCCCACCACCTCCGCCATCACCTCTCCCACCACCATCACCGCCCCCAGCCCCAACACCTCCATCACCGCGACCTAACCCACCACAATCCCCGCCTCCAGCCCCACCAACTCCGTCACCACCTCTCCCACTGCCATCACCGCCTCCAGCCCCACCACCCCCGTCACCCCCTTTCCCACTGCCGCCCAACAGCTGTCCATCGCTGACCGAGCAGAACATGTCCCAAGTGTTTATAGACAACTGTGTGTGGGAGTACCCGGTCTTGGCTGCTCTTATCAGCCAGGGTGTATGTCAGCTGAGGTCTGACTGTAGCAGCGTGTGTGCCCCACCAGGGCAGAATGTGGTGACTGAGATCACCATCAACCAGTGAGTGAAACTTGTCGGAACTTGGGTGTGCGTTTTTTGTGTTTTGGGATGATGTGCATTTTTGGCAGTAATTTGCTTGCTGTAGTGTGTGAGTGTGCGCATTTTGTGCGTTTTATAATGTGCATGTGTGTGTAGAAACTGGCTTGTTAAAGGATGCAAGTGTGCGTATTTTGTGTTTTGGAATGATGTGCATGCTTGTGGGCAGTGACTGGCTTGCTGTAGTGTGCGAGTGTGCGCATTTTGTGTGTTTAATTATGTGCATGCGTGTGTAGAAACTTGCTTGTTAAAGGATGCAAGTGTGCGTATTTTGTGTTTTGGAATGATGTGTATGCTTGTGGGCAGTGACTGGCTTGCTGTAGTGTGCGAGTGTGCGCATTTTGTGTGTTTAATTATGTGCATGCGTGTGTAGAAACTTGCTTGTTAAAGGATGCACGTGTGCGTATTTTGTGTTTTGGAATGATGTGCATGCTTGTGGGAAGTGACTGGCTTGCTGTAGTGTGCAAGTGTGCATATTTTGTGTGTGTTTATGCTGTGTATGCGTGTGTAGAAACTCGCTTGTTAAAGGGTGCAAGTGTGCGTATTTTGTGGTTTGGGATGGTGTGCATGCTTGTGTAGTGACTGGCTGGTCCCACCAGTGACTGGCTGGTCCCACCAGGGCAGAATGTGGTGACAGATATCACCATCAACCAGTGAGTGAAAGATTATTTATTGCTAGAGCTCGTCTGTCTGTCTGTCTGTCTGTCTGTCTGTCTGTCTGTCTATCTGGCTGTTTGTCTGTCTGTCTGTCTGTCTGTCTGTCTGTCTGTCTGTCTATCTGTCTGTCTGTCTGTCTGTCTGTCTGTCTGTCTGTCTGTCTGTCTGTCTGTCTGTCTGTCTGTCTGTCTGTCTGTCTGTCTGTCTGTCTGTCTGTCTGTCTGTCTGTCTGTCTGTCTTTCTGTCTGTCTGTCTGTCTGTCTGTCTGTCTGTCTGTCTGTCTGTCTGTCTGTCTGTCTGTCTGTCTGTCTGTCTGTCTGTCTGTCTGTCTGTCTGTCTGTCTGTCTGTCTGTCTGTCTGTCTATCTGTCTGTCTGTCTGTCTGTCTGTCTGTCTGTCTGTCTATCTGTCTGTCTGTCTGTCTGTCTGCCTGTCTATATTTGTCTGTGTGTGTATTTTTGTCTGCCTGTCTGTCCACCTGTACTTTGTTGTCTGTCCTGTCTGTCTGTGTGGTCCTGTCTATCTGTCTGTCTGTCTGTCTGTCCTGTCTTCTTCTATATTTGTCTGGTGTGTGTATTTGGTGTCTGCCTGTCTGTCCCACCTGTATTTGTCTTTCTGGCCGGCTGTGTGTTCTGTCGTCTGTTTTCCTGTCTGTCTTCTTCTTTCTGTCTGTTGTCTGTCTGTCTGTCCTGTCTGTCTTTCTGTCCTGTCTGTCTGTCTGTCTGTGTGTCTGTCTGTCTGCCTGTCTGTCTGTCTGTCTGTGTGTCTGTCTGTCTGTCTGTCTGTCTGTCTCTCTGTATTTGTCTGTGTGTGTATTTTTGTCTGCCTGTCTGTCCACCTGTATTTGTCTGTGTGTGTGTTATATATAAACATATACATATAAAAACATACATGTACATATATACTAATATTAGTGTTTGAAAAACTATTATTATATAATATTATTATACTGTCACAATAATATTAATTTTCAAATAAATTCAAAATTATGGTGAGACGGCAAAATTATGGTCAGTCTATTTTTCACCAATATTCACTAATATGATTCATTCACTAATATTAACTAACTTAGACTTGCCCTACTCTTATCTCTACCTGCAGGCGCATCTTCCTATCATATGTAGACTGCAATGGTGTAATTAATTATAAATATTAATTCAATTTATTAAATCATTAATTTATAAATTAAATAATTAATGTATAAAATAATTATTTAATTATAAATATAAATTTTAATTTAAAATTTTAATTTATAAATATTATATTTCTTACATACCTACCCTCGCATTCTCTCATGCCCACTCTTCTCCCTACTTGTAGGTGCATCTTCCTATCATACATAGACTGCAATGGTGTAGCCCAATGCTTTGCCACCGTCCAGGTTTCTCCCCCACCTCCGCCCTCTTCTCCGCCTCCGGCACCCACACCTTCGCCCCCCCCTTTGCCCCCCTTGCCTCCATCCCCTCCACCCACACCCCGGCCACCCCCAGAACCTCCTCTGCCCCCTTTTCCACCACCAGCCCCATCACCACCGCCCCCTCTCCCACTTCCCCCCCACGGGTGTCCTCTCCTCCCTGCGGATAACATTTCAGCTGTCTTCCTTGACAACTGCGTTGCTGAATATCCAGTGCTTGACTTGCTCATCTCACTGGGTGCATGCTTTCTCAATTCAACGTGCAACAGCACGTGCCTGCCCAGCCAACAGACAACTACCCTCTTGCAAATCATTAGGTAAGTGTGTTTGTGTGTGTCTGTCTGTCTGTGTCTGTCTGTGTGTGTGTGTCTGTGTGTGTCTGTCTGTCTGTGTGTGTGTGTCTGCGTGTGTCTGTCTGTGTGTGTGTGTGTCTGTGTGTGTCTGTCTGTGTTTTTCAATTTTTGGTGCGTGACTCGCTCATCTCACTAGGCGCATGCTTTCTTAACTCAATGTGCGATAGCACGTGCCTGCCCAGCAAACAGACTACTAACCTCTTGCAAATCATTAGGTACATACGTAAGTGTGTGTCTGTGTGTGTCTGTGTGTGTGTGTGTGTGTGTGTGTGTGTCTGTGTGTGTCTGTGTGTGTCTGTCTGTGTGAATCAGTTTTCGGTGCGTGACTCGCTCATCTCACTGGGCGCATGCTTTCTTAACTCAACGTGCGATAGCACGTGCCTGCCCAGCAAATAGACTACTACCCTCTTGCAAATCATTGGGTAAGTGTGGGTATGTCTGTGTGGGTGATTCCAGTTTTCAGTGCTTGACTTGCTAATCTCACTGGGCGCATGCTTTCTTAACTCAACGTGCGATAGCACTTGCGTGTCCAGCCAACAGACAACCACCCTCTTGCAAATCATTAGGTAAGTGTGTCGGTGTGGGTGCGTACATTTGGTTGGTTGGGTGGGTGGGTGGGCATTTGTGTGTGTGTGCATGTGTGTGTTTATGTGACCCAGCCAGCAGACAACTAGCAGACTGCAAGTCATTAGGTAGGTGGTAGGGTGGGGTGGGCATTTGTGTGTGTATGCATGTGTGTGTTTATGTGACCGAGCCAACAGACAACTAGCGGACTGTAAATCACTCGGTAAGTGTGTGGGTGTGGGTGTGTACATACATGTGGGTGGGTGGGTGGGTGGGCAGGCATTTGTGTGCATGTGTGTGTTTCTGTGACCCAGCCAGCAGACAACTACCAGCCTGCAAGTCACTAGGTAAGTGGTTGGGTGTGGGTGTGTACATACATGTGGGTGGGTGGGTGGGTGGGGGGGTGGGTGGGCAGGCATTTGTGTGTGCATGTGTGTGTTTATGTGACCCATCCAGCAGACAACTACCAGCCTGCAAGTCATTAGGTAAGTGGTTGGGTGGGGTGGGCATTTGTGTCTGTATGCATGTGTGTGTTTATGTGACCCAGCCAACAGACAACTAGCGGACTGTAAATCACTCGGTAAGTGTGTGGGTGTGGGTGTGTACATACATGTGGGTGGGTGGGTGGGCAGGCATTTGTGTGTGCATGTGTGTGTTTATGTGACCCAGCCAGCAGACAACTACCAGCCTGCAAGTCATTAGGTAAGTGGTTGGGTGGGGTGGGCATTTGTGTGTGTATGCATGTGTGTGTTTATGTGACCCAGCCAGCAGACAACTAGCCGACTGTAACTCACTCGGTAAGTGTGTGGGTGTGGGTGTGTACATACATGTGGGTGGGTGGGTGGGTGGATGGGCATTTGTGTGTGCATGTGTGTGTTTATGTGATTCAGCCAACAGACAACTAGCAGACTGTAAATCACTCGGTAAGTGTGTGGGTGTGGGTGTGTACATACATGTGGATGGGTGGGTGGGTGGGCAGGCATTTGTGTGCATGTGTGTGTTTATGTGACCCAGCCAGCAGACAACTACCAGCCTGCAAGTCACTAGGTAAGTGGTTGGGTGGGGTGGGCATTTGTGTGTGTATGCATGTGTGTGTTTATGTGACCCAGCCAACAGACGACTAGCGGACTGTAAATCACTCGGTAAGTGTGTGGGTGTGGGTGTGTACATACATGTGGGTGGGTGGGTGGGTGGATGGGCATTTGTGTGTGCATGTGTGTGTTTATGTGACCCATCCAGCAGACAACTAGCAGACTGCAAGTCATTAGGTAAGTGGTTGGGTGGGGTGGGCATTTGTGTGTGTATGCATGTGTGTGTTTATGTGACCCAGCCAACAGACAACTAGCGGACTGTAAATCACTCGGTAAGTGTGTGGGTGTGGGTGTGTACATACATGTGGGTGGGTGGGTGGGTGGATGGGCATTGTGTGTGCATGTGTGTGCTTATGTGACCCATCCAGCAGACAACTAGCAGACTGCAAGTCATTAGGTAAGTGGTTGGGTGGGGTGGGCATTTGTGTGTGTATGCATGTGTGTGTTTATGTGACCCAGCCAACAGACAACTAGCGGACTGTAAATCACTCGGTAAGTGTGTGGGTGTGGGTGTGTACATACATGTGGGTGGGTGGGTGGGTGGGCAGGCATTTGTGTGTGCATGTGTGTGTTTATGTGACCCAGCCAGCAGACAACTAGCGGACTGTAAATCACTCGGTAAGTGTGTGGGTGTGGGTGTGTACATACATGTGGGTGGGTGGGTGGGCAGGCATTTGTGTGCATGCATGCATGTGTTTGTGTGTATGTGTGTGTATGTGACCCAGCCAGCAGGCAACTAGCAGACTGTAAATCTGAATGCTGTGGTCCTGATTTCATTTAGTTTTGTTTGAGTACACGGTCCATCAGCATTCAGGATGTTACCTGCTATTCTGTTCTGTTCTGGTCTGGTCTGGTCTGGTCTGGTCTGGTCTGGTCTGGTCTGGTCTGGTCTGGTCTGATCTGGTCTGGTCTGGTCTGGTCTGGTCTGGTCTGGTCTGGTCTGGTCTGGTCTGGTCTGGTCTGGTCCCACCTATTGGTCCGATAGCCAATACTCTCCACCAATTCCCACGTTGCTTTGTATCATGCCTCGGACTTGCTAGTCTGATTATATTACTTAAGTTGCTTTACACTACATTACATTACATTACATGACATGACATGACATGACATGACATGACATGACATGACATGACATGACATGACATGACATGACATGACATGACATGACATGACATTACATTACATTACATTACATTACATTACATTACATTACATTACATTACATTACATTACATTACATTACATTACATTACATTACATTACATTACATTACATTACATTACATTGCATTGCATTGCATTACATTACATTACATTACATTACATTACATCACATCACATCACATCACATCACATCACATCACATCACATCACATCACATTGCATTGCATTGCATTGCATCACATCACATCACATCACATCACATCACATCACATCACATCACATCACATCACATCACATCACATCACATCACATCACATCACATCACATCACATTACATCACATTACATTACATTACATCACATCACATCACATCACATCACTTCACATCACATCTCATCTCATCACATCTCATCACATCACATTAATTGTTAGCCTGATTATATAACATGGTCTTTAAGCCTTCTGGATGATCCGAGAGACTAGGGTCACCAGGTTAGGCCTCCAGGGTTTGGGTGGTGTGTGGATGGTGTGTGGGTGGTGTGTAGATGGAGGTGTCGATGGGTACTGGGTTGCAACAGCTCTCCACAAGTCTAGGGTCTCCAGGTTAGCCTTCTGGATGCTCCGAGGGGGTGGGGGTAGGAAGACAGATTTTGGACCACATCATGAAAACGGTATCTGATTCAGATGTGAGTTGGAATTGCGGAAGTTTCAGACGAAAAGAGTTTGTTTTTGAAGGGTTGCTTACTGGATGAGTTAAGCCACTTTCGACTTGAGTTTCAGATTATACATACCCAGGGGTCGGCTTTGTTATAAAATATTAGTGAATAAATAATATTTTATAATATTATGTATTATTAGTCGAACGAGCCGTCTCACCAGAATTTCGAATTTATTTGAAAAACTAATATTACTGTGACACTATAATAATATTAGTTAATATTAGTTTTCCAAACACTAATATTAGTTGCCGTTCCCTACATATACCACTCATGGCGGCAAGTCAGTATTTTTATTTCAGATTTCTGTAGGCTAGGTTGAGTAGCTAATCAAGCTGATTTCAGGATTGTTGCATAGACATCCCATGGCAGAGCATGAAGCATTGAGCCCGAGGAGTTCTGGGGGCTTATGAGTTGCCATGCAATGACAGAATGGCAATGCAGTGACAATGCGTCATCGGGAAAAACACTGAAGTATTCCCACAAGCATTTTCATTTTGGCGGAGCCCCCCCTTCTGGGGGGCGGGAGTCCCCATGTTTACCCATTTGTCCGTCCGACCATCCGTCTGACCGCGATGAAGCCTGACACGTCAGCCAACGGTCTCGTAACTAACTCGCTTCATTTGCCACCTGTTGCTCCGTCGCGATCACTCTCCGCCATTTTTTAGCGTCGCAGGCGACGCTGCATAGAACTTGTTCTTTCGATTGTTTGGGGTTAAGTTCATTAATTCCTTTTTCTTTTTAAGCCCTTCCTCTCACGGTTGGGCAAGTCCCATTAGCCTATTTGGCCTACCCCTGGACTGTAACAGCATACAAGCATGCACTCTCTGCAACCATGGGCCTTCATGTCTATTTGAGTTCACACGAATCCAGGTAATTGAACTTGAACTTGAACTTGAACTTGAACTTGAACTTGGTTACAATGTTACATGTCTCCAGCCTTTAAGGCTGCTCGCCACCTTCAGAAGTAACATCATAAATTCAAATCAGAGCATTATTGCCAAAATATACTTGACCCAATCTCCTCATAAAATTATTGATAAACAATGGTAACTTCTTACAATCAGCAATGCAGGTGTATGTGATGAGCTGTCCTCAAATATTAAACACATCTGTCCACCAGGGTACTACTTCTTGCCAAATTGGCCAGCGCTTAAAGCGCACAAACGTCAAATTGGTCAGCGCTTTTTAGTGCAAAAAGATCAAAAACTGCGCGCTGCGCCCACAGGGGGTTGAAAAAACTGCGCAAAACGCGCAGAGGGGCTGAAAAAGGCAGCGCGGCACCGCGCTGCCGCGTGCACTTAGTACTACCCTGTTGCCCACCTCACTGACAATCACTCTGCCTCCTCACCTCAATATATCTAGACTTCTACACCCCTACACCTCTAAAATGATTAACCTCAACCAAATATTAAACACACCTGCCCACGTCACTCACAATCACTCTGCCTCCACACCTCAATACATCTAGACTTCTACACCCCTACACTAAACTTCTAAAATTAGTGACCTCTTAACCAGTCTTAACCAAGTATTAAACACACCTGCCAAGGTAGGGGGTAGCCACTCCGGGGGTGGGGTTTTAGGGTTTAGGGGAGGTAGGGTTTCGCTTAAACCGGTCACCCCTGGAATTGCTACCCTCAGAGCAGCTTCCCCCTACCACTTGCCCATCTCACTCAAAATCTCTAGACTTCTACACCCCTACACCTCTAAACCTCTAAAATGATTAACCTCTTAACCAAATATTAAACACACCTGCCCACCTCACTCCCTATCACTCTGACTCCACACCTCAATATCTCTAGACTTCTACACCCTTACACCTCTAAACCTCTAAAATTATTGACCTCTTGACCAGTCTTGACCAAATATTAAACACACCTGACCAGGTAGTGGGTAGCCACTCCGGGGGTGAGGGTTTAGGGTTTAGGAGGGTTACGATTTAGGGTTAAACGGCCACCCCCGGAGTTGCTACCCCCTGAGTAGCTTCCCCCTACCACCTGCCCACCTCACTCACAATCGCTCTTCCTCCAAACTTCTAAATCTTTAGACTTCTACACCCCTACACTAAAAACTTGATCCCCACGGGTGCACTTAAGCGTTCGCGGTCGCTGTCAACTACCATGGTAGCTTTGTCCAGGTAAATTAGCAGCCCGTTCTCTACCGCCATAAGACGGGGCTCCCTTAACACCACGCCCCACCAGGCGTTATCATTACTTCATTACACCCCTACTTTAACTTTAACTTGGTTACATAGCTTCATCCAGCAATTTGGCTGTTCAACGCCTTCGGCAGTAAACAAAAAATTTACCAGTCAAAATGCACGGATTCAGTACTCTGAAATTTCCTGTGCGAGGGGGGGGGGGGGGGGGGGGGGGATACTCGATACTCGATACTTGATACTCGAAAATGTAAACGCGACCAAAATATATTTTTCTTTTCATTCTTTCATTTTCTTCTTCTTTTCATTTCCCCATTTCCCCCTTTTTTTACATTTCTCCCTTTTTCATTTCCCCATTTCCCCCTTTTTTTACACCCCTACATCTGTACAACTCTCAAATGATCCACCTCTTAGCCTCTACACTTCCACACCTCTTTACCTCTACCCCTAAAAAAATATAAACTTCTGAACCTCTGAACCTCACCGCTCTAGAGTGAGCTTTTTGTACCTGTGTATATGTATCTTATAGTCCAGGAGTAGGCCCAATAGGCTAAAGGGACTTGCGTAACCGTGATAGGAAGGGCTACACAGAAAAAGCATTGATGAACTGAACCCCAAACAATCGTTCACCCTGAGTTTGCTACAGTGATCACTTAATTCTACAATATAATTGAATCATCGTCTCATCTGGGATGATATTTGAATTGCACGATTATGATCGCATTTTTTAAAAATCGTATTAAGTATTTCCATCCTTCAAAGGAATCAGGATTCATGAACAGCTTTAAAATTATACAATACAACTGGAGGTGTCCTTTTTTGTATCTGACTCCAAATCTTCTCAACCATCCTGCAGCTGCAACTTTTTGACCCTAAACCAACCTGTTGACCCTAAACCATCCTGCAGCTGCAACTTTTTGACCCTTCACCAACTTGTTGACAATAAACCATCCTGCTGCTGCAACCTTTTGACCCCAAACCAACTTTTTGACCCTAAACCATCCTGCAGCTGCAACTTTTTGACAATGGCATGTAACGGGTCCGCTGTCTGCTTTGATACCGTCCAGCCATCCCCGCCACCTCCATTCCCTCCCCCTCCTCTCCCACTACCACCCCCCTCCCCTCAACCCCCTCCACCCTATCCTTCTCCTCCCCCTCCTACTCCCCCCCCCTCCTCCACCTCCTCCCCCCCCTCCTCTCCCACCACCACCACCGCCAACACCACCCTCACCTCCTCCTCCACCTCCTCCATCTCCCCCTTCCCCCCCTTTGCCACCCCCAGACCCTCCCAGCCCCCCCAGCCCCCCCTCCGCCCCCTCCTCCCTACCCCCCGTCACCTCCCTTTCCCCCTTCACCCCCCCCTTCCACTCCCCCCACCCCCCTCCCACCAGTTCTCCCTCCCCTCCATCACCCCCCCAGCCCCCCACCATCTCCTCCACCTCCTCCCAGCCCCCCAGGACCGGGCTTGGTCCTGATCCCCTTGGGTTACCAAGGAAACTTTCAATACACAACAGTACTGTCCCCCTCCGAGGCTCAACTTCAATCCATTACCCAGGGGGTTTCAGAAGCAACTGGAATCAGCGTGCAGGTAACTTGAACTTGAACTTGAACTTGAGCTTGGTTGCATGGATACAGCCTTGATGGTCAATGGGCATGCATGTGTGTGGCTGTGCGTGTGTGTGAGAGGGTGTGAGGGTGGGTGGGTTGGGTTGGGTTGGGGGGGTTGGGGGTTGGGGGGGGGGGGAAGAGGGGGCGTTCAAGGAAACTGTCAATACACGACAGCACTGACCCCCTCCGAGGCTCAACTTCAATCCATTATCCAGGGGGTATCCGAAGGAACTGGAATCAGCGTGCAAGTAACGAAGGGAATTAAAGGGGGGTCCGTCGTTATGTTAATTAAAGGGGGCCCCGTCGGTAAAACTGGAATCAGCTCGCAGGTTACTGAGGGAATTAAAGGGGGCCCCGTCGGTAAAACTGGAATCAGCTTGCAGGTTACTGAGGGAATTAAAGGGGGCCCCGTCGGTAAAACTGGAATCAGCTTGCAGGTTACTGAGGGAATTAAAGGGGGCCCCGTCGGTAAAACTGGAATCAGCTTGCAGGTTACTGAGGGAATTAAAGGGGGCCCCGTCGGTAAAACTGGAATCAGCTTGCAGGTTACTAAGGGAATTAAAGGGGGCCCCGTCGGTAAAACTGGAATCAGCTTGCAGGTTACTAAGGGAATTAAAGGGGGCCCCGTCGGTAAAAACTGGATCAGCTTGCAGGTTACTAAGGAATTAAAGGGGAGCCCCGTCGGTAAACTGGAATCAGATTGCAGGTTACTAAGGAATTAAAGGGGGCCCCGTCGGTAAAACTGGAATCAGATTGCAGGTTACTAAGGGAACTAAAGGGGGGGGGGGGGGGGGGGGGGGGGAGTAAGAGAGATGCCAGAGGTTAGGGAGGTGGGGTTAGAGGGACTGGAGGAGTACACAAAAGTGTTGGCACCCTCCCAGGCTCAGCTTCAATCCATTACCCTGGGGTTATTCGAAGCAACTGGAATCAGCGTGCAGGTAACTTGAACTTGAACTTGAACTTGAGCTTGGTTACATGGATCCAGCCTTGAAGGTCAATGGGTATGCATGTGTGAGGGTTGTGTGTGTGTGTGTGTGTGTGTGTGTGTGTGTGTGTGTGTGTGGGGGGGGGGGGGGGGTCAAGGAAACTTGTAATACACAACAGCACTGTCCCCATACCTGGCTCAATGTCAGCAACTGGAATCAGCTTGCAGTTAACTAAGGGACTAAAAGGGGGGGCCGTTGTTATGTTAATTAAAGGGGGCCCCGTCGTTACAGCTGGAATCAAATTCAAGTTCAAGTTACTTGCAGGTAAATTGAACTTGAATTTGAATTTGAACTTGGAATTGAGCTTGTTTACATGGATCCAGCCTTGAAGGTCAATGGGTGTGCATGTGTGTGTGTGTGTGTGTGTGGGTGGGGGGGGGTGGGTGGGGGGGGGGGCATCTACACATCAACTGACCAGGAGTATGTGAGTGCCCTATATTGCGTCACAGAAGACCTGCCCCCTGACTGCATCCAATACACTCCCCAGGCAGTTTATTTCATGTCGCAGGCACATTCTCATCAAAATACACTTAACCTCAACTCACAGGACATGTACACTTCAAGTGACCAAGAGTACGCAAGTGCCCTGTATCGCGTCACAGAGGACTCACCCAGTGGCTGCCGCCAATGCACTTCACACTCCACACTTCACATTCCACACTTCACAACACTCCACTCGCTGCACTCAGAACTCCACACTCAACACTCAACACTCCACACCCAACACCCAACACTCAGTACTCCAGACTCAACATTCAACACTCAAGACTCCACTCTCCACACTCAACACTCAACACTCCACTCGCTGCACTCAACACTCAACACTCAACACTCCACTCGCCGCACCCAACCCTTAACACTCCACTCACTGCACTCAACGCTCAACACTTCACTCAACGCACTCAACACTCAACACTCAACATTCCAATCAAAGGGCTCTCGCAGGAAACTCGCAGCAAACTCGCAGGACATCTACACATCAACTGGCCAGGAGTATGTGAGTGCCCTGTATCGCGTCACAGCGGACCCACCCAGTGGCTGCCGCCAATGCACTCCACACTCCACACTCAACAATCAGCACTCCACACTCAACACTCCACTTGCCGCACTCAACACTCGCCACTCCACTCTCCGCACTCAACACTCAACACTCCACTCTCCGCACTCAACATTCAACACTCGATACTCAACACTCCGCTCTCCGCTCACCGCTCTTTACACTCCACTCTCCACACTCAACACTCCACTCTCCGCACTCAACACTCCACTTGCCGCACTCAACACTCAACACTCCACTCTCCACACTCAACACTCCACTCTCCACACTCAACACTCCACTCTCCACACTCCACACTCCACTCTCCACACTCAACACTCCACTTTCCGCACTCAACACTCAGCAATCCACTTGCCACTCTCAACACTGAACACTCCACTTGCAGGGCTCTCGCAGGAAACTCGCAGCAAACTTGCAGGACATCTACACATCCAGTGACCAGGAGTATGTGAGTGCCCTGTATCGCGTTACTGAGGAACCACCCAGTGGCTGCCTCCAATGCACCCCCGAGCTGGCAGCTTCCGTGGCACAGGCCCTGTGCCAGCAACTCGTCGTGCCATGCGCGTCCGTGCAGGCAGGGTGTATATACACAGGTCCAGCGCCCGCGACCATGCCCTCGCAGCTGTCTCCCAACCCTCAGGCTACCCCCCCATCCTTCCCAGGTCTGACACGTACTCCATGCACAGCGTTTATCATGTCCGTCTTTGAGCTTGGACTGCAACAGAACAGCATCAATTTTGCCCTTCGTCTGTACAACCAGCCCATAGTCCTCGGCAATAACCGCCTGGTTCAAAACCCCGAGGCAAATGACGTGGGAGTAGCAAGTGACATTACAGTGTCTATCCAAAATATTGAAGGTGAAAGTCAGCAGGTCAATGCAAGCATGCCCATCCCTGTCATTGCCAGCGTCATGGGAGTGCCCACAAATATGGTGGGTTCATGTCACTGGAGCTGGTTTGTAATGAGAACAGTGGCAGCTTTGTATCCTTCATTTATGTCGCACGCGTGCCTATCCCTGTCATTGTCAGTGTCATGGGAGTGCCCACAAATTTGGTGGTTTCATGTCACTGGAGCTGGATTGTAATGAGAAGGGTGACAGCTCTGTATAGTTCATTTCTGTTGCAAGCGTGCCCATCCTTGTTATTGCCAGTGTTATGGGAGTGCCCATTAATATGGTGGGTTCAAGTCACTGGAGTGATTGTTCATTGTGCTCTCATTTGGATTTTGAAAGCAGCAGCTTGGAACGGCTGTTCATTGCTCCACCACCAAGCCAAGCCAAGATCCCACAGTGTGCTGATTGATTGTTTGCTATGATTTCAGGTGGATTTGGTAGCTGGTAACGGCTGTTCATAGGAGCTCTGCCACCAAGCCAAGCCAAGATCCCACAGTGTGCTGATTGATTGCTTGCTATGATTTCAGGTGGATTCGGTAGCTTGTAACGGCTGTTCATAGGAGCTCTGCCACCAAGCCAAGCCAAGATCCCACAGTGTGCTAATTGATTGCTTGCTATGATTTCAGGTGATTTGGTAGCTTGTAAGGCTGTTCATAGGAGCTCTGCCACCAAGCCAAGCCAAGATCCCACAGTGTGCTGATTGATTGCTTGCTATGATTTCAGGTGGATTTGGTAGCTTGTAACGGCTGTTCATAGGAGCTCTGCCACCAAGCCAAGCCAAGATCCCACAGTGTGCTGATTGATTGCTTGCTATGATTTCAGGTGGATTTGGTAGCTTGTAACGGCTGTTCATAGGAGCTCTGCCACCAAGCCAAGCCAAGATCCCACAGTGTGCTGATTGATTGCTTGCTATGATTTCAGGTGGATTTGGTAGCTTGTAACGGCTGTTCATAGGAGCTCTGCACCAAGCAAGCCAAGATCCCACAGTGTGCTGATTGATTGCTTTGCTATGATTTCAGGTGGATTTGGTAGCTTGTTAACGGCTGTTCATAGGAGCTCTGCCACCAAGCCAAGCCAAGATCCACAGTGTGCTGATTGGATTGCTTGCTATGATTTCAGGTGGATTTGGTAGCTTGTAACGGCTGTTCATAGGAGCTCTGCCACCAAGCCAAGCAAGAGCCCACAAATGTGCTGTTGATTGTGGCGTAGATTTCAGGTGGATTTGGTACTTGTAAACAGCTGTTTTTCATTTGGACTGCCAACAAGCCAAGCCAGATCCAAAGTGTGCTGATTGTTGCATTGGCTATATTTCAGGTGGATTTGGTACTTGTACGGCTTTCATAGGATCGCTGGCCACCAAGCAAAGCACAGATCCACAGTGGTGCTGAGTGATTGCTTTCGATGATTTCAGGTGGATTTGGTAGCTTGTACCGCTGTTCAGAGAGGCTCTGCCACAAGCCAAGCCAAGATCCAACAGTGTGCTGAGGAGTGTTTGCTATGATTTCAGGTGGATTTGGTGCTTTAACGGCGTTCATAGAGCTCGCCACCAAGCCAAGCCAAGATCCCAAGTGCTGATTGATGCTTGCGGTGATTTCAGGTGGATTTGGTAGCTTGAACGGCGGTTTCATAGAGCTCGTCCACCAGCAAAGCCAAAGCCACAAGTGCTGATTGATTTTGCTATGAGTCAGTGGATTGGTAGCTTGTAACGGCTGTTCATAGGAGCTCTGCCACCAAGCCAAGCCAAGTTCCCACAGTGTGCTGATTGATTGCTTGCTATGATTTCAGGTGGATTTGGTAGCTTGTAACGGCTGTTCATAGGAGCTCTGCCACCAAGCCAAGCCAAGATCCCCATTAGTCCTTGATTGTCCTTGCGTGCTATGTATTTTTCAGGTGTATTGGTTGCGTGTAACTGCTGTTCATAGTGAGCTCTGCCACAAGCCAAGCCCAAGATCCCACAGGGTGCTGATTGATGATTGCTATGATTTCAGGGTGGATTTTGGTAGCTTGAACGGCTGTTCAATAGGAGCTCTGCCACCAAGCCAAGCCTAATATCCCACAGTGTGACGATTTGATTGCTTCTATGTTCAGGTGGAATTTGGTAGCTTGTAACGGCTGTACATATGAGGACTCTGCCACCAAGCCAAGCCAAAGATCCCACTGTGCGGATTGATTGTTTGCGATGAGGTCAGGGTGGATTTGGTAGCCTTGTAACGGCTTTCAGAGCTCTGCCACCAAGCCAAGCCAAGATCCCACAGTGTGCTGATTGATTGTTTGCTATGATTTCAGGTGGATTTGGTAGCTTGTAACGGCTGTTCATAGGAGCTCTGCCACCAAGCCAAGCCAAGATCCCACAGTGTGCTGATTGATTGCTTGCTATGATTTCAGGTGGATTCGGTAGCTTGTAACGCTGTTCATAGGAAGCTCTGCCACCAAGCGCAACCAAGATCCCACATGTGCTGATTGGGATTAGTTTTCGCTATGATTTTCAGGGGATTTGGTAGCTTGTAACGCTTCGTCTCAATGGAGCTCTCCACAAGCCGAAGCCAAGAGCCCATAGGTGCTATTGAGGTGGTTGCTATGATTGCATGATTTTGGTTGGCTTGTAACCGCTTTCATAGAGCGCTGCCAAAAGCCAAGTCCAAGATCCCACAGTGTGCGGATTGATTGCTTGCTATGAGATCAGGTGGATTTTGGTAGCTTGTAACGGCTTTCATAGGAGCCTCTGCAAAAAGCCACCAAGACCAAAATGGCTTTGATTGCTTCTATGATTTCGGTGGATTTGGTAGCTTGTAAACGGCTTTCATAGAGCTCTGCCACCAAGCAAGCCAAGTCCACAGTGTGCTGATTGTGCTTGCTATGATTTCAGGTGGATTTGGGTAGCTTGTAACAGGCTGTTTCATAGGACGTCTGCCACCAGCCAAGCCAACCTACCCCGGACATTGTGCTGATTGATTGGCTTGCTATGATTTCCGGGGGATTTGGTAGCTTGTAACGGCTGTTTAAATAGGAGCTCTGGCTCTTGCCACCAGCCAAGCCAAAGATCCACGCGTGTGCTGATTGATTGCTTGCGTATATTTCAGGTGGATTTGGTCAGCTGTGTAAACGGCTGTTCTACTCCGATCTCGGCTGGCCACAAACCAACCAAGATCCCCAGTGTGCTATTGAGTGTTTGCTAAGATTTTAAGGGGATTTTCTACTTTGTAACGGCTGTCAAGAGGCTCGGCCACCGAAGCCCAACAAGATCCACTGTGCTGATTTGATGCTGCTATGATTTCAGGTGGATTTGTACTTGTAAACGGCTTTCATAGGAAGCTCTGCCACAACCAAGCCAAGTCCACAGTGTTGCTGATTGCTCTTGCTTGTCTATGATTTTCAGGTGGAGTCGGTAGCTTGTAACGGCTGTTCATTGGAGCTCAACCAAAGCCAGACAATATCCCACAGTGTGCTGATTGATTCGTGCAGATGAGTTCATGGATTGGTAGCTTGTAACGGCTTGTTCATAGGAGCTCTGCACCAACCAAGCCAAGATCCCACGTGTGATGATTGCTTCTTGCTATGATTTCAGGTGGATTTGGTTGCTGTACCGGCTTTCATAGAGCTTCTCCCACCAAGCCAGCCAAGATCCCATAGTGGTGCTGATTGATTGCTGCTAATGATTTCCAGTGGACCGGAAGCTTGTAACGGCTGTTCATAGGAGCTCTGCCACCAAGCCAAGCCAAGATCCCACAGTGTGCTGATTGATTGCTTGCTATGATTTCAGTGGACTCGGTAGCTTGTAACGGCTGTTCATAGGAGCTCTGCCACCAAGCCAAGCCAAGATCCCACATTTCTGATTGATCTTGCTATGTTTCAGGTGGATTTGGTTGCTTGAAACAGCTGTTCATATAGCTCTTCCACCACCAAGGCCAAGATCCCACAGTGTGCTGATTGATTGCTTGCTATGAATCTCCAGGTGATTTGTAGGTTGTAACGCTGTTCATAGGAGCTGCGCCCCAAAGCCCAGCCAAATCCACAGTGTGCGGATTGATTGCTTGCTAGGAGTTTTCCGTGATTTGGACGTGTAACGCGGTTCATAGGAGCTCTCCACAACCAAGCCAGATCCCACAGTGGGCTGATTATTGCTTGCTATGATGTCAGGTGGATTGTAGCGTGTAACGGCTGTTCATACGAGCTCTGCCACCAAGCAAGCCCAAGATCCCACATGTGCTGATTGTGTTTTGCTATGATTTCGCATTTGGTAGGCTTGTAACGGCTGTTCTAGAGCTCTCCACCAAGCCAAGCAAGATCCCACAGTGTGCGGATTGATCACCCTGCCTTGCTATGATTTCAGGTGGATTTGGTAGCTTTGTACGCTTTCATAGGAGTCTGCACCATAACCCAAGCGCAAGATACCCACATGATGCTGAGTATTGGCGTGCTAATGATTTCAGGTGATTCGTAAGCTGGTAACGCTGTCTTGAGCCACCAAGCAAGCCAAATCCACAGTTTGCTGATTAATTGTTGCTATGAGGTCAGTGGATTTGGTAGCTTGTAAACGGCTTTCATAGGAGATCTGCCACCAAGCCACCAAGATCCCATAGTGAGTGCTGATGATTGCTTGCTATGATTTCAGGTGACTCAGTAACGTTTGTAACGGCTGTTCAAGCTCTGCCACCAAAGCCAGCCAAGATCCCACAGTGTGCGGAGGGAATTGCTTGCTATGAATTTCAGTTGGACTCGGTGAAGCTTGTAACGGCTGTTCATAGGAGCTCTGGGCCACCAAACCAAGCCAAGAACCACAGTGTGCTGAGTTATTTGCTGGTCTATGATTTCAAGGTGGATTTGGTAGCTTGTAACGGCTGTTCCATAGGAGGCTCTCCCAAAAAAACCCAGCCAGCCAAATCCCACGTGTGCATGATTGATTGTAATGGCTATGATTTCATTCGCGGGAGTTGGTAGCTTGTAACGGCTGTTCAATAGAGCGTGCCGACCAAGCCAGCCAAGATCCCAGTGTGCTGATTGGAATTGGTTTGCTATGATTTTCAGGTGTAGGGGGGTAGCGTGTACGCTGTTCAGAGGAGCCTCACCAAGCCAAGCAAGATCCCACAGGGGGGCTATGGAATTGGTGACTAGGATGTCAGTGGATTTGGTAGCGTGACGCTGTTCATTGGAGCTCTGCCACCAGCCAAGCCAATCCCACGTGTGGCGGATTGAGTGCGTGGAGGATTTCAGGTAAACGCTCGGTAAGCTTGTACGGCTTTCATCATAGAGCTCTGCCGCCAAGCCACCAAGATCCACGTTGGCTGATTGATTGCGCTTGGGCTATGATTTCAGGTGGATTTGGGAGCGTGTAACGCGGTTCATAGGACGCTGCCACCAAGGCCAGCCAGATCCCACAAGGTGAGCTGATTGCTTATTCTATGATTCAGTGGATTTGGGAGCTTAGTAACGGCTGGTCAAGGAGCTCTGCCACCAAACCAAGCCAAGATCCACCTGTGCTGATTGATGGTGGGCTATTTTCAGGGTGGATTTTGCGGTAGCTTGGAACCGGGGCCGGTTAAGGAGCCCTGCCACCAACCAAGCCAAGATCCCACATGTGCTGATGATTGCTTGCTATGATGGTCAGGTGGATTTGGTAGCTAGTAACGGCGTCAGAGGAGCTCTGCCACCATGCCAAGCCAAATCCCACAGTGGGCTGAGTGATTGTGTGATCTGATTTCAGGTGGATTTTGGTAGCTGTAACGCTGTTCAGTGGACTCCACAACCAGCCAGGATCCCACGTGTGCTGATTGATGGCTTGCTATATTTCAAGGTTGGATTTTGGTACGGGTAACGGCTGTTCAGAGGCTTCTCCACCAACCAACCAAGATCCCCAGTGTGCTGAGTGATTTGCTTGCTTATTCAAGTGATTGTGGTAGCTGGCATATCAAACAATCATCAGCACACTGTGGGATCTTGGCTTGGCTTGGTGCCAGAGCTCCTATGAACAGCCGTTACAAGCTACCAAATCCACCTGAAATCATAGCAAGCAATCAATCAGCACACTGTGGATCTTGGCTTGGCTTGGTGGCAGAGCTCCTATGAACAGCCGTTACAAGCTACCAAATCCACCTGAAATCATAGCAAGCAATCAATCAGCACACTGTGGGATCTTGGCTTGGCTTGGGAGCTCTCAATGAACAGCGTTACAGCTACCAATCCACCTGAAATCATAGCAAACAATCAATCAGCACACTGTGGGATCTGTGCTTGGCTTGGTGGCAGAGCTCCTATGAACAGCCGTTACAAGCTACAGAATCCACCTGAAATCATAGCAAGCAATCAATCAGCACACTGTGGGATCTTGGCTTGGCTTGGTGGCAGAGCTCCTATGAACAGCCGTTACAAGCTACCAAATCCACCTGAAATCATAGCAAGCAATCAATCAGCACACTGTGGGATCTTGGCTTGGCTTGGTGGCAGAGCTCCTATGAACAGCCGTTACAAGCTACCAAATCCACCTGAATCATAGCAACAATCAATCACACACTGGGGGATCTTGGCTTGGTCTTGGTGGCAGAGCTCCTATGAACAGCCGTTACAGCTACCAAATCCACCTGAATATCATAGCACAACAATCATCAGACATGTGGGATCTTGGCTTGGCTTGGTGGCAGACTCCTATGAACAGCCGTTACAAGCTACCAAATCCACCTGAAATCATAGCAAGCAATCAATCAGCACACTGTGGGATCTTGGCTTGGCTTGGTGGCAGAGCTCCTATGAACAGCCGTTACAAGCTACCAAATCCACCTGAAATCATAGCAACCAATCAATCAGCACACGTGGGATCTTGGCTTGGCTTGGTGGCAGAGCTCCTATGAACAGCCGTTACAAGCTACCAAATCCACCTGAAATCATAGCAACAATCAATCAGCACACTGTGGATCTTGGCTTGGCTTGGTGGCGAGCTCCTATGAACAGCCGTTACAAGCTACCAATCCACCTGAAATCATAGCAAGCAATCAATCAGCACACTGTGGGATCTTGGCTTGGCTTGGTGGCAGAGCTCCTATGAACAGCCGTTACAAGCTACCAAATCCACCTGAAATCAGCAACAACAATCAGCACACTGTGGATCTTGGCTTGGCTTGGTGGCAGAGCTCCTATGAACAGCCGTTACAAGCTACCAAATCCACCTGAAATCATAGCAAACAATCAATCAGCACACTGTGGGATCTTGGCTTGGCTTGGTGGCAGAGCTCCTATGAACAGCCGTTACAAGCTACCAAATCCACCTGAAATCATACAAGCAATCAATCAGCACATGTGGGATCTTGGCTTGGCTTGGTGGCAGAGCTCCTATGAACAGCCGTTACAAGCTACCAAATCCACCTGAAATCATAGCAACAATCAATCAGCACACTGTGGGATCTTGGCTTGGTTGTGGCAGAGCTCCTATGAACAGCCGTTACAAGCTACCAAATCCACCTGAAATCATAGCACAATCAATCAGACATGTGGGATCTTGGCTTGGCTTGGTGGCAGAGCTCCTATGAACACCGTTACAAGCTACCAAATCCACCTAAAATCATAGCAAGCATCAATCAAGCACACTGTGGGATCTTGGCTTGGCTTGGTGGCAGAGCTCCTATGAACAGCCGTTACAAGCTACCAAATCCACCTGAAATCATAGCAAACAATCAATCAGCACACTGTGGGATCTTGGCTTGGCTTGTTGAAGCTCCAATGAACAGCCGTTACAAGCTACCAATCCACCTGAAATCATAGCAAGCAATCATCAGCACACTGTGGGATCTTGGCTTGGCTTGTGGCAGAGCTCCTATGAACGCCGTTACAAGCTACCAAATCCACCTGAAATCATAGCAACAATCAATCAGACACTGTGGATCTTGGCTTGGCTTGGTGGCAGAGCTCCTATGAACAGCCGTTACAAGCTACCAAATCCACCTGAAATCATAGCAAGCAAGCAATCAGCACACTGTGGGATCTTGGCTTGGCTTGGTGGCAGAGCTCCTATGAACAGCCGTTACAAGCTACCAAATCCACCTGAAATCATAGCAAGCAATCAATCAGCACACTGTGGGATCTTGGCTTGGCTTGTTGGAGCTCCAATGAACAGCCATTACAAGCTACCGAATCCACCTGAAATCATAGCAAACAATCAATCAGCACACTGTGGGATCTTGGCTTGGCTTGGTGGCAAGACTCCTATGAACGCCGTTACAAGCTACCAAATCCACCTGAAATCATAGCAAGCAATCAATCAGCACACTGTGGGATCTTGGCTTGGCTTGGTGGCAGAGCTCCTATAACAGCCGTTACAAGCTACCAAATCCACCTGAAATCATAGCAAGCAATCAATCAGCACATTGTGGGATCTTGGGGGGAAGAACAGAAAAATGATAGGTGGAAACAAAGACTATAATTACTGTTGAAGAGAAAAATATGAATAATAAAGATCACTGCATATGCAGTTTTCAGCATGCTGCCTAGCCACCTCAAGCTTTATTCGATGGCTCCCTGATAACTCATTCTCACCTCACATGTGTTGGTGGTTGGTTGGTGGTAGTGTACGCGACCTCGCTTCGCTCCTCACCGTGCTGTGTGGTTGTTGGTTGTGTCAGGCTCATGTGAACTATGCGCACCAACACCACCACATCAGCACCAACAAACATGTAGGGGCTGTGGAGAGAGATCTCTACAGCACGGCATCGACAACGAGTCTTGGGGGTGGGCTCTGGCAGCATCTGAAAACGAGCATCTAAGCAGTGCACTGCTTTAGTACTGCAGTAATAAAATGCTGACTCTATTCATTGGGTAATCAAATATGAAAAATCAAAACGATGCACTTCGAGATGCTAAGTGTCACTGTTTGGTTAGACTGCCTATAAGTACAAATCACTGAATTATTAACGAATACTAAGTTGAAACAGCACGCTAATGCAAGTGGGCATTTTGGTGGGGAAGGGAAGAAAGAATAAGAGAAAGTAAAGAAGAATGGAAAAAAAAAAAAAAGAAGACAAAAGGAAAAAGGAATGTGAGATAATAAAAAAAAAATTTGAGGTATGAAATAGAAACTAAGTTGGGTACAGACATAAGAAAAGTAAGTCAGGGTGGACGGGTTAAGGTGCAACCTGTGAATCGTTGCACTAACCGCTTGCATCCTTAGTCACTGTAACCAATTCTTTCTTTTCTCTCTTGTCTTTCCTTCCCCTTATACCTCATAGCTATCTTAGCCCTCTCCCATTCCCCTGTGGGTGAGCGACCTTCGAGCTACTTGTCGAGCCCTTGGCTTGAGGTAAAGCTACCATGCATTCAGCCAATATCCGCGCTCTGAACAGCACACCGATCGGGACTGTCCTATCATGGCGCACCAGCGCCGTACCAAATCAGTAGCACGCTCGTGATCTCATGGCTGTGCTTGTGGTGGCGCTCACATAATAGCAACATCCAACAGTCCGTTACAAGCTAACCTTCCACCTGATCATAGCAACCATCAATCAGCACACTGTGGGATCTTGGCTGTGCTTGGTGGACATGCAACTCCTATGAACAGCTACAGCTCCAATCCACTGAAATCATAGCAACAACAATCAGCACACTGTGGGATCTTGGCTTGGCTTGGTGGCAGAGCTCCTATAACAGCCGTTACAAGCTACCAAATCCACCTGAATCATAGCACAACAATCAGCACACTGTGGGATCTTGGCTTGGCTTGGTGGCAGCTCCTATGAACGCCTTTACAAGCTACCAAATCCACCTGAAATCATAGCAACAATCAATCAGCACACTGTGGGATCTTGGCTTGGCTTGGTGGCGAGCTCCAATGAACAGCCGTTACAAGCTACCAAATCCACCTGAAATCATAGCAAACAATCAATCAGCACACTGTGGGATCTTGGCTTGGCTTGGTGGCAGAGCTCCTATGAACAGCCGTTACAAGCTCCAAATCCACCTGAAATCATAGCAAGCAATCAATCAGCACATTGTGGGATCTTGGCTTGGCTTGGTGGCAGAGCTCCTATGAACAGCCGTTACAAGCTACCAAATCCACCTGAAATCATAGCAAACAATCAATCAGCACACTGTGGGATCTTGGCTTGGCTTGGTGGCAGAGCTCCTATGAACAGCCGTTACAAGCTACCAAATCCACCTGAAATCATAGCAAGCAATCAATCAGCACACTGTGGGATCTTGGCTTGGCTTGGTGGCAGAGCTCCATTGAACAGCCGTTACAAGCTACCAATCCACCTGAATCATAGCAAGCAATCAATCAGCACACTGTGGGATCTTGGCTTGGCTTGGTGGCAGAGCCCTATGAACAGCCGTTACAACTACCAATCCACCTGAAATCATAGCAAGCAATCAATCAGCACACTGTGGGATCTTGGCTTGGCTTGGTGGCAGAGCTCCTATGAACAGCCGTTACAAGCTACCAAATCCACCTGAAATCATCAAACATCAATCAGCACACTGTGGGATCTTGCTTGGCTTGGTGGCAGAGCTCCTATGACAGCCGTTACAAGCTACCAAATCCACCTGAAATCATAGCAAGCAATCAATCAGCACACTGTGGATCTTGGCTTGGCTTGGTGCAGAGCTCCTATGAACAGCCGTTACAAGCTACCAAATCCACCTGAAATCATAGCAAGCAATCAATCAGCACACTGTGGGATCTTGGCTTGGCTTGGTGGCAGAGCTCCTATGAACACCGTTACAAGCTACCAAATCCACCTGAAATCATAGCAACAATCAATCAGCACACTGTGGGATCTTGGCTTGGCTTGGTGGCAAGCTCCTATGAACAGCCGTTACAAGCTACCAAATCCACCTAAAATCATAGCAAGCAATCAATCAGCACACTGTGGGATCTTGGCTTGGCTTTGGCAGAGCTCCTATGAACAGCCGTTACAACTACCAAATCCACCTGAAATCAGGCAACAATCAATCAGCACACTGTGGGATCTTGGCTTGGCTTGTGGCAGAGCTCCTATGAACAGCCGTTACAGCTACCAAATCCACCTGAAATCATAGCAAAATCAATCAGCACACTGTGGATCTTGGCTTGGCTTGGTCAGAGCTCCTATGAACAGCCGTTACAAGCTACCAAATCCACCTGAAATCATAGCAAGCAATCAATCAGCACACTGTGGGATCTTGGCTTGCTTGGTGGCAGAGCTCCTATGACAGCCGTTACAAGCTACCAAATCCACCTGAAATCATAGCAAGCAATCAATCAGCACACTGTGGATCTTGGCATGGCTTGGTGGCAGAGCTCCTATGAACAGCCGTTACAAGCTACCAAATCCACCTGAAATCATAGCAAACAATCAATCAGCACACTGTGGGATCTTGGCTTGGCTTGGTGGCAGAGCTCCTATGAACAGCCGTTACAAGCTACCAAATCCACCTGAAATCATAGCAAGCAATCAATCAGCACACTGTGGGATCTTGGCTTGGCTTGGTGGCAGAGCTCCTATGAACAGCCGTTACAAGCTACCAAATCCACCTGAAATCATAGCAAACAATCAATCAGCACACTGTGGGATCTTGGCTTGGCTTGGTGGCAGAGCTCCTATGAACAGCCGTTACAAGCTACCAAATCCACCTGAAATCATAGCAAGCAATCAATCAGCACACTGTGGGATCTTGGCTTGGCTTGTTGGAGCTCCAATGAACAGCCGTTACAAGCTACCAAATCCACCTGAAATCATAGCAAACAATCAATCAGCACACTGTGGGATCTTGGCTTGGCTTGGTGGCAGAGCTCCTATGACAAGCCGTTACAAGCTACCAAATCCACCTGAAATCATAGCAAGCAATCAATCAGCACACTGTGGGATCTTGGCTTGGCTTGGTGGCAGAGCTCCTATGAACAGCCGTTACAAGACCAAATCCACCTGAAATCATAGCAAGCAATCTCAGCACACTGTGGATCTTGGCTTGGCTTGGTGGCAGAGCTCCTATAACAGCCGTTACAAGCTACCAAATCCACCTGAAATCATAGCAAGCAATCAATCAGCACACTGTGGGATCTTGGCTTGGCTTGGTGGCAGAGCTCCTATGAACAGCCGTTACAAGCTACCAAATCCACCTGAATCATAGCAACAATCAATCAGCACACGGTGGGATCTTGGCTTGGCTTGGTGGCAGAGCTCCTATGAACAGCCGTTACAAGCAACCAAATCCACCTGAAATCATAGCAAACAATCAATCAGCACACTGTGGGATCTTGGCTTGGCTTATTTCAGGTGGTTTGGTAGCTTGTAAACGGACCGCTTGTTCATAGGAGCTCTGCCACCAAGCCAAGCCAAGTCCCACCACAGTGTGCTGATGATTGATGGCTATTGATTTCAGGTGGATCTGGTTAGCTTGTAACGGGCCTGGTCATAGTGAGCTCTGCCAACAAGCAAGCCAACGATCCCACAGTGTGCTGTGTGATTTGTTTGCGATGATTTCAAGTGGATTTGGTAGCTTGTAACGGCTTGTTCATAGGAGCTTCTGCCACCAAGCCAAGCCAAAGATCCCACGTGTGCTTGATTGAATTTGCTTTGTATGATTTTCAGGTGGATTTGGTAGATTTAACGGCTGTTCTAGGAGCTCTGCCACCAAGTAAGCCAAAGATCCCCCACAGTGTGCTGATTGATTGTTTGCTATGATTCAAGTGGACTTTGGAGCTTTGAACGGCGTTCATAGGAGCTCTGCCACCAAGCCAAGCCAAGATCCCACAGTGTGCTGATTGATTGCTTGCTATGATTTCAGGTGGTGGATTTGGTAGCTTGTAACGGCTGTTCATAGGAGCTCTGCCACCAAGCCAAGCCAAGATCCCACAGTGTGCTGATTGATTGTTTGCTATGATTTAGGTGGATTTGGTAGCTTGTAACGGCTGTTCATAGGAGCTCTGCTCCACCAAGCCAAGCCAAGATCCCACAGTGTGCTGATTGATTGTTTGCTATGATTTCAGGTGGATTTGGTAGCTTGTAACGGCTGTTCATAGGAGCTCTGCCACCAAGCCAAGCCAAGATCCCACATGTGCTGATTGATTGTTTGCTAGATTTTCAGGTGGATTTGGTAGCTTGTAACGGCTGTTCATAGGAGCTCTGCCACCAAGCAAAGCAAGATCCCACAGTGTGCTGATTGATTGCTTTGCTATGATTTCAGGTGGATTTGGTAGCTTGTAACGGCCTGTTCATAGGAGCTCTGCCACCAGCCAAGCCAAGATCCACAGTGTGCTGATTGATTGTTTGCTATGATTTCAGGTGGATTTGGTAGCTTGTAACGGCTGTTCATTGGAGCTCTGCCACCCAAGCCAAGCCAAGATCCCACAGTGTGCTGATGATTGCTTGTTATGATTTCAGGTGGATTTGGTAGCTTGTAACGGCTGTTCATAGGAGCTCTGCCACCAAGCCAAGCCAAGATCCCACAGTGTGCTGATTGATTGTTTGCTATGATTTCAGGTGGATTTGGTAGCTTGTAACGGCTGTTCATAGGAGCTCTGCCACCAAGCCAAGCCAAGATCCCACAGTGTGCTGATTGATTGCTTGCTATGATTTCAGGTGGATTTGGTAGCTTGTAACGGCTGTTCAAGGAAGCCTCTGCCACCAAGCCAAGCCAGATCCCAAAGTGTGCTGATTGATTGGTTTGGCTATGATTTCAGGGTGGATTGGTAGCTTTGTAACGGCGTTCATAGGAAGCTCTTGCCACCAAGCCAAGCCAGATCCCAATGTGCTGATTGATTTGTTTGCTATGGATTTCAGGTGGATTTGGTTAGCTGGTAACGGCTGTTTGTTCATAGGAGCTCTGCCACCAAGCCAAAGCCACGATCCCACAGTGTGTGATTGATGTTTTTGCTATGATTCAGGTGGAATTTGGTAGTTAGCTTGTAACGACCTGTTCACTAGGAGCTCTGCCACCAAGCCCCAAGCAAGATCCACACAGTGTGCTGATTGATGCTTGCTTATGATTTCAGGTGGATTTGGAGCTTTGGGAAATGGATGTTCATAGGAGCTCTGCACAACCAAGCCAAGCCAAGATCCCACAGTGTGCTGATTGATTGTTTGCTATGATTTCAGGTGGATTTGGCGTAGCTTGTAACGGCTGTTCATAGGAGCTCTGCCACCAAGCCAAGCCAAGATCCCACAGTGTGATGATTGATTGTTTGCTATGATTTCAGGTGGATTTGGTAGCTTGTAACGGCTGTTCATAGGAGCTCTGCCACCAAGCCAAGCCAAGATCCCACAGTGTGCTGATTGATTTGCTTTGGCGATGTTTTCAGGGGGGATTTGGTCGCTGAAGGCTGTTCAAGGAAGCTCTGCCACCAAGCCAAAGCCAAGATGTCCCACAGTGTGCTTGATTGAATTTGCTGCTATGATTTTCAGGTGGACTATGGTTAGGTAGCTTTGTAACGGGGACCCTGGTCATAGGAGCTCTGCACAACCAAGCCAAGCCAAGATCCCACAGTGTGCTGATTTGATTGCTTTGCTATGATCAGGTGGTGGATTTGGTAGCTTGTAACGGCTTCTGTTCATAGGAAGCTCTGCCACCAAGCAAAGCATTTGGATTTTTCCCACAGGGTGAGGAGTGAGTGAGTTGAGTGCATTGTTAGGATTTCGGTGGATTTGGTAGCTTTAACGGGCTGTTCATAGGAGCTCTGCCACCAAGCCCAAGCCAAGATCCCACAGTGTGCTGATTGATTGTTTGCTATGATTTCAGGTTGGAATTCTGGTTAGCTTGCTAACGACTCCCTGTTCATAGGAGGCTCTACCCACCAAGCCAGCCAAGATCCACAGTTGTGGCTGATTGATTTGCGTGCTATGATTTCAGGTGGTGGCTATTGGTTTAGCTGTAACGGCTGTTCATAGGAGCTCTGCCACCAAGCCAAGCCAAGATCCCACAGTGTGCTGATTGATTGTTTGCTATGATTTCAGGTGGATTTGGTAGCTTGTAACGGGTGTTCATAGGAGCTCTGCCACCAAGCCAAGCCAAGATCCCACAGTGTGCTGATTGATTGTTTGCTATGATTTCAGGTGGATTTGGTAGCTTGTAACGGCTGTTCATAGGAGCTCTGCCACCAAGCCAAGCCAAGATCCCACAGTGTGCTGATTGATTGTTTGCTATGATTTCAGGTGGATTTGGTAGCTTGTAACGGCTGTTCATAGGAGCTCTGCCACCAAGCCAAGCCAAAGATCCCACAGTGGGCTGATTAGTGATTGCTATGATTTTTAGGGGGATTTGGTAGCTTGATTGAACGCCTGTTTCATAGGAGTCTGCCACCAAGCCAAGGCCAAGATCCCACAGTGTGCTGATGATTGTCTTGCTATGATTTCAGATGGTTTGGTAGCTTGGAACGGCAGGTTATAGGAGTCTGCCACAGCCAAGCCAAAAGATCCCACGTGTGCTGAGTGATTGGGGCCGATGAGTTCAGGTGGGGGATTTTGGTAAGCTTGTAACGGCTGTCATAGGAGCTATGCCACAAGCCAAGCCCAAGATCCACACAGTGTGCTGGGTGGCTTGATTGCTTGCTATGATTTCAGGTGGATTTGTTTAGCTTGTAAACGGCTGTTTCAAGGGCTCGGCCACCAAGCCAAGCCAAGATCCCACAGTGTTGCTGATTGATTGTTTGCTTATGATCAGGTGGATTTGGTTAGCTTGTAAGGCTGTTTTTAAGAGGAGCTTGCCACCAAAAGCCAAGCCAGATCCCACAGTGGGCATGAGAGTGATTGTTTTGCTAATTGATTCAGGTGGATTTGGTAGCTTGTTGTTAAAGGCTGTCATAGAGCTCTGCCACCAAAGCAAAGCCAAGAGACCACAGGTGAGGTGATTGATTGAGGGATTGGATGTCAGGGGGATGGGGTAGCTTGTTGTAACGGCTGTTTCAGGAAGCTCTGCCACCAGCCAGCCAAGCCAAGATCCCACAGTGTGCTGATTGATTGCTTGCTATGATTGCAGGGGATTTGGTGATGTAACGGCCCTGTTTCATAGGAAGCTCTGCCACCAAGCCAAGCCCAAGATCCCACAGTGTGCTGAGATGATTGTTTGCTATGATTTTGTCAGGTGGATTTTGGTTTAGTAGCTTGTATGTAACGGACTCTGTTCATAGGAGCTCTGCCACAAGCAAGCCAAGATCCCACAAGTTGTGCTGATTGATGCTTTGCTATGAATCAGGTGGATTGGTTTTAGCTTTGGTAACGGCGTTCATAGGAGCTCTGCCACCAAGCCAAGCCAAGATCCCACAGTGTGCTGATTGATTGCTTGCTATGATTTTCAGGGGATTTTGGTAGCTTGTTTGTACGGCTGTTCATAGGAGCTCTGCCACCAAGCCAAGCCAAGATCCCACAGTGTTGTGATTGATTGCTTTTGCTATATTTCGGTCGATTTGGTAGCTTGTAACGGGCTGTCATAGGAGCTCTTGCCACCAAGCCACAGCAACGATCCCACAGTGTGCTGATTTGAGTGCTTTGCTATGATTTCAGGTGATTTGGTTAGCTTGTAACGGCTGTTGTTATAGGAGCTCTGCACCAAGCCAAGCCAAGATCCAACAAGTGTTGCTGATTGATGCTTGCTATGATTTCAGGTGGATTTGGTAGCTTGTAAAGGCTCTGTCCTAGGAGCTCTTGCACCAAGACCAAGCAAGATCCACCGGGTGCTGTTGATTGTGTGTATGATTTCAGGTGGATTTTGGTAGCTTGTAACGGGGACTGTTAGAGGAGCTCATGCCACCAAGCCAACCAAGATCCCACAGTGTGCTGTGATTGATTGCTTGCTATGTTTCAGGGGATTTGGTAGCTTGTAACGGCTGTTATAGGAAGCTCTGCCAACCCAACCAAGCCAAGGCAAAGATCCCCACAGTGTGCTGATTGATTGTTGCCTATGATTTCAGGTGGAATTTTGGTTTAGCTTGTAAACGACTGTTCATAGGAGCTCTGCCACCCAAGCCAAGCAAGAGATCCTCCCCAGTGTGCGTGATTGATTGATGTGCTATGATTTTCCAGGGTGGAATTTGGGTTTAGCTTGTTAACGACTTTTCATAGGAGGAGCTTGCCCACCAAGCCAAGACAAGATCCCACAGGTGTGCTGATTGTGATTGATTGCTTGCTATGATTTCAGGTGGATTTGGTAGCTTGTAACGGCTGTTCATAGGAGCTCTGCCACCAAGCCAAGCCAAGATCCCACAATGTGCTGATTGATTGCTTGCTATGATTTCAGGTGGATTTGGTAGCTTGTAACGGCTGTTCATAGGAGCTCTGCCACCAAGCCAAGCCAAGATCCCACAGTGTGCTGATTGATGTGTTGCTAGATTTGGTGGATTGGTAGCTCTGTAACGAATGACTGTTCATGGAGCTCTCTGCCACCAGCCAAAGCCAAGATCCAACAGGTGTGATTTGATTGTTTGCTATGATTTCAGGTGGATTTGGTAGCTTGTAACGGCTGTTCATAGGAGCTTTGCCACCAAGCCAAGCCAAGATCCCACAGTGTGCTGATTGATTGCTTGCTATGATTTCAGGTGGATTTGGTAGCTTGTAACGGCTGTTCATAGGAGCTCTGCCACCAAGCCAAGCCAAGATCCCACAGTGTGCTGATTGATTGCTTGCTATGATTTCAGGTGGATTTGGTAGCTTGTAACGGCTGTTCATAGGAGCTCTGCCACCAAGCCAAGCCAAGATCCCACAGTGTGCTGATTGATTGCTTGCTATGATTTCAGGTGGATTTGGTTAGCTTGTAACGGCTGTTCATAGGAGCTCTGCCACCAAGCCAAGCCAAGATCCCACAGTGTGCTGATTGATTGCTTGCTATGATTTCAGGTGGATTTGGTAGCTTGTAACGGCTGTTCATAGGAGCTCTGCACCAAGCCAAGCCAAGATTCCCACAGTGTGCTGACTTGATTGCTTGCTATGATTTCAGGTGGATTTGGTAGATTGTAACGGCTGTTTCATAGGAGCTCTGCCACCAAGTCCAAAGCCAAGATCCCACAGTGTGCTGATTGATTGCTTGCTATGATTTCAAGGTGGATTTGGTAGCTTGTAACGGCTGTTCATAGGAGCTCTGCCACCAAGTCCCAAGCCAAGAATCCCACAGGTGCTGATTGATTCTGTTTGCTATGATTTTCAGGTGGATTTGGTAAGCTTGGTCACGGCTGTTCATAGGCGCTCTGCCACCAGCCAAGCCACGATCCCACAAGTGTTTGTCTGATTGATTGCTTGTTGCTATGATTTCAGGTGGATTTGGTAGCTTGTAACGGCTGTCATAGGAGCTCTGCCACCAAGCCAAGCCAAGATCCCACAGTGTGCTGATTGATTGTTTGCTATGATTTCAAGTGGATTTGGTAGCTTGTAACGGCTGTTCATAGGAGCTCTGCACCAGCCAAGCCAAGAATCCCACAGTGTGCTGATTGATTGTTTGCTATGATTTCAGGTGGATTTGGTAGCTTGTAACGGCTTGTTCATAGGAGCTCTGCCACCAAGCAAGCCAAGATCCCACAGGTGTGCTATGATTGTTGCTATGATTTCAGGTGGATTTGGTAGCTGTAACGCTGTTCATAGAGCTCTGCCACCAAGCCAAGCCAGATCCACAGTTGTGCTGATTGATTGCTGCTATGATTTCAGGTGGATTTGGTAGCTTGTAACGGCTGTTCCATAGGAGCTCTGCCACCAAGCCAAAGCCAAGATCCCACAGTGTGCCTGATTGATTGCTTGCTATGATTTCAGGTGGATTTGGTAGCTTGTAACGGCTGTTTCATAGGAGCTCTGCCACCAAGCCAAGCCAAGATCCCACAGTGTGCTGATTGATTGCTTGCTATGATTTCAGGTGGATTTGGTAGCTTGTAACGGCTGTTCATAGGAGCTCTGCCACCAAGTCAAGCCAAGATCCCACAGTGTGCTGATTGATTACTTGCTATGATTTCAAGTGGATTTGGTAGCTTGTAACGGCTGTTCATAGGAGCTCTGCCACCAAGCCAAGCCAAGATCCCACAGTGTGCTGATTGATTGCTTGTTATGATTTCAGGTGGATTTTGGTAGCAGCAGCTCGCAACGGGTTTTCATAGGAGCTCCGCCACCAAGCCCACCTCAATATCCCTCTATGTTTTGATTGTTCGCTACGTGGTTGGCGCCAATGAAAGCAAACAAGCTGGCCCCTTCAACCTCACACCTCGTAATAAGGCGTACTATTTCTTTCTTTCTTTATTTATTTATGTATGTATGTATGTATGTATGTATGTATGTATGTATGTATGTATGTATGTATGTATGTATGTATGTATGTATGTATGTATGTATGTATGTATTTATGTATGTATGTATGTATGTATGTATGTATGTATGTATGTATGTATGTATGTATGTATGTATGTGTTTATTTATTTATGCATGCATGCATGCATGCATGCATTTATGCATTTATTATTTTTTCGCTATGAATGCAGGTGGATTTTATTAGCAGCAGCTTGCAACGCATGATCATTGGAGCTCCGCCACCAAGCCCACCTCAACATCCCTCAATGTTTTGATTGCTTGCTGGGTGGTTGGCCCTAGTGAAAGCAAACAAGCTGGCCTCCTCAACCCCACGCCTCGTAATAAGGCATACTACTTATTTATTGATTGATTGTTCGCTATGATTTCAGCTGGATTTTGCTCCCCCCCCCCAAGCAAAGCAAATTTCTCTTAGTGTGCTGATTGATTGTTTGATATGATTTCAGGTGGATTTTGTTAGCAGCAGCTTGCAACGCTTGATCATTCACTCTCCACCACCCAGCCCACCTGAGGATAACTGTGACAACCCGAAGTTGGGCTCTCTCTGTGGTAGTGATGCCATTGGCGCAATCATTGGCATCGCTGTGGGTGGTTTGCTGCTCCTTACCCTGCTCGTCTGCTCCATTTGGTGCTTTGTGGTCAGGGTAAGTACCATGATTACAGGCACCCTTTTATTTTCCTTACAACGGTGCATTCGAGGTGAATAAGGGTGACACAGGGGTGCAGAAAGGGTGCCTAACCCCAAACCCTTAAACCCTAAACCCTAAACCTGGGTGGATGAATACATGTAGGCTATCAACACCGCCAATGCCATAAACCCTTAAACCCTAAGCCCTAAACCCTGAACCCCTGCTTCCTCTTCCCGCAGAGATCCTCCTCTGAGCTAGTAATGGATGAATACATGTGGGCTATCAACATCGCCAATGCCCGAAAACCCAACCCCCTTACCCTAAACCTTTGTTTCCTCTTCTCACAGAGATCCTCTGCTGAGAAAGTGTTGGATTAATACATGTGGGCTGTCAACATGGCCAATGCCCTAAACCATAAAGCCTTAACCCTAAACCTCTGTTTCCTCCTCACGCTGAGATCCTCCTCTAGGCAAGTGATGGATGAATACACATGGGCTACAAAACTTCGCCAATGTCATGAACCCGAAACCCGAAACCCTACATTCTAAACCCTAAACCCTAAACCCTATACCTAGACCCTAAACCTCTGTTTCCTCTTCCCGCAGAGATCCTCTTCTGAGCAAGTGATGGATGAATACACATGGGCTACAAAACTTCGCCAATGTCATGAACCCGAAACCCGAAACCCTACATTCTAAACCCTAAACCCTAAACCCTATACCTAGACCCTAAACCTCTGTTTCCTCTTCCCGCAGAGATCCTCCTCTGAGCAAGTGATGGATGAATACATGTGGGCTACAAACTATGCCAACGCCATGAACCCTAAACCCTAGACCTTAAACCTCTGTTTCCTATTCCCTCAGAGATCCTCCTCTGAGAAAGTGACGGATGAATACATGTGGGCTACAAACTACCCCAACGCCATGAATCCTAAACCCTAAACTCTAGACCCTAAACCCTAAACCCTAAACCTTTGTTTATCTTCTCACAGAGATCATCCTCTGAGCAAGTGATGGATGAATACATGTGGGCTACAAACTACGCCAACGCCATGAACGTGGCTGCAGCAGAGCTGTACGCTCCTAAACAGGCTCAGGTGAGCGGGCAACCTTACCTGGGACAAACCTATCAAGGCCCTCCTATGAAGAACCCTGCTCGTGCAGCCGTCTATGCAAGCTAAGCTGAGCTTGTGAACAGGCAGCCCAACCTGGGACAAACCTATCAAGGCCTTCCTATGAAGGTACCTGCTCGAGCAGCCGTCTACGCAAGCTAAGCTGAGCTTGTGCATGGTCAGCCTAACCTGGGACAAACATATCAAGGCCCCCCAATGAAGGCCCCTGCTCGAGCAGCCGTCTACGCAAGCTAAACAGGCTCAAATGAACGGGCAAACTTACTTAGGGCAGACCTATCAATGCCTTCCTATGAAGGCACCTGCTCGAGCAGCTGTCTATGCAAGCTAAGCTGAGCTTGTGAACAGGCAGCCCAACCTGGGACAAACCTATCAAGGCCCCCCAATGAAGGTACCTGCTCGAGCAGCCATCTACGCAAGCTGAACAGGCTCAAGTGAACGGGCAAACTTACTTAGGTCAGACCTATCAAGGCCCCCCAATGAAGGACCTTTCTCGTGCAGCCGTCTATGCAAGCTGAACAGGCTCAAGTGAACGGGCAAACTTACTTAGGTCAAACCTATCAAGGCCCTCCTATGAAGGTACCTGCTCGAGCAGCCGTCTACACAAACTTAGCTGAGCTTGTGCATGGCCAGCTTAACCTGGGACAAACCTATCAAGGCACTCCTATGAAGGACCCTGCTCGTGCAGCTGTCTACACAAGCTAAGCTGACCTTGTGCATGGTCAGCCTAACCTGGAACAAACTTATCAAGGCCCTCCTATGAAGGCACCTGCTCGAGCAGCCGTCTACGCAAGCTAAGCTGAGCTTGTGCATGGTCAGCCTAACCTGGGACAGACCTATCAAGTCCTTCCTGTGAAGGCACCTGCTCAAGCAGCCGTCGACGCAAACTCAGCTGAGCTTGTGCACGGTCAGCCTAACCTGGGACAAACCAATTTAGGCCTTCCAATGAAGGCCCCTGCTCGAGCAGCTGTCTACCATACGCAAGCTAAGCTGAGCTTGTGCATGGCCAGCCTAACCTAGGAAAAACCTATTAAGGCCTTCCTATGAAAACACCTGCTCGAGCAGCTGTCTACGCAATCTAAGCTGACCTTGTGCATGGTCAGCCTAACCTGGGACAAACCTATCAAGGCCCTCCTATGAAGGCACCTGCTCGAGCAGCCGTCTATGCAAGCTAAGCTGAGCTTGTGCATGGCCAGCCTAACCTTGGACAAACCTATCAAGGCCCTCATATGAAGGCACCTGCTAGAGTAGCCGTCTACACAAGCTAAGCTGAGCTTGTGCATGGCCAGTCTAACCTGGAACAAACCTATCAAGGCCCTCCTATGAGATCACCTGCTTGAGCAGCAGTCTACGCAAGGGCATCTACACCAGGGTACTTCAGGAGGACCCCCGGCTCTGCTACCTGGGACGCAACCAATTGTATAGCCTGCGTCCTGCGATGCAACAGACCCTTCCTCCTGGTCAACGGACCCTCCTCACGTTGCGTCAAAATGAATGAATGAATGAATGTCGTGCAATGGACTCTTTGACGTTGCGTATGCGACGGAGGACGCAGCATCCTGAATACCCATGGTCTACATAAGCTAGCATGAGCTCATAAAAATGGTCGCATGACGACTGCTGTTTGATGCATGTTGGTGATAGCTAGCATGACGACTGCTGTTTGATGCATGTTGGTGATAGCTAGCATGACGACTGCTGTTTGATGCATGTTGGTGATAGCTAGCATGACGACTGCCTTTTAGGGTTGATGCATGTTGGTGCTAGCTAGAATGACGACTGCCTTTTAGGGTTGATGCATGTTGGTGCTAGCTAGCATGACGACTGCCTTTTAGGGTTGATGCATGTTGGTGCTTGCTAGCAAGACGACCGCCTTTTGATGCATGTTGGTGCTAGCTAGCATGACGACTACCTTTTGATGCATGCTGGTGCTATCTAGCATGACGACTGCCTTTTGATGCATGTTGGTGCTAGCTAGCATGATGACTGCCTGTTGATGCATGTTGGTGCTAGCTAGCATGACGACTGCCTTTTGATGCATGTTGGTGATAGCTAGCATGACGACTGCCTTTTGATGGATGTTGGTGCTAGCTAGCATGACAACTGCCTCTTGATGCATGCTGGTGCTAGCTAGCATGACAACTGCCTCTTGATGTCTTGCAACCTCCATAGCAGATCACTTTCTCCCACTCCTCAGAATATTGAGGGTTTGTATGCCTATCAATATTCTTGCGTGTTCCAGCATACATGCAGCCAGAATTAAATGGTTGGTTGGTTGGTTGGTTTCCAGCATATACGGTATGCAGCCAGAATTCAAGGTTTGGTTGGTTGTAGTACATGATCTATCAGGCTTCGGCCTGATCACCATCTGCGGTAGAGAGATAGTGTTAAAGATATTGGTGAAGAGTATGCAGTTAAGGATGGACCACACGCCATGCTCTGGCTGTTCCAGTCTTTTGCCCTATCTGCTGGAATGTATGGCTCTCAAATCTGGAGCACTCATCTCATTCAACATCTTCTTGGTGCTACCAGCAGAGACACAGTAGCATCTTAAGATATCCACATGAGGCAATAACAAAAACAAGTGGTACAAAAGCTACTATGCCACACTCTTGTATACAATCTCCAAGGCATGTGTATGTGTATATTTGTTACTAATTCATCTTTGATGAATACTTTTCTTGGCCTATCCCTAACGCCAAATACACTATTTTAAGGGTATTTCCCAACCATGATAGGAAGGGCTAAAAAGAAAAGGATTGATGAACTGAACCCCAAACAAACGTGATACCGATGAGGGACCTGAGTTCGTGCTTCAGTGATAATTTGATTCTGAAATAGAATTTAATTTAATAATCCCACGCACCCCAGAACTCTCCTTTGCTCTACCATCACCAAATAATCATGGAAGCTGGGTTCAGGGATTCTTTTTTCTGGAATACATTCCGATCGGTATATACCGGTATATCGGAGACCCCGTTTTTGCCAAAATTGCCGGAATGAGAAACCTGAAGATTTTTTTTTTTTTTACTGAAATTGACAAAATATTACCCAAATCGACAAAAATCGGAATAAGGATCCTGTTTTGGGAGGAATAAAATAAAAAGGAATAAGATTTCCTATTTTTTATTTGAAACAAGTTCGATGCAGCGTCGCCTGCGACGCTAAAAATTGGCGGGGAGTGATCGCGAGGGAGCGACAGCGACAGGTGCACGGCAACTTGTGGAGTACTGAAGCTGTACTGAATTAAGTACAAGGGATTTGGCCTGAAATTGGCGTCAGCGCACCGTCAGCGGCAAAAAAAACTATTTGGTGCCCCCAATTTCCGGGACGATGAACATCTGGAGCCAGCTTGCAAAACTTTTTAGAGCGCTAGATGGCTAGGGAATTGCACAAAGATTATAGCTTGTACCTCCCACAAGTAGATTCGAAGGGGGTGGCCACTCGGAACCGCAGGAGCTCGTGGACTGTGGTCTTAATTCCCCTCGGGTGAGTTGGGAATTAAGACCACAGTCGTCGAGCTTGATCGAACTCACTGAGCAGTTGCTTGGCTATCTGTTAGGCGCGCGGCCTTCCCAGCATCCATGTGCAACTACTCATCAATCTAGATCATTTCGAGCATCAACACCACGGTCAAGAAACCTTTCTCCCGACACCGGTTTCCCCCCCAGTTTCGTGATTTCGCACATGGATGCGTGTAAGAAGCTGACGTGTACGAGTTAGTTACACTGGACAGTTGCGGTACTCGACAAGTTGCCGTGCAGGTGGCAACGGAAGCGAGTTAGTAACGAGACCGTTGGCTGACGTGTCGGGCTTCATCACGGTTAGACGGATGCATCCGCGTATGGATGGATGGACGGACAAATGGGTAACACTGGGGGCTCCCACCCCCCAGAAGGGGGAGCTCCGCCAAAAAATATCCCTGGCTGGGTTACGAGCTCCGGAACGCGTCTACTTCCAAATCAGAGGTCCAAATTTGAAATTTCAATTTACTACATGACTCAAGCCTTTCCGCTGCTGGCCACCTACAGCAGGAAGTTCAGAAACAACAGTCGCATTCAAATGGGCATAAGTCTGTGTCACCGACCTTCTTGCCTAGTCCCAGGTCATGTTCAGAGTAAATGGCGTAACCCTCCTCCTCCCCCTCCAACCTGGCAGCAGCATTTCTATCTATCCTTTCCCCACAATGGGCGTAAGTCTGTGTCCCCGCCCTTGCTGCCTAGTCCCAACTCATTGGTCGCCCCCCTAGGATGTTCATACCTATGCGATACTTCCGCGAAATCGTGTTGTTCTTCACATTTTCGAAATTCTACACATTTCCCAAGAAAGCCGGCCAAATTAGCCGGTTAACTGACTACCCTTATAGCGGTTTTCATTTATGCTGTCAGTAGTCCGAATGTAGCTGTGTAGCTGTGTAGCTGTTTACGCCGGGTAGCCGGCGCCAAAACCGGTCAAATTCAAAACTCCTCGAGACAGAAGTCCTCGGACTTTCGTTTTAGCGCTTTTCTTCCTGTGCCTTTTAGGATGCCTTCTCCACTTCCGTTGCGCGGTATTCTCAAACCTGGGCCGCGCAAGGCCAACCAAATACTAAGGGCTCTAGATCTAGCTGGAGCCAGGACCCCAACATCTGGCTCCCGCTCCTTGCTTGCATGCTGCATGTTTGCGATTGCTACATGTCTGATTAGCATTGTTCTTGGTTAGCATATATGGCATACCGGAAGAAGCAGTCACAATTCGCCAGTTCGAGTTTTGAGCCATAGCGAGTTACTAGCACCAACCTAGAGTCATTTTCGTTCCCTCAGGGCTTGCAGGTGCTGTTTGCAATTGATACGCCTCTCTGTAGCATCCTTCGTGGTGCGGGTATCAATTGACACATCTTCAGCGCTCGCACTTAGTCTGTACGAGTTGTGAGCCATAGTGAGCCACTTAGCGAGTAGATGATGGCCACAGGCTTCCTCATCATGCTTATGATGGCTTCGTGTTACCCTAGCGCACTTGTTGCCTTGTCATAGTTTAGCCATCGTATTTCATATGGTTCCGTCACGCTTTGGAATTTTCAGCGAGGCTTCCTACTTGGTGCGATTATTAGCAGTCAGAGGTTACCCTGCTTCCGTGCTGCCCCGTAGCCCTCTTGCAAATCAAACCCCTTGTTCCGTTGTTCCCCTGCGCAACCCAACGCCTGCGTAGCCCTTGGAATGGAACACTCTCACGCTCATGCAACACTCTCACGCTCTCTTGTTTCCCCATTGCACCACTCGCTCGCGAAGGTCGATAGAGTACGGACTGCGTTGCTTACAAATATTTACATCCATCTGTGGTGTATGAGGAAAACGTGTTGTCCGATTGGGGAATCTTATGGTTATATCCGTATGATACACCACAACTCACCCCCCTTTCGAAGGTCGACGCCCACCTCCTGTATGAGATGTGCACGTCCGGCCGAGCCGGCCCCCTCCTAGCGAGGGTTTCCAACATGCGCCCGCCCGGGATCGAACTCGCGTGTTACTTGTGAAGGTCCCAACTTCCGTCCAGTCGACCTACTCGACCAAGCTCCGAAACCAAATGTGGTGTATGAGGAAAACGTGTTGTCCGATTGGGGAATCTTATGGTAATATCCGTATGATACACCACAACTGGTCGGAAGGCAAGGAGGGGATGTGGTCTGTGCTGTAGATTGTGTTACACAGATAGTAGGGGACGGAAACTGAAAAAGAACATCCCTATCTATGTCTACAAGCAGACCTACATCCTACTTCCTAACGGTAGGGCAGCTAGGGCACTTGGAGGGAGCAGTGGCTGTAGCGGCCGTGCGCTTCGTACCACACTTGTAACATAAGTTACCCTCCTTAGCTAGTTTAATAGCATCCGGTGTCCAGGGCTGACCGTCAGCCTGCTTCCACTTATGCTTTTCAGCAAATTGTAGCTGTCCCGCAGGGCTGGAAAAGGGCGGCGGGCCCGTTGCAGCTGGAGTCTGGGCCGTGCCCTTCTTGTGCTTGTGCTGGGTGGACCCCTCGTGAGGTCCACCAGGCCGTTTGCCTTTTGCCTGAACGTACATGGCCGAGGTAGGGGTTGGTGTTTTGGTGGCAGCAAGTTCAGTTTCAATGGCAGCAGCATGCTCGACAAGCTCGTCTAAAGAGGAAAATCGGCCTCCTTGTGCAGCAGTACGTCTGCATCGTGCCTCGATGGTTGGAATCAGACCAAACCGAAACAGAACTAGCTGATCATCCAATTGCATACCCCCGGCAATGCGCACTTCGTTTTGGAAAGCCATAGCGTAATGCCTAACCGTCGAGGTCTGCCGAATAGAGTTGGCATGCAGCCGTTGGCGTGCATTGATGTCGTCGTCAGCATGGTAGGGGTCATAGAAGTTTAGGAACTGAGTTTTTATCTCAGCCCACGTAATGGCCGGTGACGCGGTCATGAGGTGGTCTAGCCACTCGGCAGCTACCCCACCAAAGAAGTTTGGTATGTTGGATGGTACTAACATATGGTGCAACGTGCAATATGACTCTAGCAACTTCCACCAAATCCTACCCCTCGGGAGCTTCTTGTCTTCTACCCCAGTCCAAAGGGATGGACGTTCATACTTGCCAACTAAGGGCCTCGGGACCAAGGGCAAAACATGTGACTCTACCTTAGCTGCCGCAACTTGTAGCTCAGCCACTTTGGCCTTGGCCTCCAGCAGCTCAATCTGGGCACGTAGAGCCATTAAAGCGTCCGAATGAGGTCCAGCGGGAGGGCCAACAGCGGGCGGTCCTGCAGCGGGCGCTTCAGCAGCGGGCTGGCCAGCAGCAGGCGATCCATCAGCAGGGGGGCCCGCAGGCAGTCCAGCTGTGGGGGCCGCGGGTTGTCCAGCGGGGGCGGGGGGCGTTGCAGGCGATCCAGCAGCGGGGCCCTCAGGTGGTCCAGCGGGGGGCGTTTGCTGGGCCTTCAGGAGAGCGGAAACTCGAAGTGTCTCCTGTTCGGCATCCCTCATTCGCATTTGGAGCCGAGCCATCTCCTCAAGGTGCTTGGATGCGGTGGCCTCGGCCTCGTGATGGTGAAGAAGTTCGAGGCTAGCGATAACCCTGTCCTTCTCCACGAGGGTAACGTGCGCGGCAGCCTTGCCAAGCGGCGTGGAGTCAGGCCTTGTGGCGACCTTCTTGCCATTGACTTTGACAGCCATCCGCGCTTCCTTCAGCTCCTTCTCGGTAGCTGAAAGGTCGGGAGGCGAAGGTGCCGGCCCTCCAGCGCCTTTTCTTTTCTCCTTGGAGAGCTCGTGCAGCTCCCAAGCCTTGACTTGCTGGACGAGCTCCTCGTGGTCCATGTCGTCAACATCCGGGACCTCAGAAGGTGGAGCCGCAGCAGCTTGGGCTGAAGAAGAGGCCATACTCGGTGATGGTGGGCTCGAGGGGACGTCGGGGGTGGGGAGTAAAGCGAGTGGCGCGGTTTGAAAGCGCGACCAGGCTCAAGAAACCAATTGTGGTATATGAATACCTTGTAACACGGAGTGTCTTGTAACTGGAAGCCTAAGAAATGATCTCAGGAGTTTAGACGGCCCTAAGAGTCAGAAGCACGGCTTAAGACTCCCTTCCCGCTTCCAGCGCGTCTAGACCCTAATGGAACCCTCGTTTTAGGTATTCCCGAGTAGCTGAACAGACACTGATCAGTAGGTCAATTCGCTCGGTTTCAACTGCCTACAGAAGTCGTTCGTCATCTGTCGGAAAGTCGTCACCACCGCGTGGCAACTCAGTGGGAGGATCGTTATCCACCACACCATCATTCGTGATGAGAGGGGATGCAATGAGAAGGCACAGGGAGAAAAGCGCTAATATGAAAGTCCGAGGAGTTTTGTCTCGTTCCGAGGAGTTATGAATTTGACCGGTTTTGACGCCGGCTACCCGGCTAAACAGCTACACAGCTACATTCGGACTAGTGACGACATAAATGAAAACCGCAATAAATCTAAGCGACGCGTATACGCGCGCGTATTCGATTCCCACTGGGGTCGGCTTGCCGCGGAGGGCACTTTTTCGCGTACGGATCTCAGGGTTGCGGACTGTGGACGCGGCGTTTTCATTTGTCGTTTCTATTCCTGTGGACTCAATCTAGGGATCTGGATCTACGATTTCCACAAAGGAAATTCGCATCTCCGTGCTTCTCGAAGCTCATTGCATCAGCGCATTGTGCTTGACAAGGAAATCTGCTGTTTCGCACTAGTTCCTGCAGTTTGCGCTGTAGCAACTGTAGCCTCGGGCGTTGCTGCATCTGTCTCCATGGAACTTCGGGGAGTCAGTGAGCTATTAACTTCATTAGCCTTACAGGCCACCAAGTTGAATGCCATGCCATGCCATGCTATATTGATTCTTGACCCCCCAAATATTAAATTGTTCAGATAAGTAAGAAAATGCTTGTGCGTCTTTCACTAAGGAGGCTGCCATTGCTGGTTGACGAAAATTACACCACCCCTTGGGCAGACCTGCAGGGGACCCGCCAGGGCACCCTACTATTTATGTAACGTCTCCTCAATTGAAACTGGATTTCCCTTTGCCTCAATGGCAGGATTCTCGCTAAGGATGAAGACTTCATTCTTGTCTCGGCATTGTTTTGCTAAAGTTGAAATTACGTGTACAAAATTGGCACCTAAACCCTAAACCCTAGGTAGTTTAGCCTGGGTGGAAGCTGCCCAGGCATGGAAGAATGATAATGTCCAAGGAAAAAAACTGAGTGTGGAGAGACAGGGACGGGGCAAAGAGGGACACAAGGTGTGGGTGCTTTTACATCAAAGCATATTACGCTAAAATGCTGGTGAGTGGGTGAATGACCCCCCCCACACACACACACACCACCACCACACACACATAGACACACGCACACACACCACCACCAAAAACACGGACATGAGAAATCCCCCCCTACACCCTACACACACACACCTACACAAACACATACTGGCATGAAACTGCCCCCTGCCCCCCCCCCCCCCCCCCCCCCCCCCCCACACACACACACACACACACACACACACACACACACACACGCACACCACCACCACCACCACCACCACCACTCACACCCACACATACGCACACGCAAACAGACTCACTGACATGAGACTACCCTACCACCCCCAGCATCAAATCAAATAGTCATGGAAGCTGGGATAAGAGCTTAAGAACACATGTACTTCAAAATCAGAAGTTCAATCTTGAACTTTTAAATTGACAACATGACTCAAGCCTTTCGGCTGCCGGCCACCTTTAGCATGCAGCTCAGAAACAACAGTCACAGTCAAATGGGCATAAGTCTGTGTCCCCGCCCTTGTTGCCTAGTCCCAACTCATTTTCAGAGTAAATGGCATAGCCCTCCTCCGTCTTCTTTCGGTGAGTATTGCTCACATCTCCAAAGATATCGTCCTTGTTGCCTTTCAGCTTGGGCTGCTTGACAGCTGGTGCCTCAGCGGGATTTGGTGCAGCACTCTGCATTCAAGGATGGTGGGAAGGAGTTAAATGGCCTGGGCATGGGTATGGGACCACGTTAGCCAGGGTATGTTGTCTTTAATGCCTTCAGCTTGGGCTACTTGACACCTGGCGCCTCAGCGGGCTTTGGTGCAGCACTCTGCATACAAGGATGGTAGGAAGGAGTTAAATGGCCTGGGCATGGGTATGGGACCGTGTTAGCCAGGGAATATTGTCCTTGTTGCCTTGCATCTTAGGCCGCTTGGCAGCTGGGACCTCAGCGGGCTTCGGTGCAGCACTCTGCATACAAGGATGGAAGGGAAGGAGTTAAATGGCATGAGCATGGGTATGGGACCTTGTTACCCAGGGCATATCGTCCTTGTTGCCTTGCACCTTGGGCCGCCTTACAGCTGGGGCCTCAGCGGGCTTTGGTGCAGCACTCTGCACAGTTGAAAAGTTAAATCTATACAGGCATATCATGACATGTTCAAAGAGATTGTCATTTTTGCCTTGCACCTTGGGCCGCTTGACAGCTGGGGCCTCAGTGGGCTTTGGTGCAGCACCCTGCATACAAGGGAGGTGGGAAGGAGTTAAATGGCCTGGGCATGGGTATGGGACCGTGTTAGCCAGGGCATTTTGTCCTTGTTGCCTTGCACATTTGGTTGCACCTTGGGCCGCTTGACAGCTGTGGCTGCTTGACAGCTGGGGCCGCTTGACAGCTGGGACCTCAGCAGGCTTTGGTGCAGCGCTCTGCAAAGTTGAAAAGTTAAATCCGCACAAGCACATCATGACATCTCCAAATATATTGCCCTTGTTGCCTTGCACCTTTGGTTGCTTACGTGTTCTGGTGAGCATGTATGCAACCATGTGTGAGCTAGCACAAACATGTTTCTCTGCATGCTCACCGGAACACGTACATTCAAAGACACGCATGTGCAAATAGTTGAGCTAATAAACAATCAGGTTTGTCTGCATGCTCACCGGAACACGTACATCCAAAGACGCACATGTGCAAGCATGTGTGAGCGAGCACAAACACGCCTCTCTGCATGCTCACCGGAACACGTACATTCAAAGACACGCATGTGCAAACAACTAGCACAACTGTTTGCACATGCGTGTCTTTGAATGCACGTGTTCTGGTGAGCGTGCTGACAAACATGTGTGCTCACTGCTGAGCATTGCTGAGCATTGTCTGCATGCTCACTGGTGAGCGTGCAGACAAACATGTGTGCCCACACATGTTTGCACATGCATGTCTTTGAATGGACGTGTTCCGGTGAGCACGCATACAAACTTGTTTGTTTATTAGCACAACTGTTTGCACATGCGTGTCTTTGAATGCACGTGTTCTGGTGAGCGTGCAGACAAACATGTGTGCTCACTGCTGAGCATTGCTGAGCATTGTCTGCATGCTCACTGGTGAGCGTGCAGACAAACATGTGTGCTCACACATGTTTGCACATGCATGTCTTTGAATGGACGTGTTCCGGTGAGCACGCATACAAACTTGTTTGTTTATTAGCACAACTGTTTGCACATGCGTGTCTTTGAATGTACGTGCTCCGGTGAGCATGCAGACAGCATGTCTCTGCTAGCACATGTGTGTCTTTGAATGTACTTGTTCTGGTGAGCGTGCAGACAAACATGTGTGTGCTAGCACAACTGTTTGCACATGCGTGTCTTTCCATGTACGTGTTCTGGTGAGCATGTATGCAAACGTGCGTGTGCTAGCACAAAAACGTTTGTCTGCATGCTCACCGGAACACGTACATTGAAAGACACGCAAGATCAAACAGTTGTGCTAGCTCAGACATGGTTGTCTGCACGCTCACCAGAACACGTACATTTAAAGACACGCATGTGCAAACCACCTCCGCACCCAACCATTTTTCTCAGAGTTGGGGTGCGCATGACTAGAGTTATCAGCATTGCAGCGGTCAAGATCCTTGAAGTTATTCAATGTTTGTAGCTCTATTCGGCTACAAGTAGCTACTTTTTCCACTACTTTCGAAACTACCTGCTGGTGACTGCTAAAGAGTTTTTTCGTTTTGCTTGCGACAGGCTCTTAGAACTTGTCATAATCATAATAATCATGCCAATTGCAAAAATCAGCATGTAACATGCGACATGCATCGTTTAACCTAAAACCTGCAGCTTGCAACCCAGAACATGCAACATGCAGTATGAAAAGTGCAACCTCCAACATGTGACAAGCGACACGTAACAGGCATCGTTCAACAGTAAACCTGCGACCTGCAACCCAGAACATGCAACATGCAGTATGAAAAGTGCAACCTCCATCATGCGATAAGCGACATGCAACATGCATCGTTCAACAGTAAACCTGCGACCTGCAACCCAGAACATGCAACATGCAGTATGAAAAGTGCAAAATCAAACATGTGACAAGCGACACGAAACAGGCATCGTTCAACATTTAACCTGCAACCTGCAACCCAGAACATGCAACATGCAGTATGAAAAGTGCAAAACTCCAACTTCCAACCTTCTGCCCCCCCCCCCCCCCCCCCCCCCCCCCCCTTGCTTCCCCAAAACAGGCTGTCCCTCACATCCCTGTAACACGCAACACGCGACTGCTCACCTTCTCTTCCCTAGCCTCCTTCTCTTCCCGAGCCTTCTTTATCCTCTCAGCAATGTCCTTCATTTCACCTGCGTTTTTGTAGGTATAATTAGTCTTTTAGTATTGATTTTGATCTTTAAGAAGAAGAAAAATTTAAAAGCATTAAAATTATAACAGTTAGAAGAAAATATATAAATGGAAAAATTATCCTCTCAGCTACGTCCTTCATTCCACCCGCGTTAAATTTTTTACTGGTAAATATTTTTACTGGTAAATTCATCCCATATGCGGTTACTTTTTTACTGGTAAATCCATTCCACCTGCGTTTACATTTTCTGGTAAATATATTTAGAGTGGCAAATTCATTCCACCAGCGTTTTCGTTTTTACTGGAAAATGTTGTGACTAGTAAATCCATTCTACCTGCGTTTACGTTTTTACTGGTAAATTCATTCCACCTGCGTTTCCTAATTTTAAAGTAAACATTTTTACTTGTAAATACATTCCACCTGCAGTTACGTTTTACTGGTAAATTCATTCCACGTGCGGTTACATTTTTAGTGGTAACTATTTTTATTTGTAAATTCATTTCACCTGCGTTTACATTTTCCTGGTAAATATGGCATTTGCAGCTTTGATTCTACTCCTGTTCAGATGAAGAAAGAAAAATGATAAAACAATTAAAGGGATAAAAGGAAGGAGAAAAATTATAAAATAAAAAATGATTTGTTAGTGTTTTCATCTTTCCTGATTATTGTTGATCTTCTCAGCGATGTCCTTCATTACACATGTGTTAACAATTTGATGAATGGTTCGTATTGATTGTTCAGAGGAAGAAGCAAAAAATGGAAAAATGAGAAATATTAAAGTCATAAAGAATAAAAAACATTTGAAAAAACGAAAAAATTGTTTGTTCGCGTTTACATTTTTCTTGATCCTCTCAGTGATGTCCTTCATTTCACCTGCGTATAAAAATTGATGAATGTGTCTAATGTATGGTTTGTATTGATTTGTTTTATTGTTCAGAGGAAGAAGCAAAAAATTGAAAATGGAAAAGATAAAAATGATAAAAATATAAACATTTGAAAAATGAAGACAATTTATTTGTTCGCCAGTGTTCGAGTTTACATTTTTCCTGATAAATACGTTTACTGCTGAAGATGGTGGGCAGCCAAATTGCTGGTTAACGCTATTTAACCAAGTTCAAGTTCAAGTTTCACCTGTCAGTCCCGTCAGCTCCGCCTCAGCTTTTGAGTCCGATGTACCGGCGGCAGACGAGGTGCTGCTGCCCAAGCCGAAGATGTCATCGATTTCTGACTTCTTCTTCCCCTTCTTCTGCTGCAGGAGAGCACAATTGTGTTTGGGTTTGTGTTTGGGTTTGTGTGTGAGGGGGGGGGGGGGGGGGGGGGGGGGGGGGGGGGGAAGGTTCGTAAAGGTAGAAGATGTCGTTGGTCTCCGACTTCTTCTTCCCCTTCTGCTGCTGCGAGAGGAGCACAATTTGGTTTGGATTTGCGTGTGTGTGTGGGGGGTGGGGGGGGGGGGGGAGGGGGTGGTAAAGGCTACTTGCTGCCCAAGTAGAAGATGTCGTTGGTCTCCGACTTCTTCTTCCCTTTCTACTGCTGCGAGAGGAGCACAATTTGGTTTGGATTTGTGTGTGTGGGGGGGGGGGAGGGGGGGGGGTGGGGGGTGGGGGTGGGGGGTGGGGGGGGAGGGGGTCGTAAAGGCTACTTGCTGCCCAAGTAGAAGATATCGTCAATCTCCGACTTCTTTTTTCCCTTTCTTCTGCTGCGGGAGGAGCACAATTTGGTTTGGATTTGTGTGTGCGTGTGTGTGTGTGTGTGTGTGTGTGTGTGTCTGGGGGGGGGGGGGGGGGGGGGGGGGGGGGGGGGGGGGGGACGTTCGTAAAGGCGACATGCTGCCCGAGCAGAAGATTTCGTCGGTTTCCGACTTCTTCTTGCCCTTCTTCTGCTGTGGGAGGAGCACGATTGGGGCAACTGTTCAAAAACCTGAGCTGTACAGCAACATGTTTTTAAGGGTTGATCAGGCCTGCCCAAGCCGAAGGTATCGTTTGATTTCCTACTTCTTCTTCCCCTTCTTCTGCTTTGGGAGGAGCACAATTGGGTTTGGGTTTGTGTGTGTGTGTGTGTTTGTGTGTCAAGGGTGGGGGGGATGGGGGAGGGGGATTCTTAAAGTTGCTACTTGTAGATCAAGTGCTAAATTATGTACGCTGGTTTTGGGTGGGGTGCTACGTTAGATGAGGTGCTTCCCGAGCTAAAGATGATGTCATCGATCCCCGACTTCTTCTTCCCCTTCTGCGGCTGCGGGAGGAGCACACTTGTATTTCTTTTGAAGGAAAGGGACAGGTGTCTTTACATAGCACCATGGCGCTGGTAGCCTTTAAGGTGCTACTATCACCTGTATTGCCCCCCCCCACCCACCCACCCCACACACACCAGTTTTTGGTAAGGAAAAGAGGAAGCGTCTTTATGTAGCATTATGGTGCTAGTAACCTTTAGGGTGCTTCTATCACCTATATTGCCCCCCCCCCACACACACACAACACACACACACCACACACACACAATACACACACAACACACATACACACCCACACAACACATACACACACGCACACACACACACACCGACCCACCCCCACACACACACACGTGATAAATTGGTGTGTGTGTGTGTGTGGTGTGTGTGTGTGTGTGTGTGTGTGTGTGTGTGTGTGTGTGTGTGTGTGTAAGTGTATGTGTATGTGTATATGTATTTGTATGTGTGTGTTGTGTGTGTGTATGTGTGTCTGTGTCTGTGTGTGGTGTGTGTGGTGTGTTTTTGTGTGTGTATGTGTGTGTATGTGTATGTGTATGCGTGTGTGTTTTGTGTGTGTGTGTGTATGTGTGTGTGGGTGGGTGGGTGGGTGTGGGTAGGTGTGGGGTGTGTGGGTGGGTGGGTGGGTGGGTGGGTGGGTGGGGGTGGGGGGGGGATAGGTGATGCTGCTGCGGTTGTCACATTCAGCAGCACCCACCTGCTGAGGTGGATCATTGGCTGGAGCTTGAGCAGCTTCTTGAGGCGGTTGTTTCTGTTGCTTTTTCCCTGCAGGTCCCGATTTCTCAGACGAAGGCCCCGCCCGTTTCTTGTCGCCTGCCTTGATGCTTGGGCCCATGCCTGCAGACTCTGGTCAGTGGGGGTAGGCTGCGATGGAGCCGGGTATACACCCTGGCGAAAATAACTGGCGGGCAAGGTGGGTAGGAGGAGCGCAACTTGTGGCGAGGTCTAAGAAGGACCGTAGAGCTGGAAAATAGGATTCGCAAATATATACTCGCGTCAGATACCGAGGGGCAACTTGGAATAGGTTGGAAATGTCAGAGAGGCGGAGGAAAAGGAGATATCCGCGAGAGGACAGGATTGGGCTAGGGGAAAGAGCCGGTCATTTGGGGAGGAGCAGGGGGGAGGAGCGGGGGGGAGGAGCGCAGCCGCCCCATGTGCACAGGCGCCAGGGGGGCGCAAGGCGGGCAGCGGGCACGGGCCTTCTTGTCCGGCCCCCCTAAAGCCCCCATTTGCCACCTTCTAATGAAAACATGTAGCAATTCAAATCAGCAGGAACATTTATTGTAACTTGCATGGGATGCTTCGGTGTCCTTACCTGGCAACAACAACTCGAGCGTGGCTCAGCCTTGGAGCGTGGAGCACATTCAACTAGTCACGTGGTGGGTCCTGCTGATCAACATCTGTATATCTGCTGCGATTTCTGATATGCTACCTGAAGTTTTCTGACACAGCACCGTGGATTTTTTCAGAGAACATGCTCATGAAGAACAGTGCCCTGCTTGTAAAGAGGGGGTGAATATTGGCCTGAAAAATTCACAAGCCACCTGATCATCATGATGCTCATGCCCCCCCCCCCCCCCCCCCCCCCCCCCCCTGCCTGATCATATGTACCGTATGCGCCTTAAGTATTGGCATACGGTTTGGCAAACGACCCTTTGCCAAACCGGATTAGGGATCCAGCTTGAGACCACTCCAGGTGGTTGGCCTTTGCCAAGTTGCAGTTACCATGGTACTCTGTCTACTAGCCCCTAGCAAGTAATCACAAGAGTCGTCACACAGCGGTTTACTTTTCAAGTTGTTAGTCTTAGGCATCTGTAGTTACTCAGTGAGTGATTAATCAATCCGAGAACCAGTTTATTACCGCCTCTTGTCGATATCTGTCACTACAGAAAAGTACAGTTTTAAAGTACAGGTGGCCCACTTATGTGTTAAAATTTCTCTTATCCGGGTACCCATTTCTGGAATGTGGACGCCCTGGCTGACGCAACCTCCCAGGCTCAGACTCCCAAACCGATCTGGCCTGACCGCGACCAGTGCACTGGTGTGCACATGGCCTCAGATCAAAACCTTACTTCGGACCTGCGTATAGCCAGTGGCTCGATCGACCTTTTACTCGATCCCACGCGTTCGATTTATCAGGACACTCGTCTTGTACCCGCACACAACGCGATTTCCGCGTCCTCTCTTATCCATGCTGCGATCTACTCACTATACCCCCACCGTTCTGTGACACCTTGCACTTCTCCCTGAACTAAGGTGGATCATAGGCTGGAGCTTGGTCAGCTTCTTGAGGTGGTTGTTTCTGTTGCTTTTTCCCTGCTGGTCCCGATTTCTCAGACGAAGAACACTGACCAGACCTTGCATCAGGGGCGGAAACTGAGAATCCTCGCCAAGCTGATGTCCCGAAGAAGCAATCCATGAGGAGAGAATGCACCATGAGGTACGGATTTTGGCCCACGATAAAACGCAGATCTAGGCTCATGAAACGCAGATTTCGAGAACAGGTACGTCTACAAATTGTTTGCGTCTCAGGCAGCAGAGCTGGGGGTCCTCCTGAGGTACCTTGATGTGCATACGAAGGTAACCTTAGTCCTTACAACCACTCCTGCCTATCTCCCGATATCAGCCAATCTTAACAAAGACTGAACCCAACCTAACCTTCCCTACCTGGCGAAGTCCTATTCTCATCAGCGCAAAAAACAACATAGCATATCCGATTTGGCATTTGTGTGATGTGAATAATAGCTTATTTAATCAGCATCACCCAATCACCCATGTAATTATTTTTGCTCTCCCATCCATATATGTTATTCACCGGGTTTCACCGGCTCACCTAGAGTGACTTAGAGTGCACAGGACTCCTCCCTGCTGCACTGTACTGCTGTGCCGCTGCCAGCTATGGCACGGACTCTGATGCCGGTACCATGAGGTACCACGGCATCCCAGTACTTTCTCCTAGCGCATTGATTGAATGCTTATCTAATTGTAAAGATCTTATCCTTACCGTCTTCCCCTCGTCTCTGTGCTCTGCACATACTCCAGAAACTCACAGGTTACGGTCCCTTCGCTTTAGATTGTCCTTGCTCGACGGTATTCCGAGCTGAAGGGCATTTTGATTGTTGTCGCGCGGAGTGAATCAATTGAAAGGATCGAGTAAGGCTCTCCACCCGACAAGAACCTCCCCGCTGGGACACCACTCATGTGCGGTATATCATCCGTGTATCCGGATTGATTCTGCTCCATTGAGCATCAAGCTGTCGTCCAGCAACCCCCCCCCTCACCCCCCCCCTGACAACCATCTCTACCTCCACTGCGCCCCCACCACCCCCTTCCCATCTCCCACGTCCCGTTGCTTACGCAACCTCAGCCGTCTCTCAGTCACCTCCTGACCTCTCCACTCTCCAGCCCCCTCCCCAGTTGGTCTCCACCTCCGACTGTCTCCTGCTCCTCTTCTCCATCCCGTTGCACCCGCAATCACTGCCGCATCATCTCTGCAACTGCTTCGTCGCATCACTATGCGGCCCGCTGCAACCGCTGAGCCTGAGCGTCGTCAGACCTTCATCTTCCACCAACACTTCTTCCAAGATAGGCTTGAATCTATGGAAGCTGAACTCAAGGTATCCCACTGCTACTTTTCCCCTGGATCTCACAAACTACCTCAGTTTCAGATTGAATACATCCTTGCGCACCTTTCAGAACCTATTAGAAGGATGGTCAAGTTCCATAACAATCCAGATGACATCCTAGCAACACTTAGATCCAAATATGATACCAGATCCACACTCCAACAGCATTCACCTGTCGCAGCCGAATCAGCCGCATCAAATGTGCCAGCATATGACGAACCTGCATCTACCCCTACTGCACCTCATTCTCCTTCGTATGCCCTTAATGCCTCCCCACGCACAAATCGCATGGCAGTAAACTGGATCATGGACACTGGAGCTACCTCCCACATGACCGGCGACGAATCCCTGTTATATGACATACATGACATATTCCCCCATATCAGAGTACAGACTGCATCAGGACATACTCACATCACCAGATCTGGAAATGCTCTGATCAGAGGAGACAATGGAAAGATTCACAAGCTCAGAAATGTTCATCTCAATGATGACCCTAACACTCCTTACCTCATGTCAATGGCTGCAGCCATCAAAGCCAACCCTTCTATGTTAGTTCAGTTTGATTATCAGGCCTGCACCATGACCATCAATAACAAAGTCATCATCACTGGGTCAAAGAACAAGAATCTCTACCTCACTCCCACCCTTGTCCCTGACAATACCCTTATCCATGGGACATGTCTGAACATAGCCATGGCCGCCATTTCCAGAAGCACCCAACAAACAGCATAACTTCTCCACAACAGAATGGGTCACCTTGCTTACAGCAGTTTAGTCAGACTCATTTCTGAACACATGGTCACAGGCACAGATGTCACCACTGCAGCCTGCAACAAAATGAGAAAGAAGACGTGTGAAATATGTGTCCTCTCTAAAATGGACAAGAACCCCTATCCTACATCATCCACACGTGCAAAAAGACCCTTGGCTATCATCCACATTGACATGAGTGGAAAGATGAAAGTACCCAGTCTAAATGGCAGCATATACTTTCAAGGCATTCTAGATGACCACTCAAAGTACTCCATAGTCACATTCCACAAAAACAAACACACAGTGCCCACAGAAACCATGCATGAACTGGAACGGTATGAAGTCCTTACAGAAAACAAAATAGGCACTATTTTCTGTGACAATGGAACAGAGTACACCTGCAACAAGTTTCAAAACCGGTGCAAAAAGAAAGGCATTACCCTCAACTTCACAGTACCTACCAATCCAGCCACAAATGGAGCAGCAAACCGCACTCTCCATGACAGAGCCACTGCACTCCTCATCTCATCCAAATTTCCTGAAAGATACTGGGCTGACATGGTGAAAAATGCTAGCATCCTAAGAAACCTCAGCCCCACCTCTGACTCAGACAAAACTCCCTATGAAATGTTCCATGGAGTCAAGCCCAAGATTGATCACCTCAGAACCATTGGGTGCACAGCCTACGTCCACATACCACCCAAATCCAGGACATGGAAGTTTGCACCATCAGCCAAAATCACTAGACTCATTAGCTACTCCCACATCAGAAAGTCTTGCAGAGTTGTAGACTCCAACCATAAGATCTATGATGCTAGAGACATCACCTCCAATGAGTCTGAGAACCTGGCAGGAAAGAATGGATTCCCAAGAGCAGATGCTGAGATTCTAGGTATGTATGAAGAAGACACTCCTGGTGAACCTGATGAAGACGATCCCTCACCATCCCACTCTCCCTCAGAAAACAAAGCCATTGAAGCATTACGTGAAAGAAACAAGGCAAACATGGGAGCATGGGGATCACCAGAAGATATAGATGATAGCTACCTGCCCAGTTCAGTGCACCAGCAAGAAACCATTGCCCCACAGCAAAGTGCACATCAACCCAACAACAATGTTGAACACGGAAATGAACACAACCCCACACAGTCCCAGACAGATGACCTCCCAAACCTCATGGCATCACAAGACAATGCACCAGAACATGCACTCACCTCTCCTGCACCAGCACAACAACAGGCATCAACCCCTCCACCAGAAGCTGCCCTAACACCTCGCCTTAGTGGCAGAGAAAGGCATGCACCTAACCACCTAGCATTCCTAGCTGCAGACCAGATCATCATACCCAAGAATGAAAGAGAAGCACTGGCTTGCCCCCAAGCAAAGGATTGGAAGGCTGCCATGGATGCAGAACTAGCAGCACTAGCAGAAATGAACACCTGGACTCTAGCAGAACTCCCACATGGAGCCAAAGCCATAGGTACTAGATGGGTCTTTGATATCAAGCAATCAGTGGATGGTCAGCTAGTCAGGTACAAAGCACGTCTAGTAGCAAAAGGATATGCTTAACGCCCTGGCATGGACTATGATGAAGTCTTTGCACCAGTTGCCAAACATGCCACCATCAGGTACATCCTGTCCATGGCTGCAGACCCCTCAGCTCATCTTGCTCAGCTTGATGTCTCCACAGCATTCCTCAATGGAGTAGTGGAAGAGGAACTGTACTGTTCCCAACCCCCAGGGTTTGAAAGAGACCACAGGGTTTGCCGCATGTGGAAATGCCTATATGGTCTGAAACAAGCATCAAGGCAGTGGTATCTAAAAGTCAAAGAGGATATGACAGCCATTGGCTTCAGAGAAGTTGATGTTGACCAAGGCCTCTTCCTGCTCCCTGGGCCAACAACAAGACCCCTCATCTGGGTCCTCCTCTGGGTCGATGACTTCCTCCTGCTGTCCTTTGACAAAGACATCCTACAGCAGTACAAATACAAAATCATGAAGCTCTACAAGACCAGAGATCTTGGAGAACCATCTGTCTTTGTGGGCTATGAAATCACCAGAGATGCAACTGCTGGAACCCTACACATCTGCCAATCCAGGTTCACTCAAGACCTGCTCAAGGCACACAGCATGCTCCCTGAGCCCAACAGCACCAGGTTCCCCATCCCACTGCAGCCTGATGCTCCCCTCCCTTATCCTGAAAAGGACACACCAGACTCTGGTCTTCCCCTTGCCCAGATTGTAGGATCCCTCAACTACCTGGCAGTCAACACCAGACCTGATATTGCACAAGCTGTCAACAGATTGGCCAGGCACAGTGCTCACCCCCTCCATGACCACATGGAAGCTGCAACAGGTATCCTCAAGTACCTCTCCAACACCCCTGACCATAGGATCACCTACACCCACTCCAAGAAACTCCTCACTGGCTACTGTGACTCTGACCATGCTGCCTGCCCTATCACAAGGAAGTCCACAACAGGCTATGTCTTCCTCAACCAGGGGGGAGCCATCTCATGGGCATCCAAAATCCAAGCATCTGGCACTGCCCTGTCCACCACAGAAGCTGAGTTCATGGCAGCTACCTCTGCAGCCCAAGAAGGAATGTGGTTGAGGAAACTGCAATTCTCTGCCACAGGTACCATGCCCCCTGCACTCACCATTAATGGTGACAACCAAGCTGCACTCAGTGCATGGAACCAAGAGAAGCTCTCCTCCAGGCTCAAGCATATGGAAACAAGATTCCACTTCCTCAAAGAGCAATCCAAGAAAGAAGGCATCAAGCTCAACTGGATCCCCACTGCTGCCAACATGGCTGACATGCTCACCAAAGCTCTGCCCAGGTCCAAGTTCTGTGTATTCAGACAGCAGATTGGCTGCACTGGAAAGATCAAGCTTGACTAATCTTGTCACATGCCTCTGCAGCCCCTCTGAGACCATGCTAGATTTCCTGACAGATCCAAAGTTCAAGCTTTTCCCTAGATATTGATTGATTGCACTTTTACTGACTGCTTTCTTCTATTTAGTTTAGCCTTGAGCAGAGATCCTGTCCTACAGGATATTCTTGGATAAATCCTGTCTTTACATGTACCCGTCTCAGCCTGCCCTCTTAAGTCAATCCACCAGTCAGTTAAGTTTTATCATACATAGCACTACAGCCTATGAATATTTTAAGTCCCTCTAGTTTTCTTTAGACTCCTCTAATTCCAGGAATTCTCCAACATGAAGAATACAAGGAATTGGGGGGATGTTATTCACTGGGTTTCACCGGCTCACCTAGAGTGACTTAGAGTGCACTGGACTCCTCCCTGCTGCACTGTACTGCTGTGCCGCTGCCAGCTATGGTACGGACTCTGATGCCGGTACCATGAAGTACCACGGCATCCCAGTACTTTCTCCTAGCGCATTGATTGAATGCTTATCTAATTGTAAAGATCTTATCCTTACCGTCTTCCCCTCGTCTCTGTGCTCTGCACATACTCCGGAAACTCACAATATAGGGATCATTCCATTAGTGCATTTATGCGTGGAGTCCTTGTATTTTCTTGAACTTGGTTACATGGCTTCAACCAGAAATTTGGCTGCTCGCGGCTCGCCCCTTGTATTGTCTTGATAACCGTTTGATTGGTTCTTCATTGCTCCTTACTGGAAACTACACGATTATGCACCGTTTTAGTTTGCACTTATCATTTTTATTTTCGTGCTGACTGGGCAGTCTGCCTGACACAAAACAAATTATTATATTCCCGATGGGAAGGATTATAGCCTATGTAGGGAACGGCACCTCATATTAGTGTTCGGAAAACTAATATGAACTATTATTATTATAGTGTCACAATAAGATTAATTTTTCAAAACAAATCGACTTTCTGGTTAGACGGCTCATCCGACTAATTTTATATAACATAGCCGACCCCTAATTATAGGACAAGAAGACTGGACAGCTGGTCAAATCCAACCGCCCCGTGGCAATCCTGTTCCTCACGCACCGTCCCTCAATTCATCCCAAATCGTGTGTAGGCCAAATCTACATACCGGTAGCTAAAACCTGCGGCAGCGGTTCGTTTGCTCCCTGCCACATACGTATTCGTAATACAAGTCAACAACGACACACGACCCCCCGGGCCGACCTCCAAGGGACCCACCAGGGCACCCTACTATTTACTGTTGCTACAGCACACGCAGCATTAAATGGCAAGATTAAAAGTTGACACAAATATATATTTGTTATACAAGGCCTTGCAAAAATTCATGGCAAAAAGTACTTGGCAAAAGGCAAGGCTGGACCTACTCAAGTTCAGACCTGAAAAAGAGTTGTCAAACCCTCAATTTGCTCATGTTACACTTCCTTGTTTCGTGTTCACATACCTGGGTCCTTTAGTCTGCAAATAAGGTATACATACTGGTGGCCTACTACCAGGTTTACCGAAGGTGTTACTTGTGTATGATCAAGCGCTGACCGTGGATAACTCATAAATGGTATAATCCAATAATATATGAGTGCATCTTGTGGAAGCTATTGTAATTCCCAGTCGAACGGTCTACTCAAAAGCGAAATTGACAACTATTACAACAATTATTAGCATTTGAAGGAGTAACTTGTGTTTGACCAAGCTGAAGCCGCGTATAACTAAATAATGGTGAACATCTAATAAACAGTAAGTGCATATTGTGAAAGCTATTCAAGTTTCCTATTTAATGTTATGTTCAAAAGTGAATTTGATACAAATGGTGGCCTCAATGTACTGCCTAGCGCTAGGAGTTACTTGGCGAGCCAGCTGGGACTAGCTCAGTGTCAGAATGGTGAACGACAGTGACACGAGTGCTATATCGGCATCTAGATCACCATTCTGACAATAATGCATGCCCCGGGAGGTGAACGATGATTACCCAGCGGTCCGAAACACTGCCACTCAGGGCCTTACTATGGCGGCGACTTAGTACTTGATCTGATCCCAACCTGCCCTGAGTCCCCAAGCCTTCTAGGGGGAATTGAACCCCCTACCTCTACCATGGCATTCATTATTGTCTAGATGCCGATATAGCACTCATGTCACTGTCGCTCACCATTCTGACACTCAAGTTTGACTGGAAACCGCTTTGGCAAAAGGTCGTTTGCCATTTAATGCTGCGCGTACGGTAGGTAGCAGTTGCTAGCTATTAGTCGAGCAAGACGAGCACGTGTCACGTTTCAATGTACGTGCATGTGCTCAGATTGCATGATCCCATGATTGTATGATTACAATCATGCGATAATGTAATCATGCTATTTAATCTAGGGAATGCTAGGCAATGCTAGGGAAACATCGAATATGTAGACTGCGGATACATACAGAAGCAAGTTGATTTTTAGGTGATCAACCAAACAGGGTACTTCCAAGCGCGCGCTTTTGCGCGCTGCCTTTTTAAGCCCCACTGCGCGTTTTGCACAGTTTTTTGAACCCCCCTGTGGGCGCAGCAAGCATTGTTTTCGCTTTTTGCACTACAAAGCGCAGATTTGTTTTTTTTAAGTGCGCTAAAACGCTGGCCAATTTGGTCAATGGAAGTACCCTGCAACCAAACAGGCTGCTAGCCCTGCATTGTGCTGTATACCAGCTGCAAGATACAAGCAGAGCCATGAATATCGATGAACATGACACAAACACAAATGGAAGAGCCTTGAGCAGCTTGATAAGTAGGGACCGGCATATCATATGATGTTGACTAAAGGCAAGTATGATATCATCTGATATCATACAAATTACATCATATGATATTGTATATAAATGGTAAATTTAGCCTAGTCGAACTACCGGCATCATATGATATCATATGATGACGTGATATCATATTGACGTTCCACATTGCTCAGCAACTCAAGATCCCCTTAGGCAATCAAGCGGCATGCCATTGGTTCATTTGGAAACAGGATGATGCTACAAGTATCATGCATTTACTTCAGTTATCATCAATACACTGCAGACTGGGAGAGTGTGGCTCCAGGTGCTACTCACACCAACACCCATCCTGCTATTTTTGTAGCCTCTAGCCTCTATGCAATGATAAAAATGCTTGCTTGCTGCAATATTGCCTTTCTTTATCTGAGGATTTGTTGGAAGACCCCTCCCGGATGCTGCGGAGCAGGCTTGTCTTGGGCCAACAATGGCCTGTGGATGACAATGTAATGTAATGCTAACTGCAGCTAAGTTAGGAGCTCAATCTATGCAGCCTAGGCTGTGCCAATAGAGTCCAGTCGAAAGAAGAGGTCCCTGGTACGTCAAGGGACTCAGTGGAAGCCATGCTTTCATATCTATCATGGCTGCATGCCTCCTCACAATTGTTGGTCCTAACCTTAACATCCATGTCAACTCGGTAGTACTCCCTGTCGGAGATGGCAAAGAGGCTCATGGTGATTTGCTCAGCAAACTCAGATTTGATGCGCTTGCAGGCAGCTTCCAGTTCTGTGCACATCTGTGTGTGCATCTGCAAGGGGGTGAGGAGAGGTAGAAGGATGGGTAATTCATATGGCTCTGTTTGGGAACTGAATAAGCTACACCAGGCCATTGTGGCTCTGTACATCACATATGACAATTGCATGAAGTATAAGAGTGGGTCTAGTTATACGGCTAAGTCAGAAGAACAGATCCACTACATCAGGCTATTGTGGCTATGTACATCACACACGAGCAAACATGAATAACAAGAGTGGGTTAGTTATACGGCTAAGTCAGAAGAACAAATCCACTACATCAATCCATTGTGGCTATGTACATCACACATGGCCATGTACGAAGTACATGAGTGGGTTAGTTATGCGGCTAAGTCAGAAGGACAAATCCACTGCATCAATCCATAGTATAGTGGATGTGCACATCAAACGCCCATGCAGCTGAGTAGAATGGAATACATGCTTGTTTCGACGGTTGTGAAGGTTCATGGAATCATGGGGTCAAGATCAACTATGGGGAAGGTCAAGGTGGGTGCACCATATGCATTCTGTGATGAAGATGCTGAGCCTGGAGCATTTGCCTGGTAACACATACAATGTACATGGGCTCCCACCTTTCTCTGAATGGAAGCAGCAGCCAAGGGGGATATAATGGGAGTCTTCATCAGCATTCTTTGGACACATCCAATCTTAGGTTCAGTCTCAAGCTTAGCTGCTGCATAGTTCAGCTGACCAACGATGGTATCGAAGTTGGATCGAGTAATGATGCCATGAAGGGCGTATGAATAGGGGTTGGTGAAGACGAAGGCACCATCCTTCTGCTGCAGAAGCAGAGACACCGTCATGGGACCGGGCTTACACGCCACGACCATGCTGTTCGTGCGGAAGGGTTGAAGAGGAAGAGATGTCAAGGTAGGCAATTCGATAGACTGGAAGTAGCTTTGCTGAAAGTAGCTTCGCTCGTCCGCTCGCTCGGTTATATGCTCGGTTACAAGCTCGATTATATGCATCAGTGCCGCACTGATTGTGTCTAGTCGCCCCTAGTTCGTATGCAGGGGGCCCTGTTTGTGTGCCTGTCCGTAGGCGGGCTGTCGCATGCAGGTCAGGGGAGGCCGCCGCGGGTGCCAGGCTGTCCCGGGCTGTCCACAGGATGGGCGACACGTTACACCGGACGCGGACGCGGACTGGCGCCGCGCGTGCAAGCACACGCGAGCACACGTCCGCGCACGTCCCAGTTCCCCCCCAGCCCCTCCCATCGCAACTGGCCATGTGTATTCACGCCACACCGTCTTGTGTTCCAATACCGCACCCAGACAACTACTACCATTTCCTATTTCCTACTACTACTACTATATCCTCGACCTCCCTTGGTAGCTCAAAACTACCACCACCAGCCCACCTCACCACTCCTCTCTCGATCGCTTGCAATGCCTGCTACCAACTCGTTCACCAACAAATGTGCGTGCTCTGAAAGTCAGCGCCCTGGGCAAACTGCGCAAAGAGGGGAATGCCCCCAAATCACCCTTCATGCCATGTCACCCAAGCCTTTGCTCCAAATAACTCCGAGCACGCCGGTCTGTTCGCCTTCGCGGCTTCGCCCAGTGTCCACTCCCAACTCCCACGAGCTAGCAGTTCAGCATTGACTTTGAGTTTGTCAGAAAATCCCCCAAGGCCTGTGAGCAGCAGAGGGCCAGGATGCTTGCTGGAGCCAAGGACAGCTTTACGATCAGTTTGACGTGAATTCCGGCCCAATGATCCTTTCCTCCGGCCTTGTGCCAAACCTGAAGCTAGCCAGTGCGTAAGAAAGCTGACATGAAGGGCATTCCGATGTAGCTCATGGCTTTGGGCTTGACACAGGGGCAGGCTAATGGATGTGGCTGGAAGATGCTATGTGCAGCCCCAAAAAGGAAAAACGGCCAGTCAACTTAAAGAATACCCAAGCATGGACAAAGTGAGACCAAAGCGAAACCAAATGAAATAAGTGAGAACCAAAGCGAAACCAGGTGAACAAAGTGAGAACCAAAGTGAAACCAAATGAACATGGTGAGAACCAAAGCGAAACCAAATGAACATAGTTAGAACCAAGCATAGTTTGAACCAGATGAACTAAGTGAACCAAATGAACATAGTTACAACCAAACATAGTTAGAACCAGATGAACAAAGTGAGAACCAAAGTGAAACCAAATGAACATGGTGAGAACCAAAGCGAAACCAAATGAACATAGTGAGAACCAAAGCAAAACCAAATGAATAAAGTGAGAACCAAATCATATCCAAATGAACATAGTGAGAACAAAAGCAAAACCAGATGAACGAAGTGAGAACCAAAGCGGAACCAGATGAACAAAGCGAAAACCAATGGGTGGGTGGATGGGTCAGTATACGTCACAGCATTAGACTTTAAGCACTGTTTCTCATTGGGGGGCTATGCATAGCAGCTTCTAGGCAGCTCCTTTCACCCCGCCAAATCTGAAGCTAGCTAGTGCATCTGAAAGATGGTATGGTAGGTATTCCAATATGCGGGCTTGACTCAATCGCTGGCTATTGGAGCTGGGTGGAAGGACTAGAAGCTGCTACGCATAGACCAATCATGAAAAAGAAGATAACGCCTGGAGGGGCGTGGTGTTAAGGGGACCCTCCCGTACGCCGCAGCTGGGGAAAGTCACCATTAGGGAAACCGCAACTGGGGAAAGTCACCGCAACTGGGGTGGGTCACCAATAATAAAATAGTAACTTTAAAACAATTACCCACCACAGGAGCCTAGGAAACAAAATAATAAATATGTTATCATTAGGGTGAGGCAAAATATCTACATGGCCACAACATATAGATCTCTCTCTATATACATGTCGCTTTGCGGTTGCACGAGGCCAGTGTTCTCTGCGGGATTCAATTGTTCGCAAGTTTCTTTGTGGATTGGATCTGCTTGGTTAAATCACCAGCAGGTCTGCCTTTTGTCCCCCCCTTAGTCTTCTTCACGATCAAATCTTGCAGCTTAAGTGGCATGGGAGCAGTAGGGAGAAAAATGGAAGACTGACGATTTTTTTTTTTTTTGAGGGGTTGGGGCCTTGCGGGTAGGCAGGGGGAGGAGGGAGAGATGGGGAGCCTGGGACATGTGTGTGGGGGGCGGGGGAGGGGGGGGGGAGAAGAGAGGGAAGGGGGACAGATAGGGAGAGGGGAGGGTGGATGGAAAGTAATGGAGAGGGGATTGGAGACAGAAAAGAGGGAGGGGGCATGAAGGAGGAGAGAGGGAGGGGGGGACCAGGGTGAGGGGAGGAAAGAGGGAGGGGCAAAGAAAGGGGGGAGGAGGGACTGAGGAAGGAGTGTGTGTGCAAGGGGGCGTGGAGGGGTGGCATAAGGCTCGGGGTATTTTGCTATACACGCCTCCAGTTTTTTGTGAAAAATGAAAAAACGAAAAATGCAACAAATGGAAACGTCGTGTATATAGAAATGTTCAACAGGTTTTATAGCAAAGAATGAGCCTAAATTGGCCCAAAGCAGGTTTGTAGGGGTGGGAGGGGAGGGGGTGGCCAAGGGCCAATCGGGCTCCCGTACTAGTATACTTTATATATATATATATATATATATATATATATATATATATATGTATATATATATGGTATATCAGTACATCATGGAGGCCTCTGAATTTTTGAGTTTTTTTACATGTAGGCTCTGGTAGGCTGCACCAGGGCTGCATCATATTAAGGTGACCTGTGCCTTCAAAAGGAGTGCAGGATTTGTTTGTTAGTTAAATGATCACTTGAGTAGCTTGCTGCCGGTGCGGTTACATATGGTCTTCGCCATTACCATCACCACCACAACCACATACTAAACGGTCATGACATAGCCTCCAAACCAACCCATGCCCAACACTCTCTACCCCCATCATCACCCATCATCAATTCATCACTATCAGCAATTCAGCATTCATGTCCTGGAAAAGTCTTTAAACCGTCTAATTTGTTAATTATCATAGACTCATACTGTGCCCTCCGGTTTCCATGGGTATTGCACAGAGGGCTTGGCATTGGGAGACGGTGAGCAGGCCAGAGTTGGCTGACAACCCATGTAAAAGTCCAAGCTTAAATAAAAAATAAATGTATAATGATCATCAAGCTGCGATCGCTTCGCTAGGGCAGTAGTCTAGTAGGGTTACATGGACACATATTGCTGTCACCCCGAATCATTTCCTAAAGGCAATAGGCTAGAGCCCTATTTGCCAGGAAGTGGTAGACCAAATCACTTTGAGGATGAAGAGTCGGGGGTTCGATTCCCCCTTCGGTCGCTCTTGGCGTTGCAGGTCGTTGTCAACTGCGATGGTAGCTTGTCCAGTTGAGGTAGAAGACCGCTCCCTACCAGCGTACGACGGGTTCCCTTTACACCACGCCCCACCAGGCGTTATCATTACCTTTTTCGCTAGGAGCAGGTACAGAGCACCGTTCCTTAGGAGGCCAGTCCCTAGGCATCTTAGCAGCAGCGGTACCCCCCCCCCCCCCCCCCCCCCCCCCACGCCCACGCCCACCACCACACACACACTGTCTACTGACGTCCTGATAATTCGTGATCAGCCCATATTTTGCGACCCCAAGCTGCCGAGCGTGTTGTAGGCAAGTGTTCTTAGAAGGGCTATCCGAGTCCAGGACGTCCATGTCCAGTTTCTCAACACACACCCCTCGGCTCAGTTCTTTGAGCCCCCCTTGCATGCCTTCAAGTGCGCGTTCATCAAGTTACTAATGTTGAAGGGGCTGACGCCAATATCACAAGGCAGAACAGCATGCAAGCTCCACCAAACCTGCTGATGGCAAATGTATAGGGAACGGCAACATGATATCAAGTCATCATATGATATCATATGATGCCGGCAGTCTGATTAGGCCCAAGCTACCATTCATATACAATATCATATGATGCAATTTGTATGATATCATATGATATCATACTCACCTTTGGTCAAAATCAAATGATTTTCTGATCCCTACAAATGTGCATCGAAGTTTGTTTTCCACAAAGATGACGCTGGTGCCTTCTTTAGAATTGTCAAGCTGGATGAAGGCATCTTCAACCCGCTCTTATACTTTTGTAAGCCGTCATCATTCAGAAGGCTGTTTGCTGCCTTCATTCAGAACAATGATAAGAAAGTGAATCGCAAGTTGAAGGAGCAGTCAACCGCGCGAATTGTCTGTATAGATATATCCGGACCAGGGGGGGCATCGGACAAGGGGGATCGATAGATAAATCGGCTTCACGCAGATATATCTATAAATCTATAAATCTATATATATATATATATATATATATATATATATATATATATATATATATATATATATATATATATATATATATATATATATATATATATACATAGACGATATATACAGACGATATATCTATGTAGATCTATCCGTCCTTTGCCGTACCCGAGTTATAATAAGGGGATCCTGTTAATTAAAAACAAGCAAATTTAGCGACTTGGCGCGACCCCAGTGCGACGCGCTGCCCTCCAAACCCTGCGATGCACGGCGTTCAAAGCCAGGGGGGTTCGGGGGGCATTTCTGATTAGTTTAGGAAACCTCACATGTGACCCATGCGTCCCACACAAAAAAGAGTGGCCTGTGAGACACTGGAGCTAAAGTTTGTGGCCTGTGTGGCACTGACGCTAAAGAGTGTGGCACTGCAGCTAAAGAGTGTGCCAAACAGTGGCCTGTGTGGCACTGGAGCTAAAGAGTGTGGCCTGTGTGGCACTGGAGCTAAAGAGTGTGACACTGCAGCTCAAGAGTGTGCCAAACAGTGGCCTGTGTGGCACTGGAGCTAAAGAGTGTGGCCTGTGTGGCACTGGAGCTAAAGAGTGTGACACTGCAGCTAAAGAGTGTGCCAAACAGTGGCCTGTGTGGCACTGGAGCTAAAGAGTGTGGCCTGTGTGGCACTGACGCTAAAGAGTGTGGCACTGCAGCTAAAGAGTGTGCCAAACAGTGGCCTGTGTGGCACTGGAGCTAAAGAGTGTGGCCTGTGTGGCACTGACGCTAAAGAGTGTGGCACTGCAGCTAAAGAGTGTGCCAAACAGTGGCCTGTGTGGCACTGGAGCTAAAGAGTGTGGCCTGTGTGGCACTGACGCTAAAGAGTGTGGCACTGCAGCTAAAGAGTGTGCCAAACAGTGGCCTGTGTGGCACTGAAGCTAAAGAGTCCAAAGCTCGCTGAGATGGTAGCCAACATTCCGTAGATTTTCTGTTTGCATACAACAAATCAACTCGAGGCACACTCACTCACCTAGAGGCTTTCTCACTCATACTGTGTCAGTGTGAGTGGGCCTCTAGTGGCTGGTGAATGAATAAAATAAAGGCCGCTCTTGTCCATGAGCCTGGGGTCCGGTTCATTCAGTGTTTCTTTCATCTAGCCCACCCTACAAATCTATAGTTGATGTAGAGCAGGGTAATTCAAAGCGCACGCTTTTGCGCTTTTGAGCGCTGACTTATAGACCCCCTCTGCGCCTTAAGCGCAGTTTTTTGCACCCTCCTGTGGGCGCAGCAAGCAATTTTTGCGCTTTTTGCACTACAAAGCGCAGTTTTTTTGTTTTCAACTGCGCTAAAGCGCTGGCCAATTTGGCAATTTGAAGTACCCTGATGTAGACTTGATCTAGAGGTTTGAGGTTGGCCAAGTATGTGGAGCCCAAGAAGAGGTCTGTGCCAGGATACTTCAGGAGGACCCCCAGCTCTGCTGCCTGAGACGTAACCAATTGTTTAGCCTGCGTCCTGCGATGCAACGGACCCTTCCTTCTGGTCAGCGGACCCTCCCCACATTGCATCCTGCAACGCAACAGACTCTTCGATCTTGCGTCTGCGGCGGAAGACACAGCGTCCTAAGCAACCCTCGAGCCCAAGTATAGGGCAAGTCCCTGGAGCATCAGTAGAGGTCTGTGCATAGCTGGTCCATGAGAGCCTGGGGTCCAGTTCATTCGGCGTTCCTTCCAAATAGCCCATCCCAAAAATCTAGAGCTGATCTCGAGGTTTGAGGTTGGGCAAGTCCCTTGAGCCCAAGTAGAAGGCAAGTCCCTTGAGCATAAGTAGAGGTCTGTGCATCCCCGTTCAACGAATGGCTCAATGGCAGAGCTTCAAGAACGACAAATGTGCCAGGTTTGAATCCCAACGGGTGCGCCTTAGTGTCCGTGGTCGCTGTCAACCGCCATGGTAGCTTTGTCCAGGTAAAGTAGCAGCCCGTTCCTTACCGCCGTTAGACGGGGCTCCCTTAATACCACGCCCCACCAGGCGCTATCATTATAGAGGTCTGCGCATAGCTCTGTTTTCAGCTACACGCAGCAGCTACAAGTCAGCTCCCCTGTTGTCAGCTACAAGCAGCAGCTACAAGTCAGCTCCCCTGTTGTCAGCCACACGCAGCAGCTACAAGTCAGCTCCCCTGTTGTCAGCTACACGCAGCAGCTACAAGTCAGCTCCCCTGGCTTTCTACACAGCCAAATGCAAATCAACGCAGTGCATCTGGAAGCTGACAGGGTAAGCTTTTCAGTAATGTTGAAATCTTGGGGCTTGGCTCAGTGGCTGGCTCAGGGAGCTGCCTAGAATCTCCTGCTTGTAGCAGAAAAGGAAATCTATGGGTATGTGCTCTCATATCGAGCTCTGGCTGAATGGTTCAGTAGAGCCCTTCAAACAGACAGGTCTGTGGTTCATGCCCTTCCCAGACTCCCAAATTTCAGACCTCCTGCTTTGGGAGAGGTAGAGAACTCCCTTCAGTGCTGTCGCGTGGTAGTCCAAGCTGAGGCGCAGTAGTGGTCAGCGAAACCAAAACCCATCATAGTAAACATTCTCCAGTGCAAGCAAACGGGAAGGCTCCTTCAACACCACGCCCTGTGGCAAGGCGAACGAATTCAACCTCACGCCCTGTGGCAAGGCATATGATTTTTCATTTTATTGCTATCATTGCCAGGCCTCCATGTTTTTCATAAACCATGATGCTTGAATACAGTATCAAAGAACAGCCATGAAGCATCTTTTGGATCCACATTTTTAGTGGTGGGTGCAAAATGCGCCATTTTGCTGAGCTTATCAACAAATGCTACGATAACATCAATCCTATTGGACACTGGCAGTTTAATGATTAAGTCCATGCTTATGTGTGACCAGTAGTTCTGGTTTGCCATAGCAAATAAATCTCACTTAACGTTTGATTTTTTGTTCTGTCATTGCCAGTGCAAGCAAACGGGAAGGTTCCTTCAACCACCCGCCCCGTGTCAAGGCGTATGAATTTCCATTTGGTATACTCTCATTGCCAGGCCTCCATGTCAATGCGGAAGTACAGTGTCTTTGAGACTGCAAGGAGGTGCAACTTAACGCACCCACTGAACTCAGAATTGAGGCGCTTGCATGTTTCTTCTAGCCCTGCTAGCATCCGGCCGTGCATCTGCAATGGAAGATACAAGGTAAGAGAGAGTGTGTGTGTGTGTGCACATTGCAAGGGAAGATACATGGTAAGAGAGAGTGTGTGTGTGTGTGTGTGCACATTGCAATGGAAGATACATGGTTGAAGAGTGGGTAAGTTACGAAGTCCTTTAAGCCTATAGACCCATCGTCCATTTAGCCTATTTGGCCCACCCCTGGACTGTAACATACATGCACAACTGAACGAGCACATAGTAGTTATCGGTGACCAAGAAGTAGGTGAGCATGCAAGCATGTGTGTGTATGTGTGCAGATGTGTAATGGCGCTAGCATGTATCTTCTAGCCCTGCTAGCATCTGGCCATGCATCTGCAAGGGAAGCTCCACGGTTGAAGAGTGGGTAAGTTACAATGTCTCTTTAGGCCATGACTATAGTCCATAGCCCATGAATATAGTCCATAGTCCATAGTCCATAGCCCATAGCCCATAGCCCATTACTATAGTCCATAGCCCATAGCCCATGAATATAGTCTATAGTCCATAGCCCATAGCCCATGACTACAGTCCATAGCCCATAGCCCATGAATATAGTCCATAGTCCATAGCCCATGACTATAGTCCATAGCCCATAGCCCATGAATATAGTCCATAGTCCATAGCCCATAGCCCATGACTATAGTCCACAGCCCATAGCCCATGAATATAGTCCATAGTCCAAAGCCAATAGCCCATGACTATAGTCCATAGCCCATAGCCCATGAATATAGTCCATAGTCCATAGCCCATAGCCCATAGCCCATGACTATAGTCCATAGCCCATGCCTATAGTCCATAGCCATAGCCCATGACTATATCCATAGCCCAAGCCCCATGACATGTCCCAGTCCATGCCCATAGCCCATGACTATATCCATAGTAGCCCTAGCCCATGACTATAGTCCATAGCCCATACCCATGACTATAGTCATAGTCCATAGCCCCTAGCCCATGGACTAAGTCCAAGCCCATAGCCCATGACTATATCCATAGCCCATAGCCCATTACTATAGTCCCCCATACCCATAGCCCAGACATAGTCATAGCCCACAGCCCATGACTATGTCCCAGTCCATAGCCCATCGCCCATGACTATAGTCCCATAGCCCATAGCCGCATGATTATATGTCCATAGGCCATAGCCCCTAGTCCCTTTTTGTTTTCAATCCCATGACTACAGTCCATAATCCATCCCATAGCCCATGACATGATCTCAAGCCCATATCCCTGACTTATTCCATATCGCCCATAGCCCCTAGCCCATAGTCCATACCCATAGCCATACTACAGTCATAGTCCCAGCCCATAGCCCATAGCCCATGACTATAGTCCTTAGCCCATCTGAGCCATGACTATAGTCCATAGGCCATAAGAGACAACGCCCCAGCCCATGACTATAGTCCACATGCCCCCCCCCCCCCCTAGCCCAACCCATAGCCCATGAATATAAGGCACAGTCCTAGTCCCAAGCCCATGACTAGTCCCTATCCCATAGCCCATGAGTATAGTCATAGTCCATAGCCCATAGCCGCATACCGCATGACTTAGTCCATAGCCCATACCCATGAACTTAAGTCCCTAGCCATAGCCCATGACTATAGTCCATAGTCCTAGCTCCATAGCCCATGACTATAGTCCCTAGTCCATAGCCCTAGCCCATGACTATCATCCATAGCCCCATAGCCATGACTACTCCATAGTCCATAGCCACACCATACTACAGTCCATAGTCCATAGCCCATAGCCCATGACTATAGTCCATAGCCCATAGCCCATAACTACAGTCCATATCCAGAGCCCATATCCCCTAGCCCATACGTACAGTCATAGTCCATCGCCCATAGTCCCCGCATAGCCCATGACTACAGTCCTAGTCCAACCATGACTACAGTCCCCAGCCCAGCCCCTGACTATAGTCCCATATCCCTAGCCCAGACTATAGTCCATAGCCCATACCATGAATATAGTCCATAGTCTATACCCATAGCCCATAGCCCATGATACAGTCTCATAGTCCCCTAGCCCATAGCCATGACTTAAAATATTCCATAGTCCATAGCCCTAGGCCCATTCCCATAATATATCCATATTCCATAGCCCATAGCCCATAGCCATACCCATGACTAGAGTCCATAGCCCATAGCCCATGAGATATCCAAGCCAATAGACATATCCCCTGACTATAGTCCATAGTTCCATAGCCCAAGCCCATGCCTATAGTCCATAGCCCATAGCCCATACCCATGTACTATATCCATAGGCCCATATCCCCATAGCCCATGACTATAGTCCCATAGCCCATAGCCCAGAACTACAGTCCATAATCATAATCCCATAGCCCATGACTACAGTCCATAGCCCATAGCCCATGACTATAGTCCATAGCTCATAGCCCATGACTATAGTCCACAGTCCATAGCCCATGACTACAGTCCATAGTCCATAGCCCATAGCCCATGACTATAGTCCATAGCCCATAGCCCATAGCCCATAACTACAGTCCATAGTCCATAGCCCATAGCCCATAGCCCATGACTACAGTCCATAGTCCATAGCCCATAGCCCATAGCCCATGACTACAGTCCATAGTCCATAGCCCATGACTACAGTCCATAGCCCCTAACCCATGACTATAGTCCATAGTCCATAGCCCATGACTATAGTCCATAGCCCATAGCCCATGAATATAGTCCATAGTCTATAGCCCATAGCCCATAGCCCATTATACAGTCCTAGATCCATAGCCATGCCCATGACTACAGTCCATAGTCCCCATAGCCATAGCCATAGTCCCATGACTTTAGTCCATAGTCCCCATAGCCAATAGCCCAATAGCCCCCATGACTATAGTCCCATAGCCCATAGCCCATGACTTGTCCAATAGCCCATAGCCCATACTATATTCCATAGTCCTCGCCCATAGCCCAAAAAAACAAAAAAATACTATAGTCCATATCCATAGCCCTCGCCCATGACTATAGTCACCATAGCCCATTCCCGTATCCCATGACTATAGTCCATAGTCCTAGCCCATAGCCCATGACTTAGTCCATAAGCCCATAGCCCATGACTACAGTCCATAGTCCATAGCCCATAGCCCATGACGACAGTCCATAGCCCATGCCCATGACTATAGTCCATAGCGCATAGCCCATACTATAGTCCACGTCCATATGCAAGCCCATACTATAGTCCATAGTCCATAGCCCCTGACTATAGTCCCATAGCCCATACCATGACCCTACAGTCCATATCCATAGCCCATAGCCCATGACTACAGTCCTTAGTCCATAGCCATCGCCCATGACTATAGTCCCGTAGTCCATAGCCCATGACTACGTCCATTGTCCTAGCCCATAGCGCCATATCCCATGAATAATTCCATATGCCTAGCCCATAGCCCATGACTACAGTCCATAGCCCAAAGCCCATAGCCCATGACTACAGTCCATAGCCCATAGCCCATGACTATAGTCCATAGCTCATAGCCCATGACTATAGTCCACAGTCCATAGTCCCCTGACTATAGCCATAGGCCCATAGCCCCTGACTCATAGTCCCATAGCCCTTCCCATGACTACAGTCCATAGCCAGTAGGCCCACAGCCCATGACTTATTCCATAGCCCATGCCCATGACTATAGTCCATAGCCCATAGCCCATGACTATAGTCCGTAGCCCCATATCCCATGACTATAGTCTCGTAGCCCGTAGCCCATAGACTATGTCCATAGTCCATAGCCTACCCATGACTATAGTCCATAGTCCATAAGCCCATAGCCCATGATTTTAGTCCCATAGTCCTGTAGCCCAAGCCCATCCCCATGCTCAGTCCTAGTCTAGCCTGACTATAGTCCTAGCCCATAAAAAGGCCCATGGGACTATAGTCCATAGCCCATGACTATAGTCCACAGCCCATAGCCCATGAATATAGTCCATAGTCCATAGCCCATAACCCATGACTATAGTCCATAGCCCATAGCCCATGACTATAGTCCATAGCCCATAGCCCATGACTACAGTCCATAGTCCATAGCCCATAGCCCATGACTATAGTCCATAATCCATAGCCCATAGCCCATAGCCCATGACTATATTCCACAGTCCATAGCCCATGACTATAGTCCATAGCCCATAGCCCATGACTATATTCCACAGTCCATAGCCCATGACTATAGTCCATAGACCATAGCCCATGACTGTAGTCCATAGCCCATGACTATAGTCCATATTCCATAGCCCATAGCCCATGACTATAGCCCATAGCCCATGACTATAGCCCATAGCCCATAGCCCATGACTATAGTCCATAGTCCATAGCCCTAGCCCAATGCTATATTTCCATAGCCATAGCCCATGCCTACAAGTCCATATCCCATAGCCCTAGCCCCTTTCCCATGACTATAGTCCATAGTCCATAGCCCATGACTATAGTCCATAGCCCATCGCCCATGACTACAGTCCATAGTCCATAGCCCATAGCCCATGACTACAGTACTTAGTCCATAGCCATAGACCATGACTATAGTCCAAAGCCCATGACTACAGTCCATAGCCCATAGCCCATAGGCCATAGCCCATGACTACAGTCCATAGCCCATAGCCCATGAATATAGTCCATAGTCTATAGCCCATATTCCCATACCCCTGACTACAGCCAGAGTCCATATCCCTTATCCCATGACTAATAGTCCATAGTCCAATACCCATTACTATAGTCGCTAGCCCATACCCTTACATAGTCCATAGTCTATAAGCCCATATCCCATACCCATGACTACAGTCCATAGTCCCACCACACCCATAGCCCCCATGACTAAAGTCCAAGTCCATACCCCATACCATGCCCAGGAAATAAGTCGCATAGTCCCCATAGCCCATACCCCATACCCATGCCTATAGTCCATAGTCCAGATTCACGTGACTATAGTCCAGACCAAGCCCATGACTAAGGCATATTCCATATCCCATACCATTACTAAGTCCATAGTACATGATCCATAGCCCAGGACTATAGTACCATAGCCCATACCCATGACTATAGTCCATAGTCCATAGCCCATAGCCCATGACGAGAATCCATGGCCCATGACTAAGTCCCCATCCATAGCCCTGACTATAGTCCATAGTCCCCTAGCCCATAGCCCATGACTACAGTCCATAGTCCGATATCCCCAAAGCCCAATACTACGTCCTTATTCCATACCCATAGACCATGACCTATAGTCGCATCGTCCATAGCCCATAGACCATGACTACAGTCCTTAGTCCCATAGCCCATAGACCATGAATTATAGTCCATATCCGCATCTCACATGACTATAGTCCATATTCCAAATCATTAGATCATTTGAGCCCATAGCCAATGAATATAGTCCATATTCCATAGCCCATAGCCCATGACTATAGTCCATAGTCCATAGCCCTAGCCCAATGACTATTAGTCATATCCCCATAGCCATAGCCCATGACTATAGTCCATATCCCATAGCCCATGACTATAGTCCTAGTCCAGATCCCTAGCCCAATGGCTATAGTCCTACCCATAGCCCATGACTACAGTCCTAGTCATACCACAGCCCATGACTATAGTCCATAGCCCATAGCCCATGACTATAGTCCATAGCCCATAGCCCATGACTATAGTCCATAGCCCATAGCCCATGACTATAGTCCATAGCCCATAGCCCGACTATAAGTCCTAGCCATATCCCATACTATAGTCCATAGTCCATATCCCTAGCGCCATTACTATAGTCCATAGTCCATAGCCATACCCATGATTTTAGTCCATAGTCCTAGCCCTGACTATGTCTATAGCCCATTACTACAGTCCCATATCATATTCCATATCCATATCCATACCCCTGACTATTTCCCTAGTCCTAGCCCATAGCCCCCCCAATGACTATAGTCCATAGCCCATAGCCCATGACTATAGTCCCATCGCCCCATAGCCCAGGACTATAGTCCAAGCCCATCGCCCATGACTACAGTCCATAGTCCATACCTAGCCCATGACTACAGTCCCTCGCCATAGCCCCTGACTATAAGTCCATAGCCCATGAACTAAGTCACAGTCCCATAGACCTACTATAGTCCATATTCATAGCCCCCATGACTATAGTCCCATAGCCCATAGCCCATTACTATAGTCCATAGCCATAGCCCCCTGACTATAGTCCATACCCAATAGCCCATGACTATAGTCCATACCCATAGCCCTGACTATCGTCCCTAGCCCATAGCCCATTACTATAGTCCATATTCCATAGCCCATAGCCATACTATAGTTCCATATGCCATAGCCCATAGCCCATGATTAAGCCATAGTCCCATATCCTCATAACCCTAGCCCAGGACTAACAGTCCATAGTCCATACCCCTAGACTATAGTCTCTAGCCCATAGCCCTGACTATAGTCCGTACCGCATACCCATGACTATAGTCCATACCCATAGCCTCAGACTACAGTCCATAGTCCATAGCCCATAGCCCATGATATAGTCCATAGTCCATAGCCCATCCCATAGCCCACGACTACAGTCCATAGTCCATAGCCCCTGACTATAGTCCATAGCCCTAGCCCATGACTATAGTCCATGCCATAGCCAATGACATATCCATAGCCCATATCCCCCACGGCTATAGTCCATAGACTCTAGCCATTACTATAGTCCATAGTACATAGCCCCTAGCCACATGACTATAGTCCATAGGAAACATAGCCCATCGCCATGACTCTAGTCCTAGCCCCCATTCGCCCTGACTACAGTCCCTATCCATAGCCCCATATCCCTGGGGCTATAGTCACATCCATAGCCAGAGCCCATAGCCCATGACTTTAATCCACATCCCTAGCCCATACCTACCATAGCCCTGACATATTCCATACCCATAGCCCATGATAGAGTCCATAGCCATAGCCATAGCCCATAACTATAGTCCATAGCCCATAGCGCATGATCATAGTCCCTAGTCCATAGCCCATAACCCATAGCCCATGACTACAGTCCATAGTCCATAGCCCATGACTATATTCCATAGCCCATAGCCCATGACTATATTCCACAGTCCATAGCCCATGACTATAGTCCATAGCCCATAGCCCATGAAAAAAAAAACATAGTCCATAGCCCATAGCCCATGACTATAGTCCATAGCCCATAGCCCATGACTATAGTCCATAGTCCATAGCCCATAGCCCATTACTATAGCCCATAGCCCATGACTATAGCCCATAGCCCATAGCCCATGACTATAGTCCATAGTCCATAGCCCATAGCCCATGACTATAGTCCATAGCCCATAGCCCATGACTACAGTCCATAATCCATAGCCCATAGCACATATCCCATGACTATAGTCCATAGTCCATAGCCCATGACTATAGTCCATAGCCCATAGCCCATGACTACAGTCCATAGTCCATAGCCCATAGCCCATGACTACAGTCCTTAGTCCATAGCCAGTAGACCATGACTATAGTCCATAGCCCATGACTACAGTCCATAGCCCATAGTCCATAGGCCATAGCCCATGACTACAGTCCATAGCCCATAGCCCATGAATATAGTCCATAGTCTATAGCCCATAGCCCATAGCCCATGACTACAGTCCATAGTCCATAGCCCATAGCCCATGACGATAGTCCATAGCCCATGACTATAGTCCATAGCCCATAGCCCATGACTATAGTCCATAGCCCATAGCCCATGAATATAGTCCATAGTCTATAGCCCATAGCCCATAGCCCATGACTAAAGTCCATAGTCCATAGCCCATAGCCCATGACTATAGTCCATAGTCCATAGCCCATAGCCCATGAATATAGTCCATAGTCCATAGCCCATAGCCCATAGCACATAGCCCATGACTATAGTCCATAGCCAATAGCCCATGACTATAGTCCATAGCCCATAGCCCATGACTATAGTCCATAGTCCATAGCCCATAGCCCATGACTATAGTCCATAGTCCATAGCCCATAGCCCATGACTATAGTCCATACCCATAGCCCATAGCCCATGACTATAGTCCATAGTCCATAGCCCATAGCCCATGACTATAGTCCATAGCCCTAATTAAGCCCCATGACCTATAGTCCCATAGCCCATAGCCATTAGCCATGACTACAGTCCATAGCCCATAGCCCATGACTATAGTCCATAGCCCATAGCCCTGACTATAGTCCACAGTTCCTAGCCCATGACTATAGTCCATAGTCCATACCCATACCCATGACTACAGTCCTTAGTCCCATAGCCCATAGCCCATGCTAAGTCCTAGCCCATAGTTCCCATGACTATAGTCCCATATTCCATAGCCCATACCAATGAATATAGTCCATATTCCATAGGCCCATAGGCCCATGCCATAGTCCAGAGTCCTACCCATAGCCCATGACTATAGTCCATAGCCCATAGCCCATGACTATAGTCCATAGTCCAAGCCCATAGCCCTGACTATAGTCCCTAGCCTCATAGCCCATGACATAGTCTATAGCGCCCATAGCCCCTGACATAGTCCATAGTCCATAGCCGCATAGCCCATGACTATAGTCCATAGCCCATAGCCCATGACTATAGTCCATAGCCCATAGCCCATGACTAAACAGTCCATAGTTTTCCCCCCCCCATAGCCATAGCCCCTAGCCCATGACTAAGTCCATAGTCGCATAGCCCATAGCCCCCATGACTATAGTCCATACCCATAGCCCATGACTAGCAGTCCATAGTCCCATAGCCCAGTCCCATGACTACAGTCCATAGTCCATAGCCCATGACTATAGTCCATAGCCCATAGCCCATAGCCCATGACTACAGTCCATGGTCCATAGCCCATAGCCCATAGCCAATGACTATAGTCCATAGCCCATGGTCTATAGTCCTAGCCTGCCCATGATTAGTCACATATATCCAATATCCCAATAGCCCATGAATAGGTCGCATATCCCATAGCCCCTGAAATAGTCCAATTCATAGCCTATAGCCCATGACTATAGTCCATAGCCCATAGCCCATGAATATAGTCCATTGTCTATAGCCCATAGACCATAGCCCATGACTATAGTCCATAGCCCATAGCCCATGACTATAGTCCACAGTCCATAGCCCATGACTATAGTCCATAGCCCATAGCCCATGACTATAGTCCATAGCCCATAGCCCATGACTATAGTCCATAGCCCATAGCCCATGACTATAGTCCATAGCCCATAGCCCATAGCCCATTCTATAGTCCCATAGCCATAGCCCATGATATAGTCCATTGGTCATAGGCCCATAGCCCATGACTATAGTCCATAGCCCATAGCCCATGACTACAGTCCATAGTTTGTAGCCCATAGCCCATAGCCCATGACTACAGTCCACAGTCCATTGCCCATGACTATAGTCCATAGCCCATAGCCCATAGCCCATGACTACAGTCCATAGTCCATAGCCCATAGCCCATGAATATAGTCCATAGCCCTTAGCCCATAGCCCATAGCCCATGACTACAGTCCATAGTCCATAGCCCATAGCCCATAGCCCATAGCCCATGACTATAGTCCATAGTCCATAGCCCATAGCCCATAGCCCATGACTATAGTCCATAGTCCATAGCCCAGAGCCCAGAGCCCATGACTACAGTCCATAGTCCTATGCCCATGCCAATGACATGTGTCCTAGTCCCTAGTCCCATAGCCCATAGCCATGACTATATCCATAGCCCATAGCCCATGACTATAGTCCCAGTCCATACCCATGACTATAGTCCATGCCTCATGCCCATGACTATAGTCCATAGCCCATACCTTACGACAGTCCATATCCATAGCCCATGACTATAGTCCATAGCCCATAGCCCATGACTATAGTCCATAGCCCATAGCCCATGATTTTAGTCCACAGTCCATAGCCCATGACTATAGTCCATAGCCCATAGCCCATGACTATAGTCCACAGTCCATAGCCCATGACTATAGTCCATAGCCCATAGCCCATGACTATAGTCCATAGCCCATAGCCCATGACTATAGTCCATAGCTCATAGCCCATGACTTTAGTCCATAGCCCATGACTATAGTCCATGGCCCATAGTTACAATGTCCATTAGGCCATAGCCCATAGTTACAATTTCCCTCTCACGTTTTGACGAATGGCTTAATGGTAGAGCTCATTGAAATGATGAAGGTGCAGGGTTCAAATCCCTCCGGATGTGCTTTAGTGTTCGCGGTCGCTGTCAACCGCAATGGTAGCTTTGTCCAGTTAAAGTAGAAGCCCGTTCCCTACCGCCATAAGACGGGGCTCCCTTATAGCCTCGCCCTACCAGGTGTTATCACTACAATGTCTCCTTTTTCTATATACCCTTTAGCCCATAGTCCATTTAGCCTATTGGGCCTACCCCTGGACTACCGGCTAATTCCCCTGGGCGGTACTAGCAAGTGGCCCCCTTAGGGAAGGGGGGCACTTGGTGGGAGGTACTCCAAGTACCGGCCCTTTTGGTACCGGCCCTATGTCTCTGGGCGGAACCCACAAGTCTTAGGCAGCTTTTATTTAAGCTGCCTAATCCCCTGACCTACCCCTGAACATACATGCTTACATACATACAATGTCATGTGCTGTCACTTAGGAGGGCAGGAAACCACTGTTTAATTTTTATGATCAAGATCGAGTATCATACCATATGATATCATAAAAATGCATCGTTTGATATTGTTTATAAATGGTAACTTTAGCCTAGTCAGACTGCCAGCATCATATGATCATACTGCCGCTCCCTGCTCATGAGCCGGTATCAGCCACTCATAAGCCAGAAAAGCTTTCATCTGCATTGGAATGATCGTCATGACAGCTTTCAGATGTACTACCTAGCGTGAGGTTTGGCCCAAGGATGGGGAAAGGGAGCTGCCCAGAAGCTGCTACGCGTGGCCCAAAAAGGAAACAGTGGCAGGAGGCAAAAGTGTGCACTTGCAGGGTGCTAAATTCACCCTGTGTATTTAAGTCTGTCAGTCTGTCTGTCTGCCTGTCTGTCTGTCTGTCTGTCTGTCTGTCTGTCTGTCTGTCTGTCTGTCTGTCTGTCTTTCTGTCTTTCTGTCTGCATGTCTATCAGTCTGTCTGTCTGTCTTCCTGTCCGTTACTGTCTTTCTGTCTGTCTGTCTGTCTGTCCTGTCTGTCTGTCTTCTGTCTTTCATCTTTCAGTCGTCTGTCTGTCCTGTCTGTCCTGTCTGTCTGTCTGTCTTTCTGTCTGTCTGTCTGTCTGTCCGTCTGTCTGTCTGTCTGTCGTCTTTTCTGTCTGTCTGTCTGTCTGTCTGTCTGTTGCATGTCTGTCTATCTGTCCTGTCTGTCTGTTCTGTCTGTCTGCTGTCCTGTCTGTCTGTCTGTCTTTCTGTCTTTTCTTTCTGTCTGTCTTTCTGTCTGTCTGTCTGTCTGTCTGTCTGCTGTTCCCCCACCTGTCTTATCTGTCTGTCTGCCTGTCTGTCTGCCTGTCTGTCTGTCTGTCTTCTGTCTGCATGTCTATCAGTCATGTCAGTCAGTCCGTCATTCAGTCAGTCAGTCCTCTTTTGTCTGCCTGTCTGTCTGTCGGTCTGTCCCTGTCTGTCTGTTCTGTCTATCAGTCCTGGTCTGTCGTCTGTCTGTCTGTCTGTCTGTCTGTCTGTCTTTCTGTCTGTCTTCTTGTCTGTCGGTCTGTTTTGTCATCTTCTGGTCTTGTCTGTCTGTCTGTCTGGTCTGTCTGTCTGTCTGTCTGTCGGTCCTGTCTGTCTGTCTGTTCTGTCTGTCTGTCTGTCTATCTGTCGTTCCTGTCTGTCTGTCGGTCTGTCTGTCTGTTGTCGTTGCTTCTGTCTGTCTGTCAGTCTGTCTGTCTGGTCATCTGTCCTGTTTGTCTATCTATCTTGTCCGTCCTGTCTGCCTGCTACAGTCCGGGGTAGGCCAAATAAGGCTCAATTTACGTGCCCCAACCTTTGCCGGATTTTCTAACCCTCCCCTTTCTCTCCTTCCTTCCACCGCCCCCCCTCTTCTTTTCGCAGCACACGCCGCCCGCCGCCTACCCTCCCACAGGCAAGAAAACAACAGGCCCCGACAAGGCAACCCAGAAATATACCTACGAGCAGACACCCTAATATCCATCACGGCATCGTAAGAAAAAACACAACCGCTCCCAAGACCCCACACCGCAACGCCCACAAACATAGAATACGAGCGGACAACCAAACAGAAGGCAGAACCACAACATCGCCATCAATAGTTTTCCCTTCTCCGTTTAAATTCTCCCTTGTCCGCTTTATCTCCAGACTTATACTCCGGAAACGAAACCTCCGATCATCTTTACTTCTACAACCTAATTTGATCCCTGATCTGAGACTGCTGTGCTGCACAGTGTCCAGGGCCATGTACTCGTCTGTTTTTTTACAGACAATTCGATAGCTCTTTTGCTCCTTTGTTTGTTTAAAAAAAAAATAAAAAAAAAAAAAAAAATAAAAACCCACCCCGCTCACCACCCCCCACTTGCTTTTTGGCCTTATCGTTTTTAGCCCTCGCCCTGTTGGGCCAACCCCCCAGTTGTGTAGCGTGCATTTCTCATCGGGTCTCCAATGGCTTTTGTCCTGCCCTTCTGCCCATTCCCTTGTGTTCCTCTTTCGTGTTCTTCCCTTTTCTATGATGTGATGTAATGCAGGCAGGGCAAGGCAAGGCAAGGCAAGGCAAGGCAAGGCAAGGCAAGGCAAGGCAAGGCAAGGCAAGGCAAGGCAAGGCAAGGCAAGGCAAGGCAAAGCACGGCAAAGCAAGGGAAGGCAAGGCAAGGGACATTCATAACAATGTTCTTGCCACGCCCAATGATTATCATACAAGTACGGTGCCTTTATAGCCATTCAGGGGATGCTTTGGATGAGGGTCTCGTAGTCTGTAGTTTGTACCTTCACTTTTCCAGGCCAAATTTGTGACAAGTCTCAGAAGTCTCAGTATTCTCGATTCGCAGGCCAAAATGTCAGAATTCCCAGGCCAAATTCTCGAGTTCTAGGTACTAACTAAGAACTAAGAAGTGTTTCAAAACCCAAATCCAAATCATACTCTGAATGGCTTTAAGTGCACAGCCTAAGGTCACACCTGTTTGAGAACTGAAGCACGTGCAAAGCGGCTCGTGATGGGGGCATTCATGAGGACGTCCATGACACACCCAATGCGCGGTGCGGTTTCTTTAATTGTGGCGTTGAGCTGATCGACTATGTGGTAGAACTCTGTGGTGGACAGGAGATCACATAGGGCGAAGGAGTAGGAGTAGGGGAAAAGGAAGGTGCCATTTCTTCGCTCCAGAACCATCGGCACCATGGCCATCCCTGCGTCACAGGACGCAACGGGGGTTTGCGGGATGCTGCTAGCGCCATCAAGTGTGCTACATTGAGAGCACGTTTCATGAGCGGCTGAAGATTGGGCTGGCGCAGGGCCACCCGCTGCGACGGCCATGTGTAACGTGCGTTGGCGTATGCTTGGAGTAGCGACGGCTGTCGGCGCAGTATGCGCAGGTTGGTAGATGGGTCAGAGGTAACACTTAGGGAGCGATGGAGCAGACTGCCGATTAATCTTGATTAGCGCGAGATGACCCTTTCTTTCCAAAAAAGGGGGGCTAGATCGTTGCGGGAGCCAGTCATTCTTTATTTTCCTTTATTTTTTAGTCACTCTTTCGCAGCCTTCCTCCGTTTTTGACAGCCTGTCATGTGACCTGCTGGCTGCTGCTTTACATATGTTGAAGTGACCTGCTGCTATACCTGTTGTGTTGAAGTGATCTGCTGCTATACCTGTTGTGTTCAAGTGATCCGCCGCTTTACCTGTTGTGTTGAAGTGACCTGCCGCTATACCTGTTGTGTTGAAGTCGGCGGGGAAAACGTGTCGGCGGGGGAAACCAGAAAATGTGGGGCTCGGTCTCTTCGAGAAATCAATCCGACCACCTTCCTTCGATCTCAGGAAATTCTGGCCGTCTTATCCCTTGCGCTCATATTCTGAGTGCACATTAGCCAACTATCAACTATCCTCAGCCTACCAGCCTTACCTCTTCCAAGGCGTGACTCCATCAGTAGGCACCTCACCAGCTCACCACTCCAGTTGCCGATCTCAGAGACTCCAACCCAACCCAACCCAACCCGAGGGACGCTTTCTCCTCGTCCGCTTCCCGTCACCTGTTAGAATCTCTCTCCCTCCCCACTCCTCCCGCGCATCATGGCCGTCGTATCGTTATCGTAGCAGCCAGGGTGCCCGAGATGACCTGCCACCCAACACAGCGTGGCCTAACACAGCGCGGCTGGTCGTCCGATCTTGAAAGTACCAAGTCCTTCCCAGAATCCATCCCAGAATCTTTGGTCATGGCAAAAATGTCTCTTCTTCTGGCAAGGCGAAACGGATCCTTTGCCTTTCCCAACGTCGACTCCTTCTTCACCCTCGGACTTCACGATTTCCTCAGCCAGGACGAGTTTGTCTACATTGTGTGCACTTTGAACGATGCTGTCAAAGAGACTGCTCCCAGCATTGGAGCGGTAAAGAGAGTCCTCATGCAGGCTCCTCTTACTCGCCTCATCACCCGGGCTTCAGTGCTCAACTAGGTAGGAGCTCGACCAATGCACATGAGTGATGTGGTGAAATATATGGATGCTGCAGAATGTCTTGCAGCCACGCATGATAGGCTGCGTGGGACTTTTTGTGGTGGTGGTGGTGGTGGTGGTTTACATATGAATACAAATGCACAGGGTATCGTTATATGACTAATGTAGGGCTGTATATGACATGTATGATAATATGGGACATGCATGAGATGATTAACATATACATATACGGACATATAGCAAAATAAAAATGCCCTCCTTATAGTGTAGTGGTGATCTTGACTATTCAAGGTTTGGCCTCTGTTTCACTTTTGGGCTACTCGTGGCAGCTTCTCGCCAGCTCCAATACCTAGCCACCGGTTCAAAGACTATGCTTGAAGCTGCCTTGGAATGCTTGTCATATCAGCTTTCAGCCACACTAGCTAGCTTCAGGTTTGGCTCAAGGGCAGGTAAAGGGAGCTGCCCAGAAGCTGCTACGCGTAGCCCAAAAAAGAAACAGTAGGTTTGGCAGGTCCCTTTAGCCTATTTGGCTACTCCAGGACTGTAACAAACAACACAACTCCAGGACTGTAACAAACAACTCCAGGACAAAAAAACTCCAGGACTGTAACAAACAACTCCAGGACAACAAAACTCAAGGACTGTAACAAACAACAAAACTCCAGGACTGTAACAAACAACTCCAGGACAAAAAAACTCCAGGACTGTAACAAACAACAAAACTCCAGGACTGTAACAAACAACAACAACCCCTTGGTTTTATAGCAATTCAGGGGATGATTTGGGAAGCACACTTTTTACTTCGGACTTGTTTCTCAGAATCTCGGGCCAATTACCGAGAATTCTCAGATTTCCAGGCCAAATTCTCGATTTCATGTACGAAGTCCGGGTTCTTCAGAAACCTTGAACCTAAATCATCCGCTGAATGGCTATAAAAATCAAACAAGGATGGAGGTCTGAGTAGCTACGTGATATCATACTCCATCTAAAATATACTAAACGAAGAAGAAAATGGGGCTTATATTTAAACCCACCTCAAAAGATTCAAACAACCAGCTAGTGTAACATATAGTCTTATAAATTTACCCTGTGCAGTTGTATTCGTATGTAAACCACCACCACCACCACCACTACCACCATCCACCACCACCATCCACCACAAACACCACCACCACAAACACCACAAACACACAAGCACCACCACACTCCGCACCCAACACTACCACCATCCACCACAAACACCACCACCAATCCACTACAAGCCATCACCCAAACACCACCAACCATACACCACCACCATCCACCACAAAACACACCACCAGACACCACCCACCATCCACCACAAACAACACCCCACCATACACCACCACCATGCCACCACAACAACCACCACCACCATCCACCACAAACACCACCACCATCCACCACAAACACCACCACCATCCACCACAAACACTACCACCATCCACCACAAACACCACCACCATCCACCACCACCATCCACCACAAACACTACCACACCATCACCCTCACCAACACCACCCCATCACCAAAACACCACACCCATCCACCACCACCATCCCCCCCCACACCCCCCCACCATGTCACCACCACCACCCCCCGACAGAACACTCCACCACTGCCACCCAAACACCCAACCACCCTCCACCACCACTCATCCACCACACCACCACCACCATACACCCACCCTCCTAAACCCCACCCCCATAGCCACCACCAACCCCGACCAACCATCCCCACCCCCACCACACACCCCAAACCCCGCCAACGACCCACCAATCCCACACACAACGCCAACCCCACCCATCACCACCACCACCATCCACCACCACCACCTACCATCATCACCACCAACCCCCATCCCACCATCCACCACCGATCCACACCACCACCATCCACCACAAACACTACCACCATCCACCACAAACACCACCACCATCCACCACAGACACTACCACCATCCTCCACAAACACCACCACCATCCGCCCCCCTTCCACAGATGCACGGCAGTATGCATGCAGGACTGGAAGCCGCATACATCTGCCTTAACCACATGTTACACGACAAACAGTTCCACCCATCTCACCCCTTCACCCGCTGGCCCCCAACCACAGATGCACGGCAGTATGCATACAGGACTGGAAGCCACGTGCATCTGCCTCAACCGCATGTTCTTTGGCCACGTCTACCTGCGCCTCATATCAATTCCACCCATCTCACCCCCCCACCCCCTCACCCATCTCACCCCCTGACCCCCCCACCCATCTCACCCCCTCACCCCCCACCCATCTCACCCCTTCACCCTCTCACCTATCTCAACCACATCCACTCCTCACCCATCTCACCCCACTCAACCACTCACCCTCCCACCCATCTCACTTACCCTCCCCCACAACACACCCATCTGCACCCCCTCACCCTTCTCCCCTTTCTTACCCCCTCACCCCCCACCCATCTCATCCCTCCCACCCCACCCACCCATCTCACTCCCTCACCCCCCCCCCTACCTCACCCCTCACCCATATCATCCCCCTCCCCCCTCACCCACCCATCTCACCCCCTCACCCTTTAGCCCCCGTTCCACAGATGCACGGCAGGAAGCACACAGGACTGGAAGCCGCGTGCATCTGTCTCAACCGCATGTTCTATGGGCACGTCTACAAACACCACAATCAGTTCCACTCATCTCACCCCCCCACCCTCCGGCCCCTTTCCACAGATGCACGGCAGTATGCACACAGGACTGGAAGCCGCGTGCATCTGTCTCAACCGCATGTTCTATGGGCACGTCTACAACACCACAATCAGTTCCACTCATCTCACCCCCCCACCCTCCGGCCCCTTTCCACAGATGCACGGCAGTATGCACACAGGACTGGAAGCCGCGTGCATCTGTCTCAACCGCATGTTCTATGGGCACATCTACAAACACCACAATCAGTTCCACTCATCTCACCCCCCCACCCTGCGGCCCCTTTCCACAGATGAACGGCAGTATGCACACAGGATTGGAAGCCGCGTGCATCTGCCTCAACCGCATGTTCTTTGGCCACGTCTAATAACACCACAATCAGTTCCACTCATCTCACCCCCCCACCCTCCGGCCCCTTTCCACAGATGCACGGCAGTATGCACACAGGACTGGAAGCCGCGTGCATCTGTCTCAACCGCATGTTCTTTGGGCACGTCAACCTACGCCTCATATCAGTTCCAGAGACAGAGTACTTCCGCATTGACATGGAGGTTTTGATATCTGGTAAATACAACAAGCTGCAGATCATTGGATGAATTTGAATTTGAATTTGATGTCTGGTAAATACAACAAGCTGCAGATCATTGGATGAATTTGAATTTGAATTTGATGTCTGGCAAATACAACAAGCAGCAGATCATTGCATGAATTTGAATTTGATGTCTGGCAAACACAGCAAGGTGCAGATCATTGGATGAATTTGAATTTGAATTTGATGTCTGGTAAATACAACAAGCAGCAGATCATTGGATGAATTTGGATTCAAATTTGATGTCTGGTAAATACAACAAGCTGCAGATCATTGGATGAATTTGAATTTGAATTTAATGTCTGGTAAATACAACAAGCTGCAGATCATTAGATGAATTTGAATTTGAATTTGATGTCTGGTAAATATAACAAGCTGCAGATCATCGGATGAATTTGAATTTGAATTGTTACTTGGTTTTTCAGCTGACTCTGGGCTGCTCACCGTCTTCCAATTCCAAGTCCCACTGTGCCATACCCACGGAAACCAAGGAGCACACTAAGTGGAGTAGATAGTTTCAAGACTTGTCTAGATCATTAGATGAGAGGTTGTTCTATGATCAAGAGCTAAGATATTATACCATGTGGCCTGTGCTCAAGACAGACTTTTCCCAAGTGTATTGCTAGGGTTTACTTCATTCAATAATCAAACTGTCTGTCTCAAACACAAGTCAAGGCATTGTCCAAGTTTGTGCCCTTGAATGAACACGAGTCATAACTATCTTGAGCACAAGTCAAGGCATTGTCCAAGTCTGTGCCCTTGAATTAACACAAGTCATAACTATCTTGAGCACAAGTCAATGAATTGTCAAAGTCTGTGTCCCTGAATTCACACAAGTCATAACTGTCTTGAAGTACACGACACTGTGGCCCAAGTACCAGACAGGCCTCCTCACAAGTTTGTACTATCTATGACCCTAGTATCAGACAGGCCTCATCCCATGTAGACACAATATGTGACCCTGCTGTCAGACATGTTTCCTCACATGTGGCTACTATCTATGACCCTAGTATCAGACAGGCCTCATCCCATGTGGACACAATATGTGACCCAGCTCTCAGACATATCTCCTCACATGTGGCTACTATCTATGACCCTAGTATCAGACAGGCCTCATCCCATGTGGACACAATATGTGACCCAGCTCTCAGACATATCTCCTCACTCTACTTTACATGGCATTGTCCTTGACAGGCCATGGGTAGTCTGCTGGTTGTTTATTTATATGGGTATATGGACTAGCAGCAGGTTAGTCTGCTACTTGCCTATATATACATGGTTTGGCTGGCTAGCCTGTCAGGGGAGCTGCCTAGAAGCTGCTGCTCATAGCTGAATAGTTAAGCTATGGGCCCAACCAGGCTACTACTTCTTGCCAAATTGGTCAGCGCTTAAAGCGCACAAACGTCAAATTGGTCAACGCTTTTTAGTGCAAAAAACGCAAAAACTGAGCGCTGCGCCCACAGGGAGTTGAAAAACCTGTGCGAAACGCGCAGAGGGGCTCAAAAAGGCCGCGCGGCACCGCGCTGCCGCGCACGCTTAGTAGTACCCTGGGCCCAACTGCAGAATCTGCAACAAGGTGATCCATTTAGATTTCTTTTCCGCTACGAGCAGCAGCATCTAGGCACCTCCCCTGGCTTGCTTTTCAGCTCAACCGAACGCAACCTAGTGCACCTTGAAGCTGATTCAATCAGCTGTCCAGAAGTGCTGAAATATTTGGGTGTAGCACAGTGGCTGGCTGTGGGTGGCTGGATGTGTCGGACAGGCCTTCGCAGCTGTTGGTTGAATTTGTGACACTGCTCTCAGGTAGGCCTCTTCACCTGTGGCTGACCTGTAGAGTTTGCAACACGATGGTCTATTGATGATGATGATGATGGCATTTTTCCTGGTGTCCTGCTGGACTCTTAATGTGCCTGCAGCCTGACAGAGTCAAGGGGGACTTATTGGATGCTTGTTCACTGATCTCAATAAGCAACATAGATGTCCCCCAAAGAGCAGGGCACTGTTACGTGTGTGTGTGTGTGTGTGTCTAGGCCTACCTGGCACAGAGTGTCAGCCGAAGTCTCTCTGATCACATTCGTGTTGTGTGCGACACAAAGAGCAGGGGTACTGACCTGGCTAGAAGCTACCATGGGTAGCCCAATAAGGAAACAGTTGTCACGTCCACTGACCAACCAACCAACCAACCTACCATGGGTAGCCCAATAAGGAAACAGTTGTCACGTCCACTGACCAACCAACCAACCAACCTACCATGTGTAGCCCAATAAAGAAACAGTTGTCACGTCCACTGACCAACCAACCAACCAACCTACCATGTGTAGCCCAATAAAGAAACAGTTGTCACGTCCACTGACCAACCAACCAACCAACCTACCATGGGTAGCCCAATAAGGAAACAGTTGTCACGTCCACTGACCAACCAACCAACCAACCTACCATGGGTAGCCCAATAAGGAAACAGTTGTCACGTCCACTGACCAACCAACCAACCAACCTACCATGTGTAGCCCAATAAAGAAACAGTTGTCACGTCCACTGACCAACCAACCAACCAACCAACCTACCATGTGTAGCCCAATAAAGAAACAGTTGTCACGTCCACTGACCAACCAACCAACCAACCAACCTACCATGTGTAGCCCAATAAAGAAACAGTTGTCACATAGACTATTTTTTCCGTGCGATGCGTTGCAAATTGAGCGACTCGGTGCGACCCCAGTGCGACGCTGTGCCTCCCAAACCTCGCTGAGGGCTGAAGCGTGGAGCCCTCACAGTTCAAGGGGGCATTTCTGACAAGTTCATCCGGACCCATGCATTGCCATGCAGCGACGGAATGGCGACGTATTGCACGAAAAAAAGAGTGGTCATGTTTTGAATGGGGATTCATGTGAATAAGAGAAGAATATTATTTATTATATTCTTTTTATTCTCATATTCACATGAAGAATAAGAGAGAAATGTGAATTCAAGATTGTGGATTGTGGGGGCTGTCCTCCAGAAATCTCGCGCCCATATAAAATGCAGATAACTGCACTGCCTTGGCAATCGTCTGACGGTACACCTTCTTTGAGAACATTTGGTTGTTGAGCCAGCAGGAGGAGAACCGCTTAGTTCATGAATTTGAGATTTCCCAAAATCACGCACTCGGATTGGGTGTTCGATTGCATCACGATGAGGTACATGAATCCATGCATATTAATTAGAACGCCTGGTGGGGCGTGGTACAAGCGAATTCATGTGATTTATGTATGTATGTTACAGTCCAGGGGTAGGCCAAATAGGCTAAATGGACTTGCCCAACCGCACAGGAAGGGCTTAAGAAGAACAAGCACTGATGATGATGATGTTGATGATTACATTTTTCCTGGTGCTCTATTGGACTTCAAATGTTCCCGCTGCCTGACAGAGTCAAGGGGGGCTTATTATTCCCGCTGCCTGACGGAGTCGAGGGGGGCTTATTATTCCTGCGGCCTAACAGAGTGAAGGGGAACATCAAGAATTATTGATATGCCAACTTGGGCTTGATAGTGGTTGCCAAGCCAAGCCAACTTGGGCTTGATAGTGGTTGCCAAGCCAAGCCAACTTGGGCTTGATAGTGGTTGCCAAGCCAAGCCAACTTGGGCTTGATAGTGGTTGCCAAGCCAAGCCAACTTGAGCTTGATAGTGGTTGCCTAGCCAAGCCAACTTGGGCTTGATAGTGGTTGCCAAGCCAAGCCAACTTGGGCTTGATAGTGGTTGCCAAGCCAAGCCAACTTGGGCTTGATAGTGGTTGCCAAGTCAAGCCAACTCGCCTTTGGTCAGTATCATATGATTTGCCGATCCCTACACATAATGAACCAGCCGGTAAAAGTGTAACACATAATGAACCAGCCGGTAAAAGTGTAACACATAATGAACCAGCAGGTATAAGTGTAACACATAATGAACCAGCCGGTAAAAGTGCAACACATAATGATCCAGCCGGTAAAAGTGTAACACATAATGAACCAGCAGGTAAAAGTGTAACACATAATGAACCAGCAGGAAAAAGTGTAACACATAATGAACCAGCCGGTAAAAGTGTAACACATAATGAACCAGCCGGTAAAAGTGTAACACATAATGAACCAACCGGTAAAAGTGTAACACATAATGAACCAGCAGATAAAAGTGTAACACATAATGAACCAGCAGGTAAAAGTGTAACACATAATGAGCCAGCAGGTAAAAGTGTAACACATATTGAACCAGCAGGTAAAGTGTAACACATAATGAACCAGCAGGTAAAAGTGTAACACATAATGAACCAGGGGGAATGGAAAGAAAACGGTGGTTTGTTCGCGGTTACATTTTCCTGGTAATAATGTTTTTATTGCTATAGACGGCGGGCAGCCAAGTTGCTGGCTGAAGCTTTGTAACCTAGCTCAAGTTCTGATGGGAATGCTCTCATGAATTTCGGAAGAAAACATATGTTACAGATGTAAGGTTGACAGGTTCAACATTTGGGGAATCCGGGAACAGCAAGTCTAATCCTCTTAGTGGGCTTCCGTGGGTATCGCGCACGGGGGGGGGCTGGAATTGGGAGAGAGTGAGAAGGCAGATAGGAATAATAAGTAATGAGTAGGACCGCTCAAGCTCTGCATCAAACTCCTGTCACACGCGATTGCGTGTTCAGACACATATCACTTAAAGCACTTAAAACACCCTGTACACACACACGCACTTGCGCAGACTCCGACCAGACCTGAGCCCAGCCAGCTCAGATTTAGCTTAGTCAAAACACTGTATATGTGCCTAAATTGCAGTGGTAATATATCAATCCCTATAACTCACACATAAAGCCGTGACACTCCACACCTATGCCACTGTCTCCTCCCTGTCCATTGTCGAGTGCAGACGACACATGGAACAGGCCCAAAACCCTCCTCCAGGGGTATGACAGCCCCCCACCCCCTATTCGTCGTTGACCCCTGTGCGAGCAAACGGGCTCGCCCCTTCAACCTCACGCCTCGCAATAAGGCGTACTACCGGTATTTATTTATTTATTGATTGGAGTAGGACGATTTGCCCATCTCAAATATAATGAATGCAATAATGGCTAAGGTTGAAAATTAGATCATACACCGAAACAGTAATCTGTGAATATTATATCCTATATCTGAAACAGTAAAAAACCCAACAAGTCCAACCTGAGTCCAACCAACAACAATAACAACCGTCAGAGGTATCAGGTAAGGACTAAGATTTGGCCTGTAACAGTAAGAACGGTGAAGGCATGCCTGACAACAAATTGAAATGGTTACATCCGAGTAATGCGCCACTCTCAGGACGTGAGGTTAAGGACACCACTGCGTAAGCCAGAGCTAGCAGTAGTCACCATCCTGACAACAAACAGAGTCATCAATATATGCAGTGAAATCTAATCTGCCGGTAAAACGATTGTTCCGGGTTCAGTTCATCAGTGCTTGTTATTTTTAAGCCCTTCCTAAATGGTTGGGCAAGTCCCTTTAGCCTACATGGCCCAACCCTGGACTGGAACATACCTACCTACCTTGCATACATATGCTTTAGGTTGGGCAAGTCTCTTTAGCCTAGTTGGCTACCCCTGGACTGTAACATACCTACCTACCTACTTACCTACCTCGCATACATCTGCTTCAGGTAAGGCAAGTCCCTTTAGCCAAGTTGGCCCACCCCTAGACTGTAACATACATACTAACATACAAACCCGCTAATGCAGCTCTACACCTTGTTTGGGGTTCAGTTCATCAGTGCTGTTTATTTTTAAACCCTTCATACACGGTTGGGCAAGTCCCTTAAGCCTATTCGGCCTACGCCTGGACTGCAACATACATACTAACATACAAATCTGCTAATACCATTCTACAGTACCTTGTTTGGGGTTCAGTTCATCAGCGCTGTTTATTTTTAAACACGGTAGGGCAAGTCACTTTAGCCTACTTGGTCTACCCTAGATTGTAACAACATACTCACACACACCTTGGCTGCTTGGGGAGACCAGGGAGGAAATATTTTCATGGCCCCAGTATATAGAACTTCTACAACTAGGTTGGGCCAGTACTTGAAGTATTAGGCAGCCTCTCTCTCTCTCTCTCTCTCTCTCTCTCTCTCTCTCTCTCTCTCTCTCTCTCTCTCTGCCTAACACTTGCTAGTGCCGCCCGGAGGGCCGGTACTTGGATGCGTGCTACCCCTACCAAGTACCGGCCAATTCCTCTGGGCGGTACTCACATGTCGGCATATATAATTGTACCTGTAATTCCACTTGTACTTGTACTTGTAATGTGAGCAGCGAATCACGCATTGACACTCTGAAGAATGAATTGCAGATACCGGAGACTGGCAGTGACCACATGTTAGAGTTAGATGACCGGTAGGTGAGCAGCTAATTACGCATTGACAGTCTGAAGAATGAATTGCAGATACCGGAGACTGGCAGTGACCACATGTTAGAGTTAGATGACCGGTAGGTGAGCAGCTAATTACGCATTGACAGTCTGAAGAATGAATTGCAGATACCGGAGACTGGCAGTGACCACATGTTAGAGTTAGATGACCGGTAGGTGAGCAGCTAATTACGCATTGACAGTCTGAAGAATGAATTGCAGATACCGGAGACTGGCAGTGACCACATGTTAGAGTTAGATGACCGGTAGGTCAGTCTCACTGACAGTGGCGTGTACACGTGTATGATCACCACATGTCAGAGTTAGATGACCGGTAGGTCAGTCTCACTGACAGTGGCGTGTACACGTGTATGATCACCACATGTCAGAGTTAGATGACCGGTAGGTCAGTCTCACTGACAGTGGCATGTCCACGTGTATGATCACCACATGTCAGAGTTAGATGACCGGTAGGTCAGTCTCACTGACAGTGGCGTGTCCACGTGTATGATCACCACATGTCAGAGTTAGATGACCGGTAGGTCAGTCTCACTGACAATGGCGTGTCCCCGTGTATGAAGACGTGGACTGCGCCTCTGCCCTAAGCCCGTAACCTAATCTGTGTGAACAGTCCGGAGGCGCTAAGAGTGCCTCCTCTCCTGTAAGCATTGCCTGCGTCAATATCTCTCTGTCCCTCTCTCCACCCAACGGTGTCATTCTCTCACCACATGGACAAGTTCTATGCAGCGTCGCCTGCGACGCTAAAAATTGGCGGAGAGCGATCGCGAGGGAGCGACAGGTGGCAACGGAAGCCAGTTAGTTACGAGGCCGTTGGCTGACGTGTCGAGCTTCATCGCGGTCAGATGGATGGATGGATGGTCGGACGGACAAACGGGTAACACTGGGGGCTCCCGCCAAAAATGGGTAAGGTTCAGTGTACCTCTTCATCACACAAAGGTAAACCCGTTCTGCCGCACGCGCCAGCCGGTCGCGGGGTCCGAACTGCACTCGATAGTGATCACTTTATGATGAAGACGGCAGTGTACCACTCGAACATTTGATTCAGAGGACCCCCAGCTCAAGCGTAAACTGGCACATCCACAATCCCGTTTCAGTGATTTGCTGAGTTTATGTAACGAACCCTCTCTCTCTTTCTCCTGTCCAGTCTCGGCAGTGATTTGCTGAGTTTATGTAACTCTCTCTCTCTCTCTCTCTCTCTCTCTCTCTCTCTCTCTCTCTCTCTCTCTCTCTCTCTCCTTCCTCAGACGGAACCAATTGTATAGCCTCCTTCCTGAGACGCAACCAATTTCATAACCTACATCCTGAGACAGGACTGCCCAGCATAGCCTGCATCCTGACCCGCAACCGAACTGCAACGGACCCATAGGAGACGCAACCGACCCCAACCGACCCGTCACACAGTACCTCCTCATCACACTGAGGGAAACCCTTGCCGCAACCCGTCAAACATTGACGGTCACAGTCAAGGCAAACCCTTACTGCAACCCGTCAAACATTGATGGACACAGTCAAGAAGGCAAGGTGGGTGATTGGCTCCAGTGCAAGCAAACGGGCTGGCCCCCTCAACCTCACACGTCGTAATAAGGCGTACTATTTAGTTATGTATAGAAGTCAAGGTTCAGCATACCTCCTCTTAACACAGAGGGCACTTCACCCTGATCATCGACATGATCTTGTATTAGAGCACTCCGGTATCATTCTACCAGCTCTCGTTTTGTACAGGGAGATGAAGTGCACCCACTCCAGGTCAAAGGTAATGATGACGCCTGATGGGCGTGGTGTTATGTAACCAATGAGGAAAACGTGGTGACCGATAGGGAGACGTGAAGATCGTTGTCGCTCACACTTCACCCCCCTTTCGAAAGACCGACGCCCACTATCGATGTACACGTCCGGACCGGCCAGGCCCCCTTCCGCCGAAGGAGATTTCCTCAGGCAGGCGACCTGCACTTTGGTTCCAGCTGGGATCAAACTCGGGGTGCCTTGCGACGATTCGCTGTAGGCAGGCCCTCAACGACTCCACCAATTGTAACCAATGAGGAAAACGTGGTGACTAATATGGAGACGTGTGGATTGTTATCGCTCACACTTCCCCTCCGACTCCACCAATTGTAACCAATGAGGAAAACGTGGTGACTAATATGGAGACGTGTGGATTGTTATCGCTCACACTTGCCCTCCGACTCCACCAATTGTAACCAATGAGGAAAACGTGGTGACTAATATGGAGACGTGTGGATTGTTATCGCTCACACTTGCCCTCCGACTCCACCAATTGTAACCAATGAGGAAAACGTGGTGACTAATATGGAGACGTGTGGATTGTTATCGCTCACACTTGCCCTCCGACTCCACCAATTGTAACCAATGAGGAAAACGTGGTGACTTATATGGAGACGTGAGGATCGTTATCGCTCACATGTTAAGGGAGCCCGTTGTACACGGGTGGGGGACAACGACCTGCAACGCTAAGAGCGACCAAAGGGGGAGTCGAACCCCCAACTCTTCATCCTCAAGCAATCTGGTCTACCACTAGACCATTACTCCAGGTCTTATCGGAGATGATCTTGTATTAGAGCACTTCAGTATCAGTCTACTAGCTCTCGTTTTGTACGGGGTGATGAAGTGCACCCATTCCAGGACAACTTGCCGGAGATGCTCGTTTGGTAGCTTTTGGTATTGTTCAAGTCACTCCAGGTCAACTTAGAGCATCTTGTCAGCGATGCTCTATTGGTGTCTATTGGCATTGCTCAAGTCACTCCAGGTCATCTTGTCCGAGTTGCTCTATTGGTAGCTCTTAGTATTGTTCAAGTCACTCCAGGTCAACTTAGAGCATCTTGTCGAAGAAGCTCTATTGGTAGCTGTTGGTTTTGTACAAAGTCACTCCAGGTCATCTTTGAGCATCTTGTCCGAGATGCTCTATTGATATATCTTGGTATTGTTCAAGTCACTCCCGGTCAACTTGTCCGAGTTGCTCTATTGGTAGATTTTGGTATCGTACATGTCACTCCAGGTCAACTTAGAGCATCTTGTCGGAGATGCTCAATTGGTAGCTAAAGGTATTGTTCAAGTCCTGGCGGTTTTCTAGCTGTCCCCCGTCAAATATTGATAGGCCAGTCAAGCAGGAAAGGTTTAGCATACCTCCTCTTAACATAGAAAGCTATTCTTGCTGTACACCGTCGAATATTGATGGTGACAGTCAAGAAAGCAAGGTTCAGCATACCTCTTCTTTACACAAAGGGCATTTCTTGCTGTACCCCGTCAAATATTGATGGGCGCAGTCGAAGTGGAAGCGGTGACCACAAGGCAAGTGGATGAGCTTGCTGCCTTGCTCATAGTCGTCTTGGCAAATAGTGCAAGTACTGCAGGGTTGAGGGTGATGGTGAGGGTGAGGGAGAGGGCGGTGAACACAAGGCAAGTGGATGAGCTTGCTGCCTTGCTCATAGTCGTCTTGGCAAATTGTTAAAGTACTGCAGGGTTGAGGGTGAGGGTGAGGGAGAGGGCGGTGAACACAAGGCAAGTGGATGAGCTTGCTGCCTTGCTCATAGTCGTCTTGGCAAATAGTGCAAGTACTGCAGTGGTGAGGGTGAGGGTGAAGGTGAGGGTGAGGGTGAGGGTGAGGGTGAGGGTGAGGGTGAGGTCGAGGGTGAGGGTAAGGGTGTGAGAGAGGGTGCGGGTGAGGGATAGGGTAAAAAATAAATGTGAGGGCGTGACCACAAGGCAAGTGGATGAGCTTGCTGCCTTGCTCATAGCCGTCTTGGCAAATAGTGCAAGTACTGCAGTGGTGAGGTTGAGGGTGTGGGGGATGGAGAGGGAGGTTGTGAGGGTAAGAGTGTGGGAGAGGGTGGTGGTGGTGGGGGGGGGGTTTGGGGTGGTGTGGGATTGGGGCTGAAGGTAAGGGCGAAGGTGAGGGCGAGGGTGAGGGTGAGGGTAAGGTTGAAGGAAAAGTTGGGGTGATGGTGTGTGTGAGGTGAGGGCAACAAATTCAGGGTGGGTCCTAGATCCCAGTGAGGTGGGTCCCTCCCATTCAGTCTATCTGGCTACTCTTGGGCTGCAATAGATCCAACACATGTTCACACCATTGATTATTATTTCCGCTATTTATAGCGATCGCTAGTTTTGACCCCATCTTAGCAAAGTTATCGCTATTAAAAGGTAAAAAGTTATCGCTATAAAAAAGGTAAAAAAAGCTTCACAAACTTGTGTTGTTGCCCTCAATGGTCCTAAAAGGCTACAAACAGCTATAAATAGCTACAGAAAGCACTAAAACGCTGTCCCTGGAGGAGGCCTAAAACCATCAAGGTAGAAGTAACCCACCTTCAGATTTGAAAAAACAATCACTGGTTCACTCTGCAAACAATGCTTGCAGGAACTCAGGGCCCCGTCGGTAAATGATTGTTTGGGGTTCAGTTAATCGATGCTTTTTCTTGTTAAGCTCTTCCTATCACGGTTAGGCAAGTCCCTTTAGCATATTTGGCCTACCCCTGAACTGTAACATACATACATGCATAGATGCCCAGCCCCACCACTTGTCACCTGCCCGCCTCCACTTCAAACCTCACTCCTTTGCCACCTGCCAGTCTCTACTCCCATCCCCATCCCTTGTCACCTGCCCGCCTCCACTCCAAACCCCACTCCCTTGCCACCTATCAGTCACCACTACCTGGCCACCTACCTTGCCAACTGCCAGTCTCTACCCCCACCCCCACCCCTCGCCACCTCCTCTCCTCCACTGCAACCCCCCCTCCCTTGCCACCTACCAGTCACCCCTCCCCTCCCCACTCCCTGCCCACCTACCATTCATCACTCCCACCCTTGCCGTACTTGCTCCGGGCATGGCATCCACCACCTCCTCTCCGCCACTGCACCCCCCACTCCCTTGCCACCTACCATTCACCCTCCCCTCCCCACTCCCTGCCCACCTGACCATTCATCACTCCACCCTTGCCGTACTTGCTCCAGGGCATGGCATCCCACCCCTCCTCTCCTCCACTGCAACCCCCACTCCCTTGCCACCTACCAGTCACCCCTCCCCTCCCCACGCCCTGCCCACCTACCATTCATCCTCCCCCCTTGCGTACGTGCTCCAGGGCATGGCATCCACCACCTCCTCTCCTCCACTGCACCCCCACTCCCTTGCACCTACCAGTCACCCCTCCCCTCCCCCTCCTGCCCACTACCATTCATCACTCGCCACCCTTGCCGTACTTGCTCCAGGGGCATGGCATCCACCACCTCCTCTCCTCCACTGCAACCCCCCACGTCCCCTTGCCACCTACCAGTCACCCTCCCCTCCCCACTCCCTGCCCACCTACCATTCATCACTCCCACCCTTGCCGTACTTGCTCCAGGGCATGGCATCCACCACCTCCTCTCCTCCACTGCACCCCCCACTCCCTTGCCACCTACCAGTCACCCCTCCCCTCCCCACTCCCTGCCCACCTACCATTCATCACTCCCACCCTTGCCGTACTTGCTCCAGGGCATGGCATGCACCACCTCCTCTCCTCCACTGCACCCCCCACTCCCTTGCCATCTACCAGTCACCCCTCCCCTCCCCACTCCCCTGCCACCTACCATTCCTCACTCCCAGCCTTGTCATACTTGCTCCAGGGCATGGCATCGACCACCTCTTTTGGAGTGGTCACCTTAACATCCTCCAGCTCCAACAGGTGCTCATAGCTCATCTCATCACCAGCTCCCCCGGGACCCATCCGCCGTAATATCATGGGCATGCCAGAACCAGTCATGCCGCCTCCCATGATCACCATCCCCGGCCCCCCCAACATGATCCCCAGGCCCCCCTCAGTGCTCAAATTGGCCAAGATTGCAGCCAGCCCCCCCACGGAAGCGGTACCGAAGGGGCCGGGTTGGAAGCGCGGTTGGTAAACGTGGGATCCATGGGCGGTGGTGTTAGATTGGGCTGGGGTGTCTCTGAGGGCGGGAGGGACAGGGGCGCCGCCACTTGCGCCGCCATCTGCTAGGGATGCTGCGATAGCTGCAGAGAGGCAAGGTGATAGGGGGTGAGGGGGTGAGGGACAGGGAGAGAAAACAGGAAGGGATGTAGAGGTGCAGGGGCGCCGCCACTTGCGCCGCCATCTGCTAGGGATGCTGCGATGGCTGCAGAGAGGCAAAGTAATAGGGGGTGGACGTGGACGTGGAGGTGAGGGACAGGGAGAGAAGCAGGAAGGGAGGTGTTAGGGTGGTGGTGGTGGTGGTGGTGGTGGGGTGAGGGGGTGAGGGACAGGGAGAGAAAACAGGAAGGGATGTGGAGGTGCAGGGTCGCCGCCACTTGCGCCGCCATCTGCTAGGGATGCTGCGATGGCTGCAGAGAGGCAAGGTGATAGGGAGTGAGAGGGTAAGGGGGAGGGGGGGGGGGGGGGGGGGGGGGGGGGGGGGGAGGCCAGGGAGAGAAGCAGGAAGGAAGGGAGGGACAGGGAGAGACAATAGGAAGGCATGTGGAGGTGCAGGGTCGCCGCCATATGCCAGGGATGCTGCGATGGGTCTAGAGAGGCAAGGTGAAAGGGGTGCGTGGGGTGTGGGTGTGGGTGGGTGGGTGGGTGGGGGGGGGGGGAGGGGGGAGGTCCCTGGCCCACTACCATTCTCCACTCCCACTGCACCACACCACACTACACCGTAAGAGACACAGCGGCTACACTACACCACTCCACACTACACCACACCACACTACACTACACTACACTGCACTACACCAGACAGGAAGAGACACAGCGACTACACTACACCACCACACTACACAGAAAGAGGCACTGGCCTTGTAACCTACCCATTGCCATCTGCATCTCCTCTTGCTGCTGCAGGAAGGTGTCCCCTCCCCCCATCAGCCATTGCACCACTGCCGCCACTCTTTTTATATTCCATTTTTATATTGTACATCATTTTATGATGATTAAGATGATGGTGATGATGGCGATGATAATCATAATAACCTACCCATTGCCATCTGCATCTCCTCTTGCCGCTGCAGGACAGTGTCCCCTCCACCCATCAGGGATTGCACCACTGACGCCATTCATTTTGTTTTCAATTTTCAATGTTTGCTTCATTTGATACTGATAATGATGATGATGACGATGATGATGATGATGATGATGATGATGATGATAGCAATCATAGTAACTACCCATTGCCATCTGCATCTCTTCCTGCTGCTGCAGGACCGTGTCCCCTCCACCCATCAGGGATTGCACCACTGACGCCATATATTTTGTTTCCAATTTTCCATGTTTTTTTCATTTGATGATGATGATGATGATGATGATGATGATGATGATGGTGATGATGATAACAATCATAGTAACCTACCCATTGCCATCTGCATCTCTACCTGCTGCTGCAGGACTGTGTCCCCTCCACCCATCAGGGATTGCACCACTGACGCCATTCATTTTGTTTCCATTTCCCCATTTTTCTTCATTTTATGATGATGATGAAGATGATGATGATGATAATCATAGTAACCTACCCATTGCCATCTGCATCTCTTCCTGCTGCTGCAGGACCGTGTCCCCTCCACCCATCAGGGATTGTACCACTGACGCCACTCATTTTGTTTCAAATTTTCCATGTTTTCTTCATTTGATGATGATGATGATGATGATGATGATGATGATGATGATGATGATGATGATGATGATGATGATGATAACAATCATTGTAACCTACCCATTGCCATCTGCATGAATTCCTGCTGCAGCAAGAACGTATCTCCTCCCACCACCAGAGATTGCACCACTGCTGCCCACTCCATGTCTTGCAGCATCATATATAATGTAACCATCATCATCATCATCATCATCATCAGTATCATCACCTACCCATTACCATTTGCATCTCCTCCTGCTGCTGCATGAACGTGTCCCCTCCCTCCATCAGAGACTGCACCACTGCCTCCCGCTCCATGTCTTGAAGCATCATGTAATGATAACGCCTGGTGGGGCGTGCTATTAATGGAACCCTTCGTACGCGGGCAGAGAACGGTCTACCACCTCAACTGGACAAGCTACCATCACGGTTGACAATGACCTGCAACGCTCAGGGTGACCGTAGGGGGAATCGACCCCCCGACCCCGCTTAGTTTCAGCGATTTGGAGTACCACTAGACCCAAGACCTCGCAGCATCACATATAATATGATTAACCATCATCATCATCATCACCACCTACCCATTGCCATCTGCATTTCCTCCTGCTGCTGCATGAACGTGTCCCCTCCCCCCATCAGAGATTGCACCACTGCCTCCCGCTCCATGTCCCGCAGCATCATGTCCTGCCTGAAGCGATCCTGGAAGCTGCGTAGCGTGGCACTGCCCCCTCCACCTAAAAAGCCTGGCAGCCGGTCACCTGCCAACCGGTCGTCGCCTGGCAGCCGGTCGCCGCCGTCGCCGTTGGACTCATGCCGCCCTCGTAGACGTTCAACCAGGAGTCGACCCGCCTCCTCGCGGCGGGATAGTTCCCGGATTTCCTCCGCCAAGGCTCTCCCCCGTGCGCTAATTTCCTCAATGCCCTCGTCAGTGGGGTCGAGGCCACTGAGTGGACCTGGCATCCGAAGGGCTCGAGTCCGGCGTGTGCTTGGCTTGGGTTGGCGGGGTTTGTGGGGTTGGTGGAGTTGGTGGGGTCAGTGGGGTCGGTGGGGTTCATTGGGTGGGTGGGGTTAGTGGGATTGGTGGGGTTAGTAGGGTTTGTGGGGTTGGCGGGGTAGGTGGGGTTTCTGGGGTTGGCGGGGTTGGTGGGGTTGGTGGGGGTGGTGGGGTCGGCGGGGTTGGCGGGGTTGGCAGGGTTGCTGGGGTTAGTGGGATTGGCAGGTTCAGTGGCTTGGTGGGGGTAGTGCGTGGGGTCGAGGCCACAGAGTGGACCAGGCATACTAAGGGCTCGAGTCCGGCGTGTGCTTGGCTTGGGTGGGTGGGATTAGTGGGGTTAGTGGGGTTGGTGGGGTCAGTGGGGTTAGTGCTTGGGGTCGAGGCCACTGAGAGGACCTGGCATCTGAAGGGCTCGAGTCCGGCGTGTGCTTGGCTTGGGTCGGCGGGGTTGGCGGGGTTAGTGGGGTTGGTGTGTTTGGTGAGTTTGGTGGGGTTGGTGGGTATAGTGGGGTTGGTGGGGTTGGCTAGGTTAGTGGGGTTAGTGGGGTTGGTGGGGTTAGTGGGGTTGGTGTGTTTGGTGAGTTTGGTGGGGTTGGTGGGGTTGGCTAGGTTAGTGGGGTTAGTAGGGTTGGTGTGATTGGTGAGTTTGGTGGGATTAGTGGGGTTGGCGGGGTTGGCAGGGTTGGTGGGGTTGGCAGGGTTGGTGGGGTTGGTGAGGCCAGTGGGGTTAGTGGTGTTGGTGGTGTTGGTGGTGTTGGTTGGGTCTAGGCCCCTGAGTGGACCTTGCATCCGAGGGGCTCGAGCAAGGCGTGTACTTGGCTTGGGTGGGTGGGATTAGTGGGGTTGGTGGGGTAAATTAGGTGGGTGGGGTTAGTGGGGTTGGTGGTTTTGGTGGGGTTGGCGACATTTTGTTTCCGTACGACGCGTCGCAAATTGAGCGACTCGGTGCAATCCCAGTGCGACGCACTGCCCCCCAAACCCCGTGGAGCGCAAAGCGCGGGGAATATTTTAGCCAGGCCTACACGTCGACGGAATGGCGAGGCGTCGTCAGATCAAAACAGTGGCTGGTGTGCGTTGCAGAGATTTGTTTTCCCGCTATAAATAGCTTTTGCTACTTTTGACCCCGTTCTGGCCCAAATTGCCTATAAAAACCCAAATATCCGGCCTTGAATGGTCCTTAAGGTATAAAAAGCTTCAAGGACGCTGTCTTCGGAAGAGGCCTAAACCCATAAAGCTATAAAAAAACCTTCTGAACTGGAAAACAAATCCCTGGTGTGTTCCTTCCCTGATTGTATGAGGAGATTGGATCAAATATAAATTTTTAAGTGTGTGTGATATAAATGCTTTGATTTGAATTGATTATGCTACTGCCGCAGACGGCGAGCAGCCTTAAAGGCTGGGGCCATTTAACTAGGCATACCCACACAGTTTTGTGTGTGGGGTGGGGGGGGTGGGGGGTGTGTGTGGGGTGTGTGGGGTGGGGTGGGGGGGGCAGGGTTCAGTTTGAGACCAACCTGGAATGCATGTGCCTGCATGGTGTGGTGTGTGTGTGGGATGGTGGGGTATGTGTGTTGGTGTGTGTTGGTGTGTGGGTGTGGGCGGGGTGGGGTGGCAGGGGTGCAGGGTTCAGTTTGAGACCAGCCTGGAATGCATGTGCCTGCATGAGCGAGCAGCCTTAAAGGCTGGAGCCATTTAACTAGGCATGCCCACACTGGGGTTTGTTTTTCAGTTCAAAAAGTGATTTTTGTGTAGCTTTATTGGTTTAGGCCTCCTACAGGGGCAGCGTCCTTCCAGCTTTATATAGCTTTTTAGGGCCATATATTAGGGTTCTTCATAGCGGCAATTTGGGCAAAAACGGGGCCAAAAGTAGCGAAAGCTTTACATAGCAGAAAACAAATATCTGTGCCGACATGCAGAGGGCTCCATTATGGCGTGTGCTGCTCCCCTGAATATGAGAAGAAAACAAATTGGAGTGTGATTATGAGAAGAAAACAAATTCGAGTGTGATAACTACACGATTTGGGAATCAGTTAAAGAACTAGAAAAATGACAGGACTGATTTGCTGTGACAGCAAATTGAACAATTGTAGTATTGTTCAATTGATGTGCACAGAATAAGTACTTGCGGTGATCTGGCTACTGATTTTGAATTAACGGTGATCTGGCTACTGATTTTGAATTAGCGGTGATCTGGCTACTGATTTTGAATTAACGGTGATCTGGCTACTGATTTTGAATTAGCGGTGATCTGGCTACTGATTTTGAATTAGCGGTGATCTGGCTACTGATTTTGAATTAGCGGTGTGCGACCTCGTTTCGCCTCCATAGGTTTTGAACATTTCGAAATATGAGCGCGAATGTCGGTATCTGGTCCCGCCTTTCCTAATACTCTATTTCTCACACTACGGTGTGTTAACTACATGATTTTGGAATCATTAAAAAAATTGGAATCATTAAAAAAGAACATTGTAGTAGCCTGGCCGACTGACCACCGACCACCGACCAGCTACCACATACCAGGGTACCACATTTTGTCAAATTGATCAGCACTTAAAGCGCACAAACGTCAAATTTGTCAGCGCTTTGTAGTGCAAAAAGCGCAAAAACTGCGAGCTGCGCCCACAAGGAATTTTAAAAAACTGCGCGGAACACGCAGTGGGGCTCAAAAAGTGTGCGCAAAATCGCGCTGCCGCGCGCGCTTAGTAGTACCCTGCCACATACAGTCTAGGACAACATACTGTCTAGGACAACTAGCACCGACACTGAATATGCTGATTACTTATTCCGATGCCAAATTCCTTTTTCTGATCCCCGTCCCATTTCCCCTAAACTCCGACAGCCTTCTAACAAGAACGAACACGCAAGAAATCACCCCCAACCTGGCACCCATCACCAACATACCAGGCACGAGGCATTTTGATATACATGCTTAAATTTGATATACATGCTTCAATTTGATATACATGCTTCAATTTGATACACAGGCTTCAATTTGATATGCATGCTTCAATTTGTTATACATGTTTCAATTTGTATTTGATATACATGCTTCAATTTGATATACATGCTTCAATTTGATATACATGCTTCAATTTGATATACATGCTTCAATTTGTTATACATGCTTCAATTTGATATACATGCTTCAATTTGATATACATGCTTCAATTTGATATACATGCGTCAATTTGATATTCATGCTTCAATTTGATATACATGCTTCATTTTGATATACATGCTTCAATTTGTTTTGCGAAACATCCAAGAGAGGATCATGACCCATCCAAAAGAGGATCAGGACCCATCCGACCGGTTCTCTAGTCTCTCACTGACAGTCAACTCTGGTAGGTGCATTAACTAGGGTCAGAGACAGGGTACTACAAAGCGTGCGCGGCAGCGCGATTTTGCGCACACTTTTTGAGCCCCACTGCGCGTTCTGCGCAGTTTTGGGGCTGTGGGCTGCGGGCGCAGTGCGCAGTTTTTGCGCTTTTTGCACTACAAAGCGCTGACCAATTTGACGTTTGTGCGCTTTAAGCGCTGATCAATTTGACAAAATGTAGTACCCTGGTCAGAGATGGGTGATTGTCGGGGAGTGGCAGGTCTGTTCGGCTTGGCGGTTTGGCGTACCCCCGTGGTCAGATGTCGGGACAGAAGCCAGCCAGGCGAGCTCACCAGGGCCAACCACATTCTAGGTGCCCAATGAACTTTTTCAAAACAAAATACTAATGTTGTGGACATCACGTATCCCATACTACTGCCCGTTTTTTTGTCAAATTCGATTTTCGGGTGAAACCCACAACCAGGGCCCTCACTGTCGGCTTTGTTACGGAGGCTTCAAGTCCTTTAAGGAAGAGCCGGGCTGCATTGTCTTTCCGCTGTTTGCTATCGAAAGTCGGGTAGCGAACCTTAAAACTAGAAGATGAGCTTCCCCAAGGATGGGCCGGTTTGGAATTCATGGCCTCCAACTCGGTAATGCGAGCAAGGAGGGCAGCCACAGTGTCCAGTCTAACATCAGCAGTGTACTGTCATCGCGTGCCAGCGTGGCCAGTCGGGTCAGTCGCGTGCCACAGGGGCCGGTCGGGTCGGTCGCGTGCCAGCGTGGCCCGTCGGGTCAGTCGCGTGCCACAGGGGCCGGTCGGGTCGGTCGCGTGCCAGCGTGGCCCGTCGGGTCAGTCGCGTGCCAGCGTGGCCAGTCGCGTGCCACAGGGGGCAGTCGGGTCAGTCCACGCGTACCACAGTGTCCGGTCCAACATCAGCATGTGTAGCAGTAGCGGAATCAGCTCCATTGTTTTGTAATTGTACTGATTAAGCCTTTCTGAAAAGAAAAGAATAGTATCAGAACCTGATTTCCCAAGCTTAGAGCAAAATGATTCCTGTACCTAAACTGATGTGCAATCCAGAACTGGAAGTTTGTGCGGAGTTACCTATGTTTATCCATGAACATATGACGAGATTGGATCAAGAGAGAAGATTGGACCAAGTTTTTATTGATAAGAATGCTTAGATTTTGATTGTTTTGATAAAGATTAAAAAATTCCTGGTAACTATTTATACTGCCGAAAACGGCACGCAGCCAAATTGTTGGCCGGAGCCATGTAACCAAGTTCAAGTAGCTCACCTCAGTTCCCGAGCTGTTGGTTCCACCGGTTCCGGAGCCGCCCACCCGAAGGTGGGCTGCCCCTGCTGAGCTGTTGGGCCGGAATTCCAGCTCAGCCACTCCATGGCTTGTAGCGCCACTCCTACCACTGTCCCGCCTCAAAGGGCCGTGAGCGCCTGAATCATGAGCGGAAAAGAATGCTATTTTTTTATTTTTTATTAATGATTGATTGATTTTGTTTTTTGATTTTGTTAAAGTTTACTTTTTCCTGGTAATTTATTATACTGCTGGCGCAGAAAGATTATTTTACTGCGGGCAGCTGCCAGAAAAGTTTTTTTTTGTAAAAACGGCGAGCAGCCTAATTGCTGGCTGGAGCCATGTAATCCAGTTAAAGTTCAAGTTAAAAGGGTGGATGAGGAAGCTGAAACATCAGCTGTTCCTAGACATTTTTACGTGCGACACGTTGCAACTTGAGCGACCCGGTGCGACCCCAGTGCAGCGCGCTACCCCCCAAACCCCGCGGAGCTGGGAAGGGGTGGGGGTGGGGGGGCATTTAGGGGGGGGACAAGATTGGACCCATGCGTCGCCATGCAGTGACAGAATGGCGACGCGTCGCAAAAAAAGGTGTCAAGTTCAAGATCATGGGTGGACGAGGAGGCTGTACCATCAGCTGCTCCTAGACATTGTTTTGCTTCGTGCGACGCGTCGCAAATTGAGCGACTCGGTGCAACCCCAGTGCGGCGCGCAATCCCCCAAATTGCGCGGAGCTGGAGGGGTTGTGTTGTGTTGGGTTGTGTTGTGTTGGGTTGGGTTGGGGGCAATTTCTGACTAGTTTAGCCAGACCCATGCGTCGCCATGCAGCGACGCAATGTGGCGATGCGTCGCACATGAATATGTTATATGTGTCAAGTTCAAGTTCATGGGTGGAAGAGGAGGCTGCACCATCAGTTGCTCTGAGAAACATAGTTTACCATGAGCAGCTGAATCATGGGTAGAGGAGGAGAAGTATTACCCATAAAATAATATTAAACAGTCTGAAAAAGTAATAAAATGATATTAAACGGTAATAAAATAATATTAAACAGTAATAAAATAATATTAAACAGTAGTAAATTACATCAAACAGTCATAAAATAATAGTAAACATTATAATATCATTTAATATTCCCATCAGCTGCTATGAGACAGTTTTAGTAGGAGGGAGTGGAGGACGTAGCTGGATCCATGGCCAGGGCTGATGACAGTGATTTGTTTTTCAAATCTGAAAGTGGTTTTTTCCTAGCTTTATGGTTTTAGGCCTCCTCCAGGGACAGCGTTTTAGTGCTTTCTGTAGCTTTTTATAGCTTTTTGTAGCTTTTCAGGGCAATTGAGGGCAAAAATAAAATAAAACTTTTTTTTTTGCTTTTTTTATATCGATGTTTTTGCTAAAACGGGGTCAAAACTAGCGATCGCTATATATAGCGGAAATAAAAATCCCTGGCTGATGAGTACTACAGGAGGGCCCTAAGGGGTGAGGGAGGATGGACGGTGTTGTGTTGTTTGCTTTGTTGTGTGTGTGTTGTGTGTGTGTTTGTGGTGTGTGCGTGTGCCATTCCATTCCATTCCCCCTCCCCCCCCCTACACACAAATACACTCAAGCACAAACACACACACGCGCACACACACACACACAAACACACACACTACCCCCACGTACCTGCCAAGCCTCCTGTTACTCCATGTATCCGATGACTCATGTTTCCTTATCCCATCTCATCCCCTCCACGCTGAATAGCCCCCCCACCCCCCACCCACCCACCCACCCACCCACCCCCCACACACAAGTGCACACACACACTACCCCCACGTACCTGCCAAGCCTCCTGTTAATCCACGTATCCGATGACTCATGTTTCCTAATCCCATCTCAACCCCCCCACGCTGAATTGCCCCCCCCCCCACACACACACACCCCACCCCCCACCCCCCACACACGCCACACACACGCAAGTGCACACACACACTACCCCCACGTACCTGCCAAGCCTCCTGTTACTCCACGTATACGATGACTCATGTTTCCTAATCCCATCTCATCCTCCCCACGCTGAAGGCCGCTGCTGTGGCTGCTGCTGGCTCTAGAGGAGGCATGCCCACTGCTGGGTCCAGCGATGCCAGCCGTGCGAGCTTCAGAGGAGGCATGCCCACTGCTGGGTCCAGCGATGCCAGCCGTGCGAGCTTCAGAGGAGGCATGCCCATTGCTGGGTCCCGCGATGCCAGCCGTGCGAGCTTCAGAGGAGGCATGCCCACTGCTGGTTCCACCAATGCCAGCCGTGCGAGCTTCAGAGGAGGCATGCCTACTGTTGGTTCCAGCAATGCCAGCCGTGCCAGCTTCAGAGGAGGCATGCCCGCCTGACAAACCCCTGTCCACACTTGCATGTACCTCTGTAGCAGTACCGTCAGCAGCCGAAGCTGTACTGCTACCAGCCAAAGCTGTACCTCTAGTGCTGCTGCTACCACTGGTACCAGCAGCAGTGGGAGAAGCCTCACTGTCCACTGAGTGACTCAAAGAGTGACGCATACCAAGCACAGCCCTGGCTCCGGAACCAGCGAGTGAGGACCTGCTGGCGCCATGTCGCTCAGAGGGAGGCTCAAAATCGATGAGCCCTGGCTCCGGAACTAGCAAGTGATTGCCCCCTAACGCTGTGTTTGCTCGCGTTACTGCAGCTGCTCCTGCTGCCCTGGCTACTGTTGCCGGTGATGATGTGGATGCGCCTGGGGCACCAGGGGCACCATTTCTATTAGCTCTAGTAGACGCAGTGCCCAATCTGCCTCCCCCCCCACTCCCTCCTGTATTGCCCGGAGCGCTGGAGCCAGCTGTCCCATGGTCTCCCGAGCCTGCAGTACGACCGACAGGAGCTCTGGGCTTAAGTACTGTACGTGAGGCGGCCCCCCGTCGTTCTGTACCGCCTGCCTCCAGGAAGTGTCCTTGGGGGGACCCCAAGGTGGGGCGCAGCCCCCCTGTGAGCCGCCCTCCTAGTAGGTGTGTGGGGGCCCTGTGGGCAATGCCACTAGCAGAGCTGGCCTGGGCATCGTGTGAGGGTGAACCTAGGGAATCCAGAGGTTTTCTGCGGGAAAAGCCACTAGCAGAGGCCTGGACATCGTATGACGTAGAACCTTGGGAATCTTGGGGTTTTCTGCGGGAAAAGCCACTAGCAGAAGCCTGGACATCGTGTGATGCAGAACCTTGGGAATCCTGAGGTTTGGGTCCTCGAAGAAGGCTATTCCGTCGTTGAAGGCTGGTGGCGTGGTTTGGCCTTTGGGAGGCGGTAGGGGGCTTAGGACCGCTAGGGGTCCGGCTTGAAGTACCAACGGCCCCTGTTATGGAGCGCATGAGGGTGAGTGCTTGTTTAGGATATACAAGTGCGTGATGGGGGGGGAGCTTGTTTAGGTGATGATGCATGAGGGGGAGGAGCTTCATTAGGATATATGAGAGCGTTAGGGGGAGAAGCTTGTCTAGGTGATGTACAGCGTTAAGGGGGGGGGAGCTTGTTTAGGAGATACGAGTGCATGAGGGGGGGAAGCTTGTTAAGGTGATAATGCATGAGGGGGAGGAGCTTCATTAGGATATATGAGTGCGTTAGGGGGGGAAGCTTGTCTAAGTGATATAATGCGTTAGGGGGGGGAGCTTGTATAGGAGATACGAGTGTGTGAGGGGGGAGGAGCTTGTTTAGGTGATATAACGCATGAGGGGGAGGAGCTTCATTAGGATATATGAGTGTGTTAGGGGGGGAAGCTTGTCTAAGTGATATAATGCGTTAGGGGGGGGAGCTTGTTTAGGAGATACGAGTGCGTGAGGGGGGGGGGCTTGTTTAGGTGATATAACGCATGAGGGGAGGAGCTTCTTTAGGAGATACGAGTGCGTGAGGGGGGGGAAGCTTGTTGAGGTGATATTAAGCATGGGGGGAGGAGCTTGTTTGGGAGATACAAGTGCGTGAGGGGGGGAAGCTTGTTTAGGAGATACGAGCGCATGAGGGTGAGTACTTGTTTAGGAGATACAAGTGCATGAGGGGGGGAAGCTTGTTTAGGAGATACGAGCGCATGAGGGTGAGTACTTGTTTAGGAGATACAAGTGCATGAGGGGGGGAAAGCTTGTTTAGGATATACGAGCGCATGAGGGTGAGTACTTGTTTAGGAGATACAAGTGCATGAGGGGGGGAAGCTTGTTTAGGAGATACGAGCACATGAGGGTGAGTACTTGTTTAGGAGATACAAGTGCATGAGGGGGGGAAGCTTGTTTAGGAGACACGAGTGAGAGAGGGTGAGTACTTGTTTAGGAGATACAAGTGCATGAGGGGGGGAAGCTTGTTTAGGAGACACGATTGAGTGAGGGTGAGTACTTGTTTAGGAGATACAAGTGCATGAGGGGGGGAAAGCTTGTTTAGGAGACACGAGTGAGTGAGGGTGAGTACTTGTTTAGGAGATACAAGTGCATGAGGGGGGGAAGCTTGTTAGAGACACGAGTGAGTGAGGGTGAGTACTTGTTTAGGAGATACAAGTGCATGAGGGGGGGAAGCTTGTTTAGGAGATACGAGCGCATGAGGGTGAGTACTTGTTTAGGAGATACAAGTGCATGAGGGGGGGAAGCTTGTTTAGGAGATACGAGCGCATGAGGGTGAGTACTTGTTTAGGAGATACAAGTGCATGAGGGGGGGAAGCTTGTTTAGGAGATACAAGTGCATGAGGGGGGGAAGCTTGTTTAGGAGACACGAGTGAGTGAGGGTGAGTACTTGTTTAGGTTTATAATACATGTGGGTGTGGAGCTTGTTTAGGACCTGGGGTGGGGGGGAGGGGGCAGATGAGCTAAGTTTTTTTTGTGGGTGCCAGGGTACTTCCATTGACCAAATTGGCCAGCGCTTTAGCATACTTGAAAAAATAAAAATTGCGCTTTGTAGTGCAAAAAGCGCAAAAAATGCTTGCTGCGCCCGCAATATACAATAGGTTCAAGACAAATCCCCCTCCCCGCCCCCCGCCTGCTTGATATGTAAGTTGATTACATATTTACCCCCCACCACCACCACCCACCCACACCATCCCTACCCCCACACACCACCCCTAACCCGCACCACCCCTAACCCCGCTCACCACCCCTATCCCTACTGCTCCCCTCCCCTCCCCGGCACCAACCGTACTCCCCCTCCCCTCCCCCCACCCCCCCACCCCTACCCGCTCACCCCCTCTAACCCCACCGCTCCCCTACCCTCCCCTACCCCGCACCAACCGTACTCCCCCCCCACACACACACACCCCCTGCTCACAGACACGCATCTCTCTTGACACCATAGGCAGTCCCTCCTGCAAGAGTATCCGATGAGCTTGCCCTGATGTGCAAGGGTTTTGAAGAAATAGTTACCCCACCCACCCACGCACACCCTACCCCCCTACCTCTACCCCCACTCCCACCCCACACACCCTACCCCCACCCCCACCCCCCTGCTCACAGACACGCACCTCTCTTGACACCAGAGGCGGTCCCTCCTGCAAGAGTATCCGATGAGCTTGCCCCGCGAGCTGCATGCAGCACAAGTGATAAATACATAAATAAATAAATAAATGATCAGCTTGCCACGTCATAAATGATAAGCTTGCCCCGTGATAAATGAATAAATGATGAGCTTGCCCTGCGAGCTGCATGCAGCACGAGTGATAAAAACATACATAAATAAATGATCACCTTGCCCCGTGATAAATGATGAGCTTGCCCCGTGATAAATGAATAAATGATGAGCTTGCCCTGCGAGCTGCATGCAGCACAAGTGATAAAAACATACATAAATAAATGATCAGCTTGCCCCGTGATAAATGATGAGCTTGCCCCGTGATAAATGAATAAATGATGAGCTTGCCCTGGGAGCTGCATGCAGCACAAGTGATAAAAACATACATAAATAAATGATGAGCTTGCCCCGTGATAAATGATGAGCTTGCCCCGTAATAAAAAAATAAATAATGAGCTTGCCCGGGGAGCTGCATGCAGCACATGTGATACATAAATAAATAAATAAATTACAAGCTTGCCTCCTGATACATGATAAGCTTGCCCGGTGATAAATGAAGAAATGATGAGCTTGTCCCGCGAGCTGCATGCAGCACACGGTATACATACATAAATAAATAAATAAATAAATAAATAAATAAATAAATAAATAAATAAATGAATAAATAAATTACAAGCTTGCCTCGTGATAAATGATAAGCTTGCCCCGTCCTAGATGAATAAATAATGAGCTTGCCCCGCGAGCTGCATGCAGCACATGTGATAAATAAATAGATAAATAAATAAATAAATAAAGAAAGAAAGAAAGAAAGAAAGAAAGAAAAAAACAATTAAAAACAAATACATACATACATACATAAATAATTACAAGCTTGCCCTGTGATAAATGATAAGCTTGCCACGTGAGAAATGGATAAATGATAAGCTTGACATGCGAGCTGCATGTAGCACATGTGATAAATAAATAGTGCACCTTATTACGAGGCATGAGGTTGAGGGGGCCAGCCTGTTTGCTTGCACTGGGGGGCAACCACTGTTGAAAGCCATGGGTATGTAATGAAATATATAGTTTGCCTTATTACGAGGCATGAGGTTGAGGGGGCCAGCCTGTTTGCTTGCACTGGGGGGCAACCACCGTTGAAAGCCATGGGTATGTAATGAAATAAATAGTTTGCCTTATTACGAGGCATGAGGTTGAGGGGGCCAGCCCGTTTGCTTACACTGGGGGCAACCACCAAAGCACATGTGTAAACGAAAGAACACAGCTTTGGGATGACATTTGCACGGACTTGGTATTGAGTTGGAATGAAGTTGGCATTGGTATGCAAGTTTCGGTGTAGAGGTATCGGTATGGAGTTGGTATTGGTATGGAAGTTTCGGTATAGAGGTATCGGTATGGAGTTGGTATTGGTATGGAAGTTTCGGTATAGAGGTATCGGTATGGAGTTGGTATTGGTATGGAAGTTTCGGTATGGAGGTATCGGTACGGAGTTGGTATTGGTATGGAAGTTTCGGTATAGAGGTATCGGTATGGAGTTGGTATTGGTATGGAAGTTTCGGTATAGAGGTATCGGTATGGAGTTGGTATTGGTATGGAAGTTTCGGTATAGAGGTATCGGTATGGAGTTGGTATTGGTATGGAAGTTTCGGTATAGAGGTATCGGTACGGAGTTGGTATTGGTATGGAAGTTTCGGTATAGAGGTATCGGTACGGAGTTGGTATTGGTATGGAAGTTTCGGCATAGAGGTATCGGTATGGAAGTATTGGTATGGAAGTTTCGGTATAGAGGTATCGGTATGGAGTTGGAGTTGATATCGGCATGGAGTTGGTATTGGTATGGAAGTTTCGGTATAGAGGTATCGGTATGGAGTTGGAGTTGATATCGGCATGGAGTTGGTATTGGTATTGGCATGGAGATGGTATTGAGTTAGAATGGAGTTGGTATTGGTATGGAAGTTTCGGTATAGAGGTATCGGTATGGAATTGGAGTTGATATCGGCATAGAGTTGGTATTGGTATTGGCATGGAGATGGTATTGAGTTGGAGGTGGTATTGGTATGGAGTTGGAGTTAATATTGGCATGGAGTTGGTATTGGTATGGAGGTACTGGTATAGAAGTAATGGTATAAAGTTGGATTTGGTATTGAGTTGGTATGGAGTTGTTATTGATATTGGCATGAAGTTGATATTGGTATGGAGTTGGAGATAGTATTGAGTTGGTATGGACTTGGAGATGGTATGGGGTTGTGATCAGTTGTGGAAATGTGATCAGTTGTGGAAAAGTGATCAGATGTGGAAATGTGATCAGTTGTGGAAATGTGATCAGTTGTGGAAAAGTGATCAGATGTGGAAATGTGATCAGTTGTGGAAATGTGATGAGTTGTGGAAAAGTGATCAGATGTGGAAATGTGATCAGTTGTGGAAATGTGATGAGTTGTGGAAAAGTGATCAGATGTGGAAATGTGATCAGTTGTGAAAATGTGATAAATTTTGGAAATGTGATCAGTTATGGAAATGTGATCATTTGTGGAAATGTAATCAGTTATGTAGAGGTGACCAGTTTGTATCACACAATATCACACAACCGCCACGTATGTGCACGCTTGCACGACCACACGACCTCACACATTCACATGCACACACACGAAGGACCCTCCGTCGTGGCTTGGCTCATTACATACCTGAGCGATTGACACCCAGGCTGTCACACACAAAACACATCGTGGCTTGGCTCATTACATACCTGAGCGATTGACACCCAGGCTGTCACACACAAAACACACACAATAACAAACACACAATAACAGACAGACACCATGACAGATAGACACGATAACACAAACAAACACAACAAGAGACAGACATGATAACACACACAATAACAAACACACAATAACAGACAGACACGATGACAGATAGACACAATAACACAAACAAACACAAGAGACAGACATGAAAACACACACAATAACAAACACACAATAACAGACAGGCACGATAACACACACACAATAACTGACAGACACGATAACACACAAACTCAAAATAACAGACAAACACGATAACACACACCATAACAGACAGACATGATAACACACACACACACGATAACTCACATGCAATAACAGACAGACACGATAACACATAAAATAACAGACAGACACAACATAACACACCATAACCTGCCATAACACACAAAAAATGCATTCATAATGCATTGAATGGTGTTGTTGCTGCCAGACAAAAATCAGGTGGATACACACACACACACGAGCCAACACAACCACCATACTATCTCTGCTGCCTACCTCTCATGGTGGCTCCTCTGAACCCTGCCGAGCTCTCCCCAGTTCCCCCATTTCTACCAACGTAATTCGACTCCATGTGTCGGGAGGTTCAGGCAGCGCTACTGCTCGGTGCTCAGAGATATCATCGCGCAGGAAAGAGCTACCGGGGGAGAGAATGGAGGAAGCCCACGGGTGGCGTGGCTCTGGCGCAGCAGTTAAAGAAATACTCGAGCGCGCGAAAGTGGAGGGCAAGTGAATTAGCGCGGACTGTCAAGTTGCGTAATGTCGGAAGGTAGGAAAGCGAATTATGTTTGAACGCTCGAGCTTATTGGTAACCAAGAGGTGTTCAGGTGTTCAGGTGTTTCGGGTTGTTGGGGGTGTTCAGGCTATCTGACTCGTGCGCGTCCACCGCGTTCAATGAATGGTGCACAGTGACGAAAGTAGCGAGAAATATGAAATCGCGCTGTTCGAGGCAGTTTTCACATTCGACAAGCCCGAGAAAATGGGGAATGAGTCGGGCGGTCTTCTGACGAGACGTGTATTCTTGTACCTGAGAAGAGTGTGTGAGACATCGATGGCAGTACAGTGGTTAGTTGGAGTTCCTCTTGTGCGCCTGCACCCAGGTTCCTGCCCCTGCCCCTGTCTGTCTGGGTCAGGGGTTGCACAGCCCCCCACCCCTTGGCTTGCAGGAATGCAGGCTAAAGCAGAATGCTTTTGACAAACCTTTTGTTCGTTTGAAAGGATTTTCACCTCAGTTTCCACTATGGTGTCGAACTAGCGGTTACATGATTATACATTCATTCAATTATTTCCCCCTTTAACTACAAATAGTATCCCAAGCCTTTGAAGTCCTTCAACTGTCAGCATCTACAAATTCGCACGGGAGGACTTGGAACTGGAGAGAGGTGGACAGCCTACAGTTTGGTGGAAAAGCATACTGGTATTACAATTCAAATTCAAAAATCCTGAAGGCCTGAGCCATGCAGGGTACTTCAAATGGCCAAATTAGCCAGCGCTTTAGCGCACTTGAAAACAAAAAAACTGCGCTTTGTAGTGCAAAAAGCGCAAAAATTGCTTGCAGCGCCCACAAGGGGTTGCAAAAAAGTGCGCTTAAAGCGCAGAGGGGGTCAAAAAGTCAGCGCTCAAAAGTGCAAAATCTGACTCGTGCGCGTCCACCGCGTTCAATGAATGGTGCACAGTGACGAAAGTAGCAAGAAATATGAAATCGCGCTGTTCGAGGCAGTTGTCACATTCGACAAGCCCGAGAAAATGGGGAATGAGTCGGGCGGTCTTCTGACGAGACGTGTATTCTTGTACCTGAGAAGAGTGTGTGAGACATCGATGGCAGTACAGTGGTTAGTTGGAGTTCCTCTTGTGCGCCTGCACCCAGGTTCCTGCCCCTGCCCCTGTCTGTCTGGGTCAGGGGTTGCACAGCCGCCCCCCCCCCCCCCCCCCCCCCCCCCCCCCCCCTGGGCTTGCAGGAATGCAGGCTAAAGCAGAATGCTTTTGACAAACCTTTTGTTCGTTTGAAAGGATTTTCACCTCAGTTTCCACTATGGTGTCGAACTAGCGGTTACATGATTATACATTCATTCAATTATTTCCCCCTTTAACTACAAATAGTATCCCAAGCCTTTGAAGTCCTTCAACTGTCAGCATCTACAAATTCGCACGGGAGGACTTGGTATCAGCTTTAATACACTCCGTGGAGTGGACAGAGATGAAAGCAGCGGAACAGACGCGCCAATCTATACACGGAGACGAGAATAACATTACAAAAGACTGGGGAACCATAAAGGGACACCAGTGGAGGAAAGGGGCGGTAGCCTGGAACCTGATCAGGGTACAGGCTAGACAGCGCGTGTCAGAAGAACCGATGACGCAGTCAACAGGAAGTCGTCACAGTGTCATGAAGAATGACACAGTCTACGGGAAGCTGACATAGTACTGTCAGGACCGATAGTTCTAAGGGAGTACACAAGGAGTCACCAAGACATAAAACAAGCGAGAGCACCGCTATTCATGCTGATACTCCACCTATGACGCAGGTGACATACAATACTAGTACTCCACCTATGGCACTGGGGACATAGAACCATAAACTGGTAGCAAACAAAAATTATTAAGGAACGGCGGAAAAACAGGAAACCAGAAGAAAGCCTTGTCTAAAATAAAAGGATGAGAAAGGATGAACCAAAAACCACTGTAGTACTCCGAAAATGTAGCAGCAAAAAACTTGGGTCATACCGAGCTGAGCTGAGACCAAAATGGAAATGTAACCATCCATGGTAAGCGCAAAAATACTATTCATCCAGAATAGTAGGCACCAAACCAGAAAATCACAGGGAGGCCAAACAGAAATCAATCCTAATACCAAAGGAAGGGGAACAAAGGTGACTGAAAGAACCGAGAACTTAACCTAAAGAGAAGACTGAAAAATCGTATATCAAAGTTGGGGAACAACGGTATAGAAAACCCGATCCGGGAATAGGAACCTAACGCCAATCAATGATAACCAAAGAGACGGATTGAAATATCGTGTGAGAGCAGCACACGAGAGAATCAAAGCCTAAAGGACGCAGACAAGAGGACACTAAAGACTACTATGGAAAAAATAAAGTCGATGGAAAAATCCACTACCTTAAAAAAAACTATTCTTAGCATAGAATTCATGACTAGGTTGGGATGAAAAAACCATGATGAACTGGTTTCTTACTCAAAGATGGAAGTAAGAAGAGTTATGAAAGTTAATTCTCATAAATCCCCAGTTACGGCACTAACGAAAAACATTCTAGGAGGTGGGTATCGCACCGCAAAGAACTTGTACACTCAAGACAAACCAAGCGCCTAACCACAAGCAAACCAAACCTGCAGCAACCGGAAAAAAAAACCAAAGGATGCGAAGTAAAAATTGACAAGAAACCCGTAACCAACAAAGGAAACACAGTTCAATGAACAATAGAAGGTTAGACGTACTACCATAGTACATAAAACCCATCGTCCACTTGAAAAAAAATAAACGCATAAAAAGGACTTCAAAGAATTGACTGCAAAGGATGGACTGAAAGGGCGCTTGAAATACACTCGGAAAACAAGAAAGAGGTGAGCGGCGGTACATCTGCAAGTACAACTGCAAGATTACCCAGCCCACCAATTGACAGTAAAATCCGAAGGGAAACAACTACTACACTCCACAAAAAGTTCTAATCACTGGAGGGGCTGGTGATCTAAAAACAGTGTGGAGTAAAAAGAAATAGCTAATCTATGATGAGCTCCACCGATTGAACCATCTGCCTATGGAACTAAGAGACAGAAACCATCAAGACGCTATAACGGTGGTCTGAAGTAATTACCACCTTCCACCAAAACCAAGAAAGACAGCTGAAAGGAAGCTGCCTAAACAAAGCGTCGTAACGCTCCACCAATCTAGACTACCCTATAAGACAGTCTAGGCGGTGCTGAGGAATAGGCACCCACACATAGGGCCATGTGAACCTACGTATGAGAACCAGCAGCACCTAAAAAACAATGAATCCTGGGTTGACTGTAACACCCCAGCCATACGCAGTATCAGAGCCAGACCAGTGTTCGAGATCATCACTCACTCCACGTGACGGCCACATCGTTACAAAGCCTTGTCCGGTGTAAACCACCAGGGACAGCAGGAGGCGAAGGGATCAACAACGCCCGCGAGCCATTCGAACAGGTGGACGGGGGGTGGCAACTAGTGGACAGTGGACCTATATCAGGCTCCACTATGACCTGAGGCAGTCTTAATCCTAGAGCTTCACCGATAAAACATGGCACAGAGGAGGGCCTGGCGACCCCCTGAGATTCGGCTAAATTATTGTTTGGATATACAACTCCCACCCGCCCTAAAACTTCACACACAATACAGCAAGATCAGGTCCTGGTCTGGAATGCAATCTGGATACATCCCAGCCAGGCCAGCCAACAACAATTGGGGTTGTTAAAGGGCGTAGGGAATTACCGGTGACACGTAACATATCACCGTTTGATGACAGGAGGGATGCAAGCGGGCACGGGGACCCATACTGATGGGAGAGCCCAGTAAGACAGTTTAGACTAACTGGATATAGAGAGTACATCACTACTCACTACTAACTGGCGCAACATCGGAACCCAAACATAAGAACCCTTACTCACCAGGGAATTCCCAACCAGTCTACCAAATAATGCCTTTTTAACTAGCTTGTTACGCAATATCCCATTTACTTCAGACGAGCAATGGCAACTATACACTCGTAACAACGACACATCAGGTAGAACCCCAAAGAACAACTCGTATAGAGTCTTGTCACCCTGATTGGGCAGCAGGTTACGTAGGTAACAAGCACTGAGGAAGGCATAGGGCCAGAAAGACTTAGCTAGCATAGACTCCAAGTGGATACTCCTAGCTATGTTCTGCAAGACCCCATTGTACCTCTCCACAGCTGCGTTCTGCTGAGCAGTGTATACCATCGATAATAATGCACAGCACCAAACGATTTCAACCATTACTCGATACCACTTAACTAAAAAATTCCTAAGCCCTATCAGAACTCAAACACTTGAACACAAACCATGTAGCTAAGGCATACACCTGAGGAGGGCACCTAGGGAAAGGGCACGGTAAGACAAAGAACGCGACCCCTGTCGAACCACGGAACGCACCCAGGGGTCCCAAGGATCCTAAGAGAGAAAAAATATCCACCAAGATATCATGCCAAAGAACCTCCACGGCATTGGACTAGGGCCAGGACGGCGTCCACTTTGGCCTTTAGCATGGGCGAAGTCCGGCGCTGCGAGACCTGGGATCACAGAAGGTGGGGAAGCGTTAGGTCGAAGTCGAGATTTGAGGTATGGGAAAAAGGAGACGAGGATGAAAGTGCAGCAAATCGCACCTGGTGCAGAAAATCGCACCAGTGGCAGAAAATCGCAAATCGCAAGGGCAGAATTCGAAAATTGATTGCTAGGATGCGAAGGGCAGAGCCGAGGCATGTAAAGGTCCTAATATCACGCCGTCGACGATCAGTCAATCCCAAGTCCCCCCCTCTATCGCTCGACTCACCCGGTTGGGGGGTAGAGGGAGCAGCACCCGTAGTGGTGCTGACCATACCCCCCCCTGCTTCCTACCACCTCCAGAATCTCCAGGTCCAGACGCGTAGGTCGTTCTCCCCTGGCGAACCCTACGGCAGTGCCGGCGATCCGCCGAAAAAATTCTCCAGAAGGTAGCACAGAGCCACTAGAGCGCAAGCTCATGCCAGTAGCCGACCGTCGGCAGGGCAGAGCAAAGGGGGCACAGACGACGTAGACATCAGCAGGGAGCTTGGTCGGCTTGGCAACCTCCGGTATGCAGGCAGAGCCGCAAACACCGGAGAAATGGTAGCGACGTCAAGGACGCGAGCAGACGAAGACGGGGAACCTCCACCGATGTCCAGGCTAGTCGCCGACTTGAGTCTGCACGTCACAGTCATCTACGACAGACGGGAGGAGGCGACAGACGGGAGGAGGCGACAGACGGCAGGGGAGGAAAAGGAGAGAAGATGGAGGAATGACTGGGGGGGGTTACTTCCACGATGGCGGAAGGATCCTCCTCACCGGCAGCAGAGGCCGCTGGCGCGCAATCAATCAGCCAATTTGTCGTCATGTCAGGACTTCGGAACTTCCAGAATGAAGCTCGTTGAAGCCAAGTAGAGGACGACGCATAAGATGCATTGCAAAGCAGTGGTACCATGAGGAGCCCGATAACCTATCAGCTTTAATACACTCCGTGGAGTGGACAGAGATGAAAGCAGCGGAACAGACGCGCCAATCTATACACGGAGACGAGAATAACATTACAAAAGACTGGGGAACCATAAAGGGACACCAGTGGAGGAAAGGGGCGGTAGCCTGGAACCTGATCAGGGTACAGGCTAGACAGCGCGTGTCAGAAGAACCGATGACGCAGTCAACAGGAAGTCGTCACAGTGTCATGAAGAATTCACAGTCTACGGGAAGCTGACATAGTACTGTCAGGACCGATAGTTCTAAGGGAGTACACAAGGAGTCACCAAGACATAAAACAAGCGAGAGCACCGCTATTCATGCTGATACTTGGAACTGGAGAGAGGTGGACAGCCTACAGTTTGGTGGAAAAGCATACTGGTATTACAATTCAAATTCAAAAATCCTGAAGGCCTGAGCCATGCAGGGTACTTCAAATGGCCAAATTAGCCAGCGCTTTAGCGCACTTGAAAACAAAAAAACTGCGCTTTGTAGTGCAAAAAGCGCAAAAATTGCTTGCAGCGCCCACAAGGGGTTGCAAAAAAGTGCGCTTAAAGCGCAGAGGGGGTCAAAAAGTCAGCGCTCAAAAGTGCAAAATCTGACTCGTGCGCGTCCACCGCGTTCAATGAATGGTGCACAGTGACGGAAGTAGCAAGAAATATGAAATCACGCTGTTCGAGGCAGTTGTCACATTCGACAAGCCCGAGAAAATGGGGAATGAGTCGGGCGGTCTTCTGACGAGACGTGTATTCTTGTACCTGAGAAGAGTGTGTGAGACATCGATGGCAGTACAGTGGTTAGTTGGAGTTCCTCTTGTGCGCCTGCACCAGGTTCCTGCCCCTGCCCCTGTCTGTCTGGGTCAGGGGTTGCACAGCCGCCCCCCCCCCCCCCCCCCCCCCCCCCCCCCCCCCCCCTGGGCTTGCAGGAATGCAGGCTAAAGCAGAATGCTTTTGACAAACCTTTTGTTCGTTTGAAAGGATTTTCACCTCAGTTTCCACTATGGTGTCGAACTAGCGGTTACATGATTATACATTCATTCAATTATTTCCCCCTTTAACTACAAATAGTATCCCAAGCCTTTGAAGTCCTTCAACTGTCAGCATCTACAAATTCGCACGGGAGGACTTGGAACTGGAGAGAGGTGGACAGCCTACAGTTTGGTGGAAAAGCATACCGGTATTACAATTCAAATTCAAAAATCCTGAAGGCCTGAGCCATGCAGGGTACTTCAAAAAGCCAAATTAGCCAGCGCTTTAGCGCACTTGAAAACAAAAAAACTGCGCTTTGTAGTGCAAAAAGCGCAAAAATTGCTTGCAGCGCCCACAAGGGGTTGCAAAAAAGTGCGCTGAAAGCGCAGAGTGGGTCAAAAAGTCAGCGCTCATAAGCGCAAAAGCGCGCGCTTTGAATTACCCTGGAGCCATGTTATCAAGTTCAAGTTTATACGCTCTCTAATTATGTACTGTAATATGTACGTGTGTTGTTTACAGTCCAGGGGTAGGCGAAAAAGGCGAAAGGGACTTGTCCAACAGTGATAGGAAGGGGTTAAAAAGAAGAAGCATTGATGAACATAACCCCAATTAATCGTCTTACTGACGGGGGCCCTGTGTTCGTAATACAGTGATTTCTCTTGTAATACCGGTAGCCTGGTTCTCGGCATTTTATCTCCTAAATGTTCCAATTTTTTGTCGTAACATACGATCTGTTCACGTTTACATTTCCCCGGCAAATTTTTATTGCTTAGGTTGGCGAGCAGCCAAAATCAAGCAAGTGCAAGTTCAAGAGAGATTGGGTTCGTTACATAAACTCAGCAAATCACAGCCGAGACTGGACAGCAGCACAACCTGCCGACCATCCAATTTTATAACACGAAAGCACGAGGGTTTTTAAGGCCCCCCCACAAACCAAAAAACAAACTAGGTCAAGTCCCAAAAAGGAAACAAACTAGAGGCGGAAAGAAGAGCGTAAAGGGGAGGGATGCAAAGGTATGCAATCCAGAACACCAAGCCCACCAACCACTAGAGAGGAAGGCCGAACTATAAGAGCTATTGAACCTTGTGGCGAGTTATAATGTAACTATATGCAAGATGCACTTCTAAGCAAGCAGCAGCTAAGAGTATCAAGTTTCGAGCTCTGGGCTGTAAGGTATAGTAATGCCCAGTCAACGATCAGGCAGGTCTGAGGTTCTAGCCCTTGCCAGGCTCATAAAATCTAAAATTTACCGTCTTGGAAGAGGCAGAGAACTTCCCTCCGTGCTGTAGCGCGGTAGTCCAAGCTCAGACGCAGAGGGTCTGCGGAGCCAAATAAACCCAACATGGTAGCTTACTCCAGTATGTTCACATGCATGCAAACAGGAGGGTTCCCTCAATCTCACGCCTGTAGCATGGCGTACTAATTTTCATTTTTACCAGCTAAGAGAGGCAGCGGGTACTCGTGTTAGATCCGGTCATAGCTAGCTACCATCGATGTTTGTAATCACTCTGGCGCTGTATCATGCCGGATGGCCATCACCGCTATGCGTACTGCTTTGGGAAACCCTGATGTACACTGTATTAACTAGTTCCGCGCACGTGCCTGGCAGCACGTATATATATATATATATATATATATATATATAAAAAAAAAATATATATATATATATATATAAAGAAATCATGGTCGTGGTCGTGGTCGTGGTGGTGGTCGTGGTGGTCGTGGTGGTGTCATCGCGTAACCGACTTCCCGCCCAGCCAATTCCCGCCCAGCCAATTCCCGCTCAGCCAATTCACGCTTTTAATCCCTCCTGCTTCAACTATTGCCTCATTGGCCTCCTGCGAATTCTGCCTTATGCAACCTTCGCCTCCTGCGTATTCTACCTGTTGCGCATCCCGCCCGATTTCTCGTTTTCCCGCCTGAGTTCATCCACCTGATTTCGGTAGCGCTACAGTTCGTCTTCCTAAAAGCTTTTCCACCTGCATCTCTGCAAGACCTTTCCCTTGCGTCAAGAGACCTGTCGCTGCGCACAACGGGAGGTCACGTGGTGAGTCAGCCGACCTGTCAGAAATGTCCGAATCGCATCCATCCCATGTCACAAACTTGACTGCAAATTCTTCCCACTGCATTGAGAAATGTGTCGCTCCGCATTGTGCCATAGCAAGTACGCATCAAAGTTGACCGAATGAAAAATCTCGCTGAGCATTCTCGCCCTAACTTGACCGAACATCTCAAATCAGGAACTTGACTGCAACTTCTTCCCACTGCATCGAGAAACATGTCGTCGCTATGCATTGTGCTATAGCGAGCACGCGGCAAAGTTGAATGGATGAACCTAGCGATATTTCCAAGTCTCAGATCGAGTTGACATCGGGAGCAGTTGCGGTGAACAGGATTGTCCTTCGGCCGAACTGAATACTTGATCGCTAAAAAGAAGCTTTTGTTATATACAGTTGCGATTGCGCAGGTTCAGCTTTTTCAGTGGGGTCGACTATCGATCACAGCTGAGGTGGCAGGGAAGCAGGTCCGATGCTTTTAGCGGAGTCGGATGATGCGCAAACGTTGTCGATGCTCATCGTCCCGTTTGCCTTTCAGCTATGGCAAAGCCCACAGCTGAAGTGGAGGGAGGCAGATATGGAGTATGTGTGTGCTGGTGGGTGCGTGTAGGAGGGGGGGGAGGGATGAGAGTTGGGAGAGGGTGGGGGCTGGTGGGATGGCTGGGGTGGGGGAAGGGATGGAGTCAGGAAATATGTCAGGAAGAGTAAGGGAGTATGTTTGTGGGCGGGGGGTACATGGTTGGGTGGGGGTAGGGGTGGAGATAACTGGGGGAGGGGGGGGGGGGGGGGGGGGGGGGGGGGGGGGTACGGTGGTGTTTGTGTGGTTGTGGGTGCACAAGGGAGACCATCGCAAGGGATATGCGTCCGTCAATGTTTTAAGTTGCATGCACTGCAGAGAAAACCGTTTTGCAACCCAGCCCAAAACAGGTGTGGCCAACGGGAGGGAAGGGGGGAGGGGGCGGATAATGGTTTGGTGGTGGTGGTGTGTGAATGGGGGGGGAGGGGGGGGGGGGGGCTTCAAGTGTAAACCATTATGTAACCAGCCCCAAATAGGTGTGGCCAAAGGCCAAACGGGCACGGGGGGGGGGGGGGGGGGGGGGGGGGGGGGGTCTTCGTGAGAGTAGGTGTACCGTACTAGTACTACCGTACTAATATATATATATATATATACATATATATATATATATACCTGACAGCACGTATATAAGGGAGGGTCCCCTTAACATTACGCACCTTCAGGCGTTATCTCTTTTTTAGGCGCTTGTATAGCTTGAGATATAGTGGGCCTACTTGGTGCCTACTAGTAGTAGTCCCGTAGTCTCGCACGTGCCGCCTTGGTTAAGTGGTTTACATGTTTGAGGGGTTCCGGGTTGCAGTCACTAAAAGCTCCTATTGCGTCTCACCACTACGGAGATACCGACCCTCGACCAAACGAACATTCACCACTACCCGCCACTACCCCTATTGACCACGGCACACAGAACTACTTGTTGGCGAAAGAACCGCCCTCGCAGGTACCCTTATCCCTCTTCTTGGGGGAGTACGCCTGCAGGGTGGTGGCGGTCCTCATGAGTAGCTCTAGCGACTCCTCCACACTGCCGTGGGCTCTACCCCCACTCAGGGCAGCTTGAACCTTGATCATCAAATTCTCACATGCGCTGAAGCCGAGGTTGTAGTAGAAGTCTGCAGTGGGAGTAAAGAGAGAATGCAGTGATAACAAGGGAGGTTTTGGTGGTTGGCCCCAGTGAAAGCAAACGGGCTGGCCCCCTCAACTTCACGCCTCGTAATAAGGCGTAATATTTATTAATGTATTAATTTACAAGGGAGGTTTGTAATCAGGCCTAATATGTATTTATTTATTTATTTACAAGGGAGGTCAGTTTATATATTTATCTACTTATTTGCAAGCGGGAGTGAGGTGGGAATGTTGTGGAAATCCTGTGGGAACACTCCCCCTCCCACCAGGGACTTTTTTCAGATCTGAAGTTTTTTTTCTAGCTTAATGGTTTGAGGCCTCCTCCAGGGAGAGCGTTTATAGCCTTTTATAGCTTTTTAGGGCCATTCAGGAAAACACATTTTTTGTTCACCTTTTTATAGCGATATTTTTGCCAAAATGGGTTCAAAACTAGCGATCGCTATATATAGCGGTAAAAAAAGCCCTGCCACCCACCCTACACCCTTTTGTGTGTGTGTGTATGCATGTATGTATGTACGTCTCAACAATATAACAACATAATCAAAATGGTCACCATGTGCATTCAGCATACGTGATAATTGTCTTCACCAACGAAATGGTCCACTGCGGCAAGACTTTCACAGTGAACCTCATGACTGCCCCATACCGCTCTCTTTAAATCGAAATACCCCCTTTTTGAAAAACTTAGATATGGATTGTGGGGGTTTACAGTATGGCGCACATAATGCCATTGCGGCAAGACTTTCACAGTGAAACTCATGACTGCCCCATACCGCTCTCGAACCTCATGACTGCCCCATACCGCTCTCGAACCTCATGACTGCCCCATACCGCTCTCGAACCTCATGACTGCCCCATACCGCTCTCGAACCGGTGACCTTGGCGTTATTGGCATAACGCTCTAACTAACTAATCGAGCTAACAGGTAAATTTCCCCCCTACCTCCCAACACTCCCCCCCACCTGTAGTGTGCAGGCCACATGAGCAGAGCTCGCTCAGCAGCGTGTAAGAATACACATCGTCGGGGGGCTTGTCGGAGGAGGTAAATTTCTCATTCTGCTCAATAGCATGCTTTGTGTACAACGCACATCACTTGTATCACCTCCAACAAGCCCCCAGCAATAGCCCCTCCCCTTATTCCCCAACACTCCTCCCTACCCCCCCAACAGCCCTCCCTACCCCCAACACCCATCCCTCCCCCCCAACACCCTCCCTACCCACCAACACTCCCCCCTACCCACCAACACCCCTCCCTAACCCCATCATTCCCCCCTATAACCCAACACCCCTACCCACCTGTAGTGTGCAGGCCACAGGAGCAGAGCTCACTCAGCAGCGTGTAAGAGTACACATCGTCGGGGGGCTCGTCGGAGGAGGCAAATTTCTCATTCTGCTCAATGGCATGCTGTGCGTACCATGCACATGACTTGTAGTTCCCTAGCTCTGTGCGGTACAAGTGGGCCAACATGTACAACGGCTCCTGGCGCTGGGGTAGCGTCTGAGCAGTGTGGTCAGGGATAAGGAGTTTGGTTTGGATCAGTTTGGTTCGGTTCAGTTTGGTTCGGTTTAGGTTGGTTTAGGGATAGGGACTTTCGGTTGGTTTGATTAGGTTTTGTTCGGTTTAGTTTGGTTAGGTTTGGTTTGGTTAGGCTTGGTTAGGTTTGGTTTGGTTTGGTTAAGCCATGCACATGACTTGTAGGTCCTTAGCTCTGTGCGGTACAAGTGAGCCAACATGTACAACGGCTCCTGGCGCTGGGGTAGCGTCTGAGCAGTGTGGTCAGGGATTGGGATTTTGGTTTGGTTTGGTTTGGTTTGGTTTGGTTTGGTTTGGTTAGGTTTTGTTAGGTTTAGGATTGTTTGTTTTATTTTGTTTTGGTTGTGTTTGATTCTGATCATTGAGGTCAGGGATAGGAAGTTTAGGTTGGTTAGGTTTTGGCTTGGTTAGGTAAGGTAATGTAAGGTTAGGGGAAGGTACGGTAGGGTAGGTTACAATGGTTAGGTTGGTTATGTTTGGTTGTTTTGATTATGTTTGGTTTTGTTTTGTTTAGTTTAGTTTGGTTCGCTTATATTTGGTTTGGTTTGACTCTGATCATGGAGGTCAGGGATAGAAAGTTTAGGTTGGTTATGTTTTGGCTTGGTTAGGTAAGGTAATGTAAGTTTAGGGGAGGGTACGGTAGGGTAGGTTACGTTGGTTAGGTTGGTTGTGTTTGGTTTTGTTTTGTTTAGTTTAGTTTAGTTATATTTGGTTTGGTTTGACTCTGATCATGGAGGTCAGGGATAGAAAGTTTAGGTTGGTTAGGTTTTGGCTTAGTTAGGTAAGGTAATGTAAGGTTAGGGGAGGGGAGGTAGGGGAGGTTACGTTGGTTAGGTTGGTTGTGTTTGATTGTGTTTGGTTATGTCTGGTTTTGTTTGGTTAGGTTTGGTTTAGTTTGGTTCGGTTATATTTGGTTTGGTTTGACTCTGATCATTGAGGTCAGGGATAGGGAGTTTAGTTTGGTTTGTTAGGTTTTGTCTGGTTAGGTTTAGTTTGGTTTGGTTAAGTATGGTTAGGTTTGGTTTGGCTTAGCCATGCACATGACTTGTATTTCACTAGCTCAGTGCGGTACAAGTGAGCCAACATGAACAAAGGCTCCTGGCGCTGGGGTAGAGTCTGGGCAGTGTGGGAAGGGATAGGGAGTTTGGTTTGGTTATGTTTGGTTGGTTTTGTTTGTTTAGGTTTGGTCTGCTTTAGGTTGGTTTGGTTAGGATTGGTTAGGTTTGGTTTGGTTAAGTTCCGTGAGGTGAGGATAGGTTAGGATAGGATAGGTTAGGTTAGGTTAGGTTAGGTTAGGTTAGGTTAGGTTAGGTTAGGTTAGGTTAGGTAAGGTTAGGTTAGGTTAGGTTAGGTTAGGTTAGGTTAGGTTAGGTTGGGTTCACTTTAGCTTTAGGTTTAGTTTTTGTTTCTTTGGTTCGATTTTGGGTTGATGTAGGTTTAGGCTCAGTTGGGTTGGGTTGGGTTGGGTTGGGTGAGGTGGGTTGATTGAGTTGGGTGAGATGGGTTGGGTGAGGTGGGTTGGGTGAGGTGGGTTGGGTGAGGTGGGTTGGGTGAGGTGGGTGAGGTGGGTGAGGTGGGTTGGTTGAGTTGGGTTGGTGAAGCGCTGTTTTTATCTTCTTTTCGGCTAGGAGCAGCAGCTTCTAGGCAGCTCCCCTGGCTGGCTAATCAGCCAAACCTAAAGCAACCTAGTGAACCTTGAATCTGACGTCATCAGCTTTCTAGCGCTGCTGAACTTTTGAGGCATGGCCCAGCGACTGGCTCACGGAGCTGCCCAGAAGCTGCTTTTAGTAGCTGAAAAGGAAAACGGTGCGGTGAAGGCAGTATTGAATGGCGTCTATTGTTGGCGGAGTTGAGCTGGGCTGGGCTATGGTTGGGCTTAGCTGGTAATTTGTTTTGTTTGAGTTGGATTGGGTTGGGATAGGCTAGGGAAACAGGTATTGGTTTTGGTATTGGTTTTGGTATTGGTATTGGTATTGGTATTGGTATTGGTTGTAGTTGTCTTCTGCTCATATATGCTGTATCATAAATGACAGTCAAAGTTGATAAAAAGGTGTAGCATACTATAGGCGGCGACATCCCCACCTGGTAGGCCAGATCAAAGGCAATGAACACCTCCTACAGTGTGGGCACCCCCGTCACCCCCCCTCCCTCCAGCTTCGCCGAAAGGTACCTCTTGTTTGCCTTCATGGCAGCAGCGAACACATGCACATTGCAGCATAGCAAAACAGTCGTAGCAAAAAATAGGTGGCATAATTCCCACCTGGTAGGCCTGATCGAAGGCAATGAACACCTCCTCCAGGGTGGGTACGCCCTTCACCCCCCCTCCCTCCGACTTCGCCGGAAGGTACCTCTTGTGAGCCTTCATGGCAGCAGCGAACACATGCACATTGCAGCATAGCAAAACAGTCGTAGCAAAAAATAGGTGGCATAATTACCACCTGGTAGGCCTGATCGAAGGCAATGAACACCTCCTCCAGGGTGGGTACGCCCTTCACCCCCCCTCCATCCGACTTCGCCGGAAGGTACCTCTTGTGAGCCTTCATGGCAGCAGCGAACACATGCACATTGCAGCATAGCAAAACAGTCGTAGCAAAAAATAGGTGGCATAATTACCACCTGGTAGGCCTGATCAAAGGCAATGAACACCTCCTACAGTGTGGGTACCCCCGTCACACCCCCTCCCTCCAGCTTCGCCGAAAGGTACCTCTTGTTTGCCTTCATGGCAGCAGCGAACACATGCACATTGCAGCATAGCATAACAGTCATAGCATAAAATAGGCGGTAGCATTCGCACCTGGTAGGCCTGATCAAAGGCAATGAACACCTCCTACAGTGTGGGTACCCCCGTCACACCCCCTCCCTCCAGCTTCGCCGAAAGGTACCTCTTGTTTGCCTTCATGGCAGCAGCGAACACATGCACATTGCAGCATAGCAAAACAGTCGTAGCAAAAAATAGGTGGCATAATTCCCACCTGGTAGGCCTGATCGAAGGCAATGAACACCTCCTCCAGGGTGGGTACGCCCTTCACCCCCCCTCCCTCCGACTTCGCCGGAAGGTACCTCTTGTGAGCCTTCATGGCAGCAGCGAACACATGCACATTGCAGCATAGCAAAACAGTCGTAGCAAAAAATAGGTGGCATAATTCCCACCTGGTAGGCCTGATCGAAGGCAATGAACACCTCCTCCAGGGTGGGTACGCCCTTCACCCCCCCTCCCTCCGACTTCGCCGGAAGGTACCTCTTGTGAGCCTTCATGGCAGCAGCGAACACATGCACATTGCAGCATAGCATAACAGTCGTAGCAAAAAATAGGTGGCATAATTCCCACCTGGTAGGCCTGATCGAAGGCAATGAACACCTCCTCCAGGGTGGGTACGCCCTTTACCCCCCCTCCCTCCAGCTTCGCCGTAAGGTACCTCTTGTGAGCCTTCATGGCAGCAGCAAAAACGCTTTGGAAGGCCTGCTCATTCTGCTTGTTCGTGTAGAATTTCAGGTTGTAGGACGTGCTGGCCAGGAGGGAGACACCATGGGTGTCGTAGGCCACTGGGGCTTCACCAAGCGCAGCCGAGTCTATGCCGGCCTCGTCCCCTAGAGCGGTTACAAGGGTCTCTTGCAACTTGGAAAAGGGGCGATGCGCTGTGAAAAGTGGCCGGCATGCGGGGTGGGTGGGGGTTGGGGTGGCGTTGGGGTGGTGAGTGAAGGTGGGTTGGTTTGGGTTGAGTAGTGTTGTGTTGTGTTGGGTTGTGTTGTGTTGTGTTGTGTTGTGTTGGGTTGGGTTGGGTTGGGTGGGGGGTTTGGTTTGGTTTTGGTTTGGTTTTTTGGGTTGAGTTGGTTGGTTGGTGGGTGAGTGAAGGTGGGTGGTTGGAGAGGGTTGGGGTGGTGGGGTCAGTTGTTTGGTTTGGTTGTTGGTTTGGAAAGGGGAAGAGTGGTGGGTGAGTGAATGGTTGGCCGGTGAGGATCGGGGTGGGGGGGGGGGGGGGGTCGGTCGGTTGGAGTGGGGTGGGTTGACGGTGTGGCGTTGGTGTGGGGTGTGTGGATGGGGGGGGGTGAGTTTTGGGGTTCTTGTGTTTGTTGATTGGGGGGTGGTGGTTGAGGTATGGTGGGGTGGGTTGGATCGGGTTGGGGTGGTTAGATGTTGGGTGGGTGGGGTTGGTTGGGGGGGGTGGGTTGGGGTGGGTTGGGTTGGGTTGGATTGGCGTTTGGGTGGGGGGGGGTGGGTTGGGTGGGTTGGGTTGGGTGGTGGGTTGGGTTGGGAAGGTGGCCTTGTGCTGTGTGTGTGTCGTGTGTTATGATGGGATATGCTTTTTGTTGTGTTGAGCTGGGCTAGGGAGGTATGTGTCTCCCATTCGGGTTGTTGGGGTGGAAGTAAGTTGTGCTGTAGGTGTGGTGGGTGGAGGTAGAGGAGCTGGCGTAGGTATAGAAGCGGTTGTAGGTATAGGTGCAGAAACAGTTGTAGGTGTAGTGGGTAGAGGTAGAGGCGCTGGCGTTGGTATATAAGCAGGTGTAGGTATAGGTGCAGAAACAGTATTAGGTGAAGTGGGTGGAGGTAGAGGCGCTTGCGTAAGTAGCAGCCACAAGTGCACACCTCTCCTAGGACAAAGTAGTGATACACAGGCTGCCCAACCCAACCCCTCCCCAACCCAGCCCACCTGACCCCACCTGACCCCACCCCACCCCACTCACCCAAACCCTTTCTTACTGGTGTAGTAGCCACAAGTGGACAACTCCTCAAGTACGAAGCAGTCATACACAGGCTGCCCAACCCAACCCAACCCATCCCCAACCCAACCCTTCCCCAACCCAACCCATCCCCAACCCAACCCACCCGACCCCACCACCCCACCCCACCCCACCCCGACCCTTACTTACTGGTGTAGTAGCCACACGTGCACATCTCTCCCAGGACGAAGTAGGCATACACAAGCTGCCTAACCCAACCCAACCCAACCCAACCCACCTGACCCCACCACCCCACTCCACCCCACCCAAACCCTTTCTTACTGGTGTAGTAGCCACACGCGCACATCTCTCCCAGGACAAAGTAGGCATACACAGGCCGCCCAACCCAACCCTACCCAATCCCTCCCCAACCCACCCCACCTGACCCCACCCCACCCAAACCCTTACTTACTGATGTAGTAGCCACACGCGCACATCTCTCCCAGGACAAAGTAGGCATACACAGGCCGCCCAACCCAACCCTACCCCAATCCCTCCCCAACCCACCCCACCTGACCCCACCCCACCCAAACCCTTACTACTGATGTAGTAGCCACACGCGCACATCTCTCCCAGGACAAAGGAGGCATACACAGGCCGCCCAACCCAACCCTACCCAATCCCTCCCCAACCCACCCCACCTGACCCCACCCCACCCAAACCCTTACTTACTGATGTAGTAGCCACACGCGCACATCTCTCCCAGGACAAAGTAGGCATACACAGGCCGCCCAACCCCAACCCTACCCAATCCCTCCCCAACCCACCCCACCTGACCCCACCCCCACCCAAACCCTTACTTACTGATGTAGTAGCCACACGCGCACATCTCTCCCAGGACAAAACAAAAGTAGGCATACACAAGCCGCCCCCACCCAACCCTACCCCAATCCCTCCCCAAACCCACCCCACCTGACCCCACCCCACCCAAAAACCTTACTTACTTGATGTAGTAGCCAACAACAAGGCGGACAATTCTCTCCCCAGACCCAATAGTAGGCAATTACAACAGGCCGCCCCCAACCCAACCCTCCTAAACCCAATCCCTCCCCCCCCAAACCCACCCCACCTGACCCCACCCCACCCCAACCCCTTACTTACTGATTGTAAGAGCACCACGTGCACATTCTCTCCCCAGGGAACAAAAGTAGGCATTTACCACCGGGCGCCCAAACCGCCCCACCCTACCAAACCCTTCCCCAACCCCAACCACCTGCCCCCACCCCACCAAAAAAAACCCTTACTATGATGGTAGTAGCCAATGGCCGGAACATCTCTCCCAGGACAAAAGTAGGCATATACACAGGCCGCCCCAAACCCAAAACCATACCCAATCCCTCCCCCAACCCACCCCACCTGACCCCACCCCACCCAAACCCTTACTTACTGATGTAGTAGCCACAACGCGCACATCTCTCCCAGGACAAAGTAGGCATTACACAGGCCGCCCAACCACCCCTACCCAACACCTCCTCAACCCACCCCTCCCCAACCCCTCCCCAACCCACCCCCACCTGACCCCACCCCACCCCGACCCTTACTTACTGGTGTAGTAGCCACACGTGCACATCTCTCCCAGGACAAAGTAGGCATACACAGGCTGCCTAACCCAACCCAACCCACCTGACCCCACCCCACCTGACCCCACCACCCCACCCCACACAAACCTTACTTACTGGTGTAGTAGCCACACGCGCACATCTCTCCCAGGACGAAGTAGGCATACACAGGCTGCCTAACCCAACCCAACCCACCTGACCCCACCCCACCTAACCCCAACACCCCAACCCACCCAACCCTTTCTTACTGGTGTAGTAGCCACAAGTGCACATCTCTCCCAGGACGAAGTAGTCATACACTGGCTGAGTAATGAAGAGGGCGTTGGGAGGGGGCTCTCCCTGAACATGGGCCATGGCAGCAAAGCTGAAGCAAGCCTCGTAGTCTCTGAGGGCTGTCCTGTGCAGCTTGGCGATCTGATACAGGGGCTCTTGTCGGTATGGCAGCACCTACACAGAAGAATTGATCTTTTTTTTGAGAAATATTTATTGAAATAAAAAAATGGCGATCTGGTAGAGGGGCTCTTGTCTAAATGGCAGAACCTACGTAGATTAATGGATCTTTTATTATAGAACTTTGCAGTATTCAAGTCTGAAATATTTTAAAAAATTAAACAATTGCTACCTGGTAGAGGGGATTTTGTTGTTATGGTAGCACCTACGTAGATGAGTGGGACGCGGAAGTCAATTATGGGAAAACATGTTGTGTAAATAGCATGCATCATAGCTTGGTAGTCCTGCGCAGCTTGGCAATCTGATACAAGGGCTCTTGTCGGTATGGCAGCACCTACGCAGAAGAATTGATCTTTTTTTAGAGAAATATTTACAGAAATAAAAAATGGCAATCTGATACAGGGGCTCTTGTCGGTATGGCAGCACCTATGCAAAATAATTTATCTTTTTTTAGAGATGTATTTACAGAAATAAAAAATGGCAATCTGATACAGGGTCTCTTGTCGGTACGGCAGCACCTACGGAGATGAGTGGGATGCGGAAATCAATTATGGGCAGCTGTGTTGTGTAAATAGTGTGCTTCATAGCTTGGCAATCTGATGGAGGGGCTCTCGTCGGTATGGCAGCACCTACGGAGATGAATGGATTTTGTTTGATACAACTTTGTAGGGTTTAGGGTTGGGGGTTGCAAATCAGAAACATTTTAAACATGTAAAAATTGGCAATCTGATACAGGGGCTCTTGTTGGTATGGCAGCACCTTCGCAGAAGAATTGATCTTTTCTTAGAGAAATATATAAAAAAATAAAACAATGGCGATCTGGTAGAGGGGCTCTTGTCTAAATGGCAGAACCTACGTAGATGAATGGATCTTTTATTAGAGAACTTTGTAGTATTCAAGTCTGAAATATTTTAAAAAATTAAACAATTGCTACCTGGTAGAGGGGATTTTGTTGTTATGGTAGCACCTACGTAGATAAGTGGGACGCGGGAGTCAATCATGGGAAAACATGTTGTGTAAGTAGCATGCATCATAGCTTGGTAGTCCTGCGCAGCTTAGCAAGCTGATACAAGGGCTCTTGTCGGTATGGCAGCACCTACGCAGAAGAATTGATCTTTTTTTAGAAGAAATATTTACAAAAATAAAAAAATGGCAATCTGATACAGGGGCTCTTGTCGGTATGGCAGCACCTACGGACATGAGTGGGAGGGGGAAGTCAATCATGGCCCAATGTTTTGTGTAAGTAGTATTGATCATAGCTTGTCCGTCCAGTGCAGCTTGGCGACCAGATACAGGGTCTCTTGTCGGTATGGCAGCACCTACCGACATGAGTGGGAGGGGGAAGTCAATTATTGTCGAATGCTTTGTGTAAATAGCATTAATCATAGCTTGGCCGTCCAGTGCAGCTTGGCAACCTGATACAGGGGCTCTTGTCGGTATGGCAGCACCTACGCAGAAGAATTGATCTTTTTTTAGAGAAATATTTACAGAAATAAAAAATGGCAATCTGATACAGGGGCTCGGGCCGGTATGGCAGCACCTATGCAGAAGAATTTATCTTTTTTTAGAGATATATTTACAGAAATAAAAAATGGCAATCTGATACAGGGTCTCTTGTCGGTACGGCAGCACCTACGGAGATGAGTGGGATGCGGAAATCAATTATGGGCAGCTGTGTTGTGTAAATAGTGTGCTTCACAGCTTGGCGATCTGGTAAAGGGGCTCTTGTCGGTATGGCAGCACCTACGGAGATGAATGGATTTTGTTTGATACAACTTTGTAGGGTTTAGGGTTGGGGGTTGCAAATCAGAAATATAAAAACAAAAATATGGAAATCTGATAGAGGGGCCCTTGTCTGTGTGGCGGAACCTATGTAGATGAATTGGGCGCGGAAATCAATTGTGAACAAGTGTGTTGTGTAAATAGTATGCATCGTAGCTTGGCAATGTGGTGAAGGGGCTCATGTCAGTATGATGAGTGGATCTTTTTTATACAACTTTATAGCATGCAAATCGGAAATATTTCAAAAACTTAAAAATTGACAATCTGGTAGAGGGGCTCCTGTTGGTATGGCAGCACCTACGGAGATGAATGGATTTTGTATATATCTTTGTAGGGTTTAGGGTTTAGGGTTTGGGGTTTAGGGTTTAGGGTTTAGGGTTGCCAATCAGAAATGTTTTTAAAACTAAAAACTGGAAATCTGATAGAGGGGATCTTGCCTGTACGGCAGCACCTACGTAGACGAGTTGGGCACGGAAATCAATTGTGGGCAAATGTATTGTTACATTACATTACATTACATGTTAAAGTCTACTTGATACCGCGGGGGTGTATGAGACTCTGTGCTTTAAACAAGAAGAAAAAGCACCCACAAAGCAAAAAACCCCATTACATCAGGGAGGTGTAAATAGTATGCATCATAGCTTGGCAATGTAGTAGAGAGCTCTTGTCGGTTTGGCAGCACCTATAGAGATGATTGGATCGTTTTTAAAACAACTTAGTAGCATTCAAATCAGAAATATTCTAAAATTGGCAACCTGGTAAAGGGACGATTGTCGGCACGGCAGCACTTACGTAGATGGGCGTCGGAAGATAGTACATCTGAGTATACATGTACATCAGAGTGTTTACGTACATCTGATATACATATACATCAGAGTGTATATGTACATCTGAGTATAAATGTACATCAGAGTATACATCAAGTCATCAACCGTGTGTCATGAGGGTTTGATTGGGGCACAGGAAGATAGTACATCTGAGTATACATGTAAATCTGAGTATAAATATGTATCTGATTATATGTGCACATCTGAGACTAGACTGGGCTAACCCATGGCTTAACATTTCTGACTTTCTTTATTCATACCATGTTTGATGTCATATATTATATTTATGTACTATGTATAATGTGTAATGTATTTAATACCATGTTTGATGTCATATATTATATTTATGTATTACATTTATGTATTATGTGTAATGTATTGCATACCATGTTTGATGTCATATATTATATTTTTGTATTATGTATAATGTGTAATGAATTTCACACCATGTTTGATGTCATGTATTACATTTATGTATTATGTATTTCATACCATGTTTGATGTCATATATTATATTTATTTATTGTATCATACTGGTTTGATGCCATATACGCTCCCATCACATGGTGCAGATGATTTCCCCATGGGACTGGGGCACTGGGCCAGAGATTGTTTGTCCGGACTACATTCCGATTGGAATACGAGACCCCGTTTTTGCCGCAATTGCCGGAATAAGAAATATAAAAAAACGTTTTTTTTTACTGAAATTGACTAAATATTACCCAAATCGACAAAAATCGGAATAAGGATCCTGTTTTGGGAGGAAAATAGGGAGGAATAAAATAAAAAGGAATAAGATTTCCTCTCTTTATTTGAAAACAAAATCCAATCCTGCACTAGGCTGACCCAAGACTAACAATTCATTCATTCAATCTTACCATGTTTGATGCCATATAAAATACATCATATGATATCGTACCATGTTTGATGCCATACGCACTAATGCACTAATGCACTCTTATCACATGGTGCAGATGATTCTCCCATGCGACTGGGCCGACCCAAGGCGTAAAATGCAAGTGTTTTCATGTATACATACAATGTTTGATGCCATATAAAATACATCATATGATATCGTACCATGTTTGATGCCAAATGCACTAATGCACTCTTATCACATGGTGCAGATGATTCTCCCATGGGACTGGGCCGACCCAAGGCGTAAAATGCAAATGTATTTTAATGTATTGAAATTGAAATTGAAATTGAAATTGTTACATCCGAGTAATGCGCCACTCTCAGGACGTGAAGTTAAGGACACCACTGCGTAAGCCGGAGCTAGCAGTATGTATTTTCATGTATACATACAATGTTAGATGCCATTTTAAATACATCATATGATATCACACCATGTTGGATGCCATATACGCTCTCATCACGTGGTGCAGATGATTTTCCCATGGGACTGGGCCGACCCACGCATCAATTTGCTCCTTGGCTGCTGGAGTGAAGGTTGCATTGGCTGCGTAGAAACGGTGCATGATCTGTGGAGGGGGGTAGGATAAAAGGGGGGGGGGGATTAGGAGGAGAAAGGGGGGAGGGGGAGAAGGGTGGGATGGTGTGAAGGCTGCGTTGGCTGGGTAGAAACGGTGCATGATCTGTGGAGGGGGGTAGGATAGGGGGGGGGGGGGGGGGGGGGGGGATTAGGAGGAGAAAGGGGGGGAGGGGGAGAAGGGTGGGATGGTGTGAAGGCTGCGTTGGCTGGGTAGAAACGGTGCATGATCTGTGGAGGTGGGGTAGGATAAGGGGGGGGGGGGGGGGTGGATTAGAGGAGAAAGGGGGGAGGGGGAGAAGGGGGGGATGGTGTGAAGGCTGCGTTGGCTGGGTAGAAACGGTGCATGATCTGTGGAGGGGGTAGGATAAGTGGGGGGGGGGGATTGGAGGAGAGAAGGGTACGGAGAAGAGTTTGGATGCTGTGAAGGCTGCGTGTGCTGGGTAGAAACGGTGCATGATCGTGTGATGGTAGTATCGGGGGGGGGGGGGGGGGGGGGGGGGGGGGGATATAGGAGGAAAAGTGGGGGGGGGAGAAGGGTGGGTATTGGTGAAGGCTGCGTCGGCTGGGTAGAACGGTGCAGTCTGTGGAGGGGGTAGGATAAGGGGGGGGGGGGGGGATTAGGAGGAGAACGGGGGGAGGGGGAGAAAGGGTGGGATGGTGTGAAGGCCTGCGTTGGCTGGGGAGAAACGGTGCCTGATCTGTGTAGGGGGGGTAGGATAAGGGGGGGGGGGGGGGGGTGGGGGGGGGGGGGGGGGGGGGGGGGGGGGGGGGATTAGGAGGAGAAAGGGGGGAGGGGGAGAAGGGTGGGATGGTGTGAAGGCTGCGTTGGCTGGGTAGAAAACGGTGCATGATCTGTAGAGGAGGTTGTGGATGAGGGGTAGAAAGGGAGGAAGAAGAAAGGGGGTGGGATAAGAGGGGAGAAGGGTGGGATAGAGTTTGGACAGGGGGGAAGAAAGCGAGAAAGCATGAGGGATAGAGTTTGGACGGGGAAGAAAGCGAGGAAGAGCCATCATCATCATCATCATCATCGTCATCATCATCGTCATCATTATCAGTATCATCATCATTATTACCATCATCATTATCATCATCATCATCATCATCATCATAACCATCATCATTACCTGGGCAATAGTGTGTGTAGACATGAACACCTCATCCCCCCCCCCCCCCTCCACTCTTTCCCCCTCCACTCGCCCCCCCCCCCCCCCCTCCCCCCTCCAGTTGGGCACCAGGAAAAATGCAATCATCATTATCATTACCTGGGCAATTGTGTATGCAGACACGTACACCTCCTCGTCCCATCCGCCCATCTTGATTCTCCCTTTACCCCCTCCCTCCAGTAGGGCACCAGGAAAAATGTAATCATCATCATCATCATCATCATCATCATTACCTGGGCAATAGTGTAAGCAGACATGAACACCTCCTCGTCCCAGCCGCCCATCTTTATCCTCCGCACATAGTGGAAGATAGCAGCTTCAAAGTTGGCCATGTCCCGATATGTATTCGCCAAATAGAATTGGGAGCGCTCATCGTTGGGGTTCAGCCTTAGCTCTTCCTCTAGTAGCATGATGTCTGCCCTATGAGTAGGGAACGGCAATATGATATCATATGATGCCGGCAGTCTGGCTAGGCTAAAGATACCATTATCTACAATATCATTGATTCAATTTGCATGATATCATATGATATCATGCTCGCCCTTGGTCAAAATCATATGATATGCCGGTCCCTACTGAGTGTTTTTTTGGGAGGTCAGCAAGGAAAGAATATATCTGCTTTGTTCCTGGCTGGATACTCACACCCACCCACATACTCACATACATACACACACACTCTCAGACCTACAACAGACCTCACCAAAAGTTCCCTGGGTGGTCAGCAAGGAAGGAAAATGTAACTGTCTTTTTTTGTGTGCTGATCATATCATAATTGGAAGGCAGCAACAAGTTATGCATGTTTGCATTATGCAGCTGCATCCTGTTTCGACTGTTTCCATTTCGACCGTTTCCAACAAATTTCTGACCAATTTCCAACGAAGCTGACTGTTTCCGACGAATTTTCCGACGGAATTATGACTGTTACCGACGAATTTCGACAGTTTGCATTATGCAGCAGCATCCTGTTTCGACTGTTTCCATTTCGACTGTTTCTGACGAATTTCCGACGAATCTGACTGTTTCCGACGAATATCCCGACATAATCCCGACTGTTTCCGACGAATTTCGAAAGTTTGCATTATGCAGCAGCATCCTGTATCGACGAAGGGTTCCATTGGGACTGTTTCCGACGAATTTCCGACGAATCTGACTGTTTCCGGCGATTTTCAACAGTTTGCACTATGCAGCAGCATCCTGTTTCGACGAATTTCGACAGTTAGCATGATGCAGCAGCATCCTGTTTCGACGAATTTTGACAGTTTGCATTATGCAGCAGCCTCCGGTTTCGACATGTGTTCAGTGGTTTATCCAAATATAACTGGGAATGCTCATCGTTGGGGTTCAGCCTTGGCTCTTCCTATAAAGGTAATGCTAACGCCTGGTGGGGCGTGGTATTAAGGGAACCCGTCGTACGCGGGTAGAGAGTGGTCTTCTACCTCAACTGGACAAGCTACCATCGCGGTTGACAACAACCTGCAACGCTTAGAGCGACCGTAGGGGGAATCGCCCCCCCGACTCTACGTCCTCAAAACGACTTGGTTTACCACTAGACCAATTGATTCGCTGAAAGCAGCTAGCTCTTCCTATAGTAGTATGACGTCTGCCCGAGTGTTTTTTGGTGGTGTGCTGATCAAGTCATAATTCAAAGGCAGTAACAACTTGTGCCTGTTTGCATTGTACAGCAGCACCCTGTTTCGAGCTCGTTGAACGATGAAGGTGCGGGGTTCGAATCCCCACGGGTGCGCTTTAGTGTTCGCGGTCATGTCAACCGCCATGGTAGCACTGTCCAGGTACAGTAGCAGCCCGTTCTCTACCGTCGTAAGGCAGGTCTCCCTTAATACCACGCCCCACCAGGCATTCTCATTACACTCATTCCACTCATTGCACTAAGCCTGGACTACCATGCAACAGCTCGGATGGAAGTTCTGTACATCTTCCAAGGCGGCAGGTTTGATATTTGGGAACCTGGCAAGGGCCCGAACCGCAGACCTGTCAGATTGATGGGCTCTACTGCACTAACCAGCCTGAACTCCATTATATATATACAATCATATACATAATATAACACATCATAATATATATAACAAAATACAAATAATGAATAATACATATTGTACTCTGTTATATATGAATGAAATAGAATTCATAATATAGTTCTCAAGTCGGCTGAACTCCACCTATGCCTTACTGCGTCACTTTTCGACGTTTGGCTCCATGCAGGGTACTTCCATTGACTAAATTGGCCAGCGCTTTAACACACTTGAAAACAAACTGCGCTTTGTAGTGCAAAAAGCGCAAAAATTGCTTGCTGCGTCCACAGGGGGTTGCAAGAAACTGCGCGAAACGCGCAGTGGGGCTCAAAAAGGCAGCGCGCCAGCGCGCGCTTGGAAGTACCCTGGCTCCATGGTAGAGCTCGAAGAACGATGAAGGTGCGGGGTTCAAATCCCCACAGTGTCCGCGGTCGCTGTCAACTGCCATGGTAGCACTGTCCAGGTAAAGTAACAGCCCGTTCTCTACCGTCGTAAGACATGGCTCCCTTAATACCACGCCCCACCTGGCGATATCATTCATTTAACACAAGTGACTTCTAGCGTTACTCTCTCTCTTTTCCTCCTCTAGTGATTCGCTGTCTGGCTAATCATTAGATGTACAGCAGGGTACTACTTTTTGTCAAATTATTCAGCACATAAAGCGCACAAACGTCAAATTGCTCAGCACTTTCTAGTACAAAAAGCGTAAAAACTGTGCGCTGCGCCCACAGGGGGTCGAAAAAACTGCGCGAAACGCGCAGTGGGGCTCAAAAAGCGTGCGCGTAAACATGCTGCCGCGCGCGCTTTGTAGTACCCTGATGTACAGCCTTCACCAATAGACAACCATCCACACCAACAGCCTCAATCACCTTAATACCACACCCCACCAGGCATTTGCGTTACGATCGAGTGACAAGCGAATGGTCCCAGCCTACTATTCCCACTTTATTACCTATGCCTCTCTGCATCCTTTTAAACCCATGTAAAAGTTTTTCCTACTGAAGTGCAATTAATTTCTATAGTTTCTATATGTTTTTAATTTTACTTGAACTTGAACATGATTACTTAGCTCCAGACAGCAATTTGGCTGCTCGCTGTCTTCGGCAGTAAAAAAAAGAAAAAAAGGAAATTCTAGATGTTTCTAAACGGACACGGCTTATTACACACAATACACAACAATATATTTATGTACATATATATATACATATACATATGTATATATATGTACAGATATTTATATAATATATTCATATACCTATATATATCGATATGTATATCTCTCTATATATCTCTCTATCTATATAATATATATATAATATAATGTATCAACCCTATATGAACACAAATATCCGTTTGGACGCTCCCAACACTGCCTATAACCGATTCGCATTCTACACCGATCAGTCGTGGCACCAGAACATCCCAGATCGGGGTAGGGAATTCTCTTTCTTCAGCACAATCTGGCCCTATTGACACTTGTGGTCCGGGTCATTGCGCGGTGCCGGCCACGGTGCCCTCCCCCCCTTCTGCCCCTGTGCCTTCGCAGCCGGCGCGGCCTGGCCCCCCACCCTCCCCCCGCGGCCTCGCCCCGGCCACGAGGGGGGGGGGGTGAGACAGGGGTGCGGGGGGGTCACACCCTTACCACCTACCTATACCGCGTTAGAGGGCCGCATTCCACAGGCGGTGGGGAGGCGGTGGACGATCAAGCATCAAGACATCCCAGGGTGTAGGGTTGTGTCGGGGAGTCTCTTCTCTCTATCAGCCACGATGTCTACCTGTGCGCCCGCAAACCTTCCGCCGGGGGGGGGGCCCCCTCCCTCCCCCTCCCCTCCCGCGCGTCGCGCCGGGTCAGGCCCCTCCCCGGGCCCCCCCCTTGCCACCTAGGGGGGGTGGGGGCCTGTACCGTCCGGGCCCACCTGCCACCATCATAGGGTGCACCAGTAACATCCAGGTAAGTTGCGGGAGGCTCTCTCTATCAGCACGAATGTCTGCCCTATTTCACTCTTCGCTCCGCAGCCTTCTTCCCCCTCCCTCCTCCCCCTTCCCCTTCCTGTCCAGCCACCCCCTCCCCCCCCACTCCTCCGGGTTGCCACCGGGGTCACCTATTGACTCTCGCGCATCCTGCGCACGACCGTGCCATCAAGACATCCCAGTTAGAGATTTGCGGGATGGCTCTCTCTATCAGCACGATGTCCTCCCTATGGCACTCTAGGGGCTCCGCAGGCCTTCTGGTCCCGGGGCCTCCCCCCCCCTTCCACGCTTCCTGCCAGCCACCCCGTCCCCCCCCCACCCCCTCTTCGTGGGGGCCGGGAGCGCGTACCATGACACTCCGGCATCCTGCACACGACCGTGCATCAAGAACATCCCAGGTAGAGTTGCGGGAGGCTCTCTCTATCAGCACGATGTCTGCCCTAGGTGGGCACTCGGCGCCTTCTTCCCCTTCCCTCCCCTTCCTCCCCCCTTTCCCCTTCCTGCCAGCCACCCCGGTCCCCCCCCCAGCCCGGGGGGCCCCTTGCCACCCTACCTATTACCGCTCCACATCCCCACACGAGGCGCGGTGGCAATCAGACTCCGCAGTAGAGTGGTGGCGGAGGCTCTCTCTATCAGCACGATTTCTTCCCTATGGCACTTCTCCGCTGCCGTTCTTCGGCCCCTCCCCCCCCTTTCCCCTTCCTGCCACCACCATCCGGCCCCCCCCACCCCCGTTGCCACCTACCTATGACCGCTCCGCATCCTGCACAACGACCGGGCAATTCAAGACCTATCCCGGTAAGTGTGCGGGAGGCTCTCTCTATCAGCACGATGTCTGCCCTATGGCACTGAAACTTCCTTCAGGCTTCCTTCCCCTCCCGCCCCCCCATTCCCCCTCCCTGCCCCCACCCCTACCCCCCGCCCACCCCCTTGCCACCGTACCTAATGACTCCCTCATCCTGCAACACGACCGAGCATCAGAACAATCCCCGTAGAGTTCGGGAGCCTCGGGTCTATCACACTATGTCTGCCCGGATGGCCTCGGCAGCCTTCTTCCCCTTCCCTCCCCCTTTCCCCTTCCTCGCCAGCCATACCCCTCCCCCCCCACCCGCCGCCCCTTCCACCTACCTATGACGCTCCGCATCCTGCACACGACCGTGCATCAAGAACATCCCAGGTAGAGTTGCGGGAGGCTCTCTCTATCAGCACGATGTCTGCCCTATGGCACTCCGCAGCCTTCTTCCCCCTCCCCCCCCCCCTTCCCCTTCCTGCCAGCCACCCCTCCCCCCCCCACCCCCTTGCCACCTACCTATGACGCTCCGCATCCTGCACACTACCGTGCATCAGAACATCCTAGTGGTCCAGGTAAGAGTTGCGGAGGCTCGGTCCTCTCAGCACGATTCTGCCCTAGCCTCGTCAGCCTTCGGGTGGGCCCCGCCCTCGCCCCCCTTCCCCTTCCTGCCAGCCCATCCCTGCAGGCCCCCCCTCCCCCCCCCCCCACCCCCCCCCCCCTGTGCCCACCAACTATGACGCTCCGCATCCGCACAGATCATGCATCAAGGAACATTCCAGGAAGGGTTGCGGGAGGCTCGAAGTTGGATGCCTCCCGGCTGATGGTATCGTCTTGTCTGCGGAGGTCCTCGTGGACCTTTCCTACCCAACGCCAGGGTACCCGGCTGCTGACCAGTCCAATCTGCACAGAATGTACTGCTTTTAGGAAAGAAAAGAAAAAGGTGGAAATCAGTTTTTGGCACCAAGAACATCCCACGGCCACTGACAAGTCCAATCTGCACAGAATTTACTGCATTTAGAAAAGAAAACAAAAAGCTGGAAAGCAGTTTTTGGCATCAGGATCATCCCACGGCTGCTGACAAGTCCAATCTGCACAGAATTTACTGCTTTTATAAAAGAAATAGCTGGAAATCAGTTTTTGGCACCAGGAACATCCCACGGCCACTGAAAAGTCCAATCTGCACAGGATTTAATGCTTTTTTAAAATAAAAAATAACCTGAAATCATTTTTTTGGCAACAGGAACATCCCACAGCTACAAGTCCAATCTGCACAGAATTTAATGATTTTATAAAATAAATCAAAACAAAACCATTTTGTTGCATCTGGAACATCCCACGGCCACTGACAATACTAATCTGCACAGAATTTACTGCTTTTAGAAAAGATAAACTAACATGAAATCATCTTTTGGCATGAGGAACATCCCACGGCTGCTGACAAGTCCAATCTGCACATAATTCAATGCTTTTAGTAAAAACAAAAAAAAACTTGAAATTATTTTTTGGCATCAGGATCATCCCACGGCCACCGTCAATTCTAATCTGCACAGAATTTACTGCTTTTATAAAAAATGAAAAAGAAGTTTTTTTTTGTGTCAGGAACATCCCAGGGAGAAGCCCAGGAGTCCCGGTCGGATGACGAAAATAATCACACAATTAAATTATCATCCCAGCTGAGATGACGATTTAATAATATTGTATAATTAAATTATCACTGTAGCACGAACTCAGGGCCCCAGTCGGGTAAATAATGTTCGGGGTTAGTTTATCAGTGCGTTTTCTGTTTAAGCCTCCTATTACGGTTGGGCAAGGCAGTTAGACTATTTGGCTACCCCGGGGCTGCTACAACAGACAGAAGAAATACATACATACTACATCATACATAAAGAACATACATACCATTACATACAATAAACACATACATGACATACATACATACATACATACATACATACACACATACATACATACATACATACATGCCTCCCGGTTAATGGTATTGTCTTGTCTGTGAAGGTACTAGAGGACCTGCTGGTGCTGGTGCTACTGGTGCTGCTGGTGCTGCTGCAGATGATGGTCATGCTGCTACTGCTGCTGCTGCTGCTGCTGCTGCTGCTGCTGCTGCTGATGGCTCAATGATCCGGGTTCCCCACTGACAGCTAAACACAGCTTAGCACAGCTTAGCACGGAAGACTACCCATGGAGATGAATAGAAATAAAAAATAAAAACCCTTGACACTATCTTATACCCCTTGCTTATCTCCGCCTATACAAATGGCTCTTTAGCAGCGGTGAGCCATGAGGCTGGGGGTATATGTGTGTGTCTGTGTGTGTTTTAGAGTCGGTGAGTGTGTGGTGTGTGTGTATGTGTGTGTGTGGTGTGTGTGTAGAGGGGGGGGGGGGGGGGGGGGGGTCCGAGTGTGTGGTGTGTGTGTTTGAGTTTGTGTTTGTGTTTGTGTTTGTGTTGGTGGTGGTGGGGGGGGGGGGATAACAAGGAGGAAGCAGAGGGGCTTTGAGCAGCGGTGAATCTTGCGGCTGAAGTTGTGTATCTCAGTATATACTCCGTTTAGACGAATGGCTCAATGGCAGAGCTCCTTGAATGAAGCAGGGGCCGGGTTCGAATCCCTACGGGTGCGCTTTAGTGTTCGCTGTCGCTGTCAACCGCCATGGTATGTTTTTCCAGGTAAAGTAGCAGCCTGTTCCCTACTGCCGTAAGACAGGCATCCCATAATACCACGCCCCACCAAGCGTTATCATTACTTTTCATTACCCTTAGCTTCCACAATCACTCCCTCTTATGCCCACTGCACCTAAACATATAAACCATCAACCACACAATACCCTCCCATTCCAATCTTCAGCCGTACCCCCCACCCCCACACCCCACACCACAACACATAAACTGCACTACCTGTCTAACCACATACCTGTGCCCCCATGAACTTAATTCAGATCTCTCTGTCACCAGGGTAAGCAATCTACCAGCCCCCACCCACCCACCCACACTCTCTCATGCACACACCACACACTCCACCCCAAACACACGACACCCACCACACCACCCACTACTCAACTCACCCACACCCCACCACACCGCACACCACATAACACACACACCAACACATGAAATGCACTACCCTGGTCCCAACCACATACCTATCCCCATGACAGGATTCAGATCTCTCACGTCAACAACGCAAGCATCTCCCCCACCCCCCCCCCCCCCCCCCCCAACACACACAACGCACGCACGCACGCATCCCTCCCCCACCCCCCCCCCCCAAACCCCCCCCCACACACACACACACTGCACTACCCTGCCCACCCTCATACCTGGCCCCAAGAACTTGATTCAGATCTCTCTGTCACCACGTAAGCATCCTCCACCAGCTTTATGGATGGCAAGCTGCCATTGGATGATGTCATGACTAGCTGCACAGACACGCAACAATGGATGGATGGTAAGCTTTATGCATGGCCAGCTGTCATTGGATGGTATCGTGACTAGCTGCACAGACACGCAATAATGGATGGATGGTAAGCTTTATGCATGGCCAGCTGTGATTGGATGATGTCATGACTAGCTGCACAGACACGCAACAATGGATGGATGGTAAGCTTTATGCATGGCCAGCTGTCATTGGACGATGTCATGACTAGCTGCACAGACACGCAACAGTGGATGGATGGTAAGCTTTATGCATGGCCAGCTGTCAATGGATGGTGTCATGACTAGCTGCACAGACACGCAACAGTGGATGGATGGTAAGCTTTATGCATGGCCAGCTGTTATTGGATGGTGTCATGACTAGCTGCACAGACACGCAACAATGGATAGATGGTAAGCTTTATGCATGGCCAGCTGTCATTGGATGGTGTCATGACTAGCTGCACAGACACGCAATAATGGATGGATGGTAAGCTTTATGCATGGCCAGCTGTCATTGGATGGTGTCATGACTAGCTGCACAGACACGCAACAATGGATGGATGGTAAGCTTTACGCATGGCCAGCTGTCATTGGATGGTGTCATGACTAGCTGCACAGACACGCAATAATGGATGGATGGTAAGCTTTATGCATGGCCAGCTGTCATTGGATGGTGTCGTGACTAGCTGCACAGACACGCAACAATGGATGGATGGTAAGCTTTACGCATGGCAAGCTGCTTTTGGATGATGTCATGACTAGCTTCAAAGACACACAATAAGTGTTGTTTGTATGTCGCACATACACACAATAATTGTTGTATATATGTTGCTCAGATGCACAATACATGTTGTATGTATGTCGCACAGACACACCGGAAATGTTGTATGCAAGTTGCACAGACAAACAATAAATGTTGTATGTAATTTGCACAGACACACAATAAATGTTATATATATGTTACACCGACACACAATAATTGTTATATATATCTTACAGTCCAGGAGGTAGTGGCCCATTAGGCTGAAAATGCAATTATGTGATCTTATGACTGGCTGTACAGACACACAATAATTGTTATATGCATGTTACAGTCAAGGGGGTAGTAGCCCATTAGGCTAAATATGCCATTGGGTGATGTCCTGACCAGCTGCACAGACACACAATACTTGTTGTATGTATGTTGCGCAGACACACAAGAGATGATCTATCTATATATCGTTACCTATCTATCTATCTATCTATCTATCTATATATATAGAGAGAGAGCACCCCTCCTGTAACCCTGAGCAGACCAAAGGACCTGGGTGGTTGGGGGGTGGCCACCCGCCATACAGGTAATGTACTAATATATATAATATATATATCTAATGTACTAATATATATATGTACTAATATATATATATATAATGTACTAATATATATATATATATATATATTATATATAATATATATATATATATAATATATATATATATTGCAGCCACAGACACGCATGAAATGTTATAATACGTCACACAGAACCACAACAAATGTTATATTTATGTATCACATACACACAGGAAATGCTAGATGTAAGTATATACTACATATATATGGCAGTATATATATAATAAATAAGGCAGTATATATATAATATAAATGGCAGTATATATATAATATATAAGGCAGTATATAATACATATATATGGCAGTATATCTATAATATATATGACAGTATATATATTATATATATGGCAGTATATATATAATATATATGGCAGTATATATATAATATATATGGCAGTATATATATAATATATATGGCAGTAAATATATAATATATGGCCGTATATACTATAATATTATAGGCGTATCTTATATAATCTATATGGAGTAATATATAATATCTAGTGCAGTATATAAATCTTATAGTATATAGATCAGAATATAAATATATATTATATACAGCTATATATAACTATATATATATACATCGAGAGAGAGAGACAGACAGAAGAGGGAGAGCGAGAGAGTAGAAGAGAGGGAGAGACGAGGGGAGAGAGAGTAGAGAGAACATATAGAGAGAGAGAGAGAGAGAGAGAGAGAGAGGAGAGAGATAGAGAGTTATGTAGAGATATGAGATCGAGATGAGGGGAATAGAGAGGAGAGGGAAGATAGAGAGAGAGAGGGAGAGATATAGGTAGATGAGAGATACAGTAATGTAGGTGAATATAGATAAGAGCGAGATAAGAAGAGGGCGATAGGACATATAGACAGCGAAGAGAGAAGTATCTATTAGATATCCAGTAATATATAAGATATATTGCAGTATATAATATATAATTATATCATATATATACTAATATATTTAAAATTTTTAATATAGTGCAGTTATATATAATTATATGGGGACAGTATCTACAAATATATCGCAGTATATAAATATATATTGCAGTATTAACATACAATATCTCTGGCAGTTATATATAATATATATGGCAGTATATAATACATATATATGGCAGTATATATATAATATATATGGCAGTATAAAATACATATATATGGCAGTATATATATAATATATATGGCAGTATATAATACATATATATATATATGGCAGTATATATATAATATATATGGCAGTATATATATATATATATATAATATATATAGCAGTATATATAATATATATGGCAGCATATATATAATATATATGGCAGCATATATATAATATATATGGCAGTAAATATATAATATATATGGCAGTATATAATACATATATATGTCCGTAATATATAATCTATATGGCCCAAAATTTTTTTATATGTATAATAAATATGGCAGTATATAATACATATATATGGCAGTATATATATACTATATATGGCACTATATATATAATACATATGGCAGTATATAATACATATATATGGCAGTATATATACTATATATGGCAGTATATATTACATACATATGGCAGTATATAATACAGATATATGGCAGTACATATATAATATATATGGCAGTATATATATAATATACATATGGCAGTATATATAATATATATATATATATATAATATATATGGCAGTATATAATACAAATATATGGCAGTATATATATAATATATATGGCAGTATATATATATATAATACATATGGTAGTATATATATAATATATATGGCAGTATATATCATAAAAATGGCAGTATATATATAATCTATATGGGCAGTATATTTTAATTATATATGGCAGTATAAATACATATATATGGCAGTATATAATAATATAGTGCCACGTATAAAAACATATATTGCAGTATATATATAATATATATGGCAGTATATAATACATATATATGGCAGTATATATATAATATAATGGCAGTTATATCTATTATTATAAATATAGATGCAGTATTATAATATATATGCAGCATATATATAATATATATGGCAGCATATATATAATATATATGGCAGTAAATATATAATATATATGGCAGTATATAATACATATATATGTCAGTAAATATATAATATATATGGCACTATATATATAATAAATATGGCAGTATATAATACATATATATGGCAGTATATATATACTATATATGGCACTATATATATAATACATATGGCAGTATATAATACATACATATGGCAGTATATATACTATATATGGCAGTAATATTTACATACATATGGCAGTATATAATACAGATATATGGCAGTACATATATAATATTATGGCAGATATATATAATATACATATGGCAGTATATATAATAATATATATATATATAATATATATGGCAGGTTATAATACAAATCTATGCGGTATATATATATATATTGGCAGTATATAATATATATTAATACATGGTAGTATCTATATAATATATATTGGCAGTAATATATCATATAAATGGCAGTTAATATAATATATATGGCAGTATATATATATATATATGGCGTATATACTAGCATATATATGGCAGTATATATATAAATATTATGCCAGTATTACCATACATTATATGGCAGATAGATATAATATATATGCAGTATATATATAATATTATATGGCAGTTATTATAATATATAATATATATATATATAATATATATAATGGACAGTATATAATATATATATAATATATATGGCAGTATATACAATATATATGGCAGTAAATATAATATATATGGCAGTATAAATATATAATATATATGGCAGTATATATATAATATATATGGCAGTATATAATACATATATATGGCAGTATACATAATACATATGGCAGTATATAATACATATATATGGCAGTATATATATAATATATATGGCAGTATATATAAAAGTATATGGCAGTATATGTATAATATATATGGCAGTATATATATAATATATATAGCAGTATATATATCATATATATAGCAGTATATAGATATAATATGTCTGGCAGTATATATATATATATATAATATATGGCAGTATATAATACACAGGGTACCCACCCACCCTATGCCTTGGCTTCATGAAGAGGAAGTAGTCCACGGAGTGCCGCCTTCCCTGCTTCGCCCCTTCATCCCGGCTCCACTGAGTAGCGTCTTGAAGGCACTTGTCCCGGTTGGTGGCATAGTCGACCCAGTCATGCTCCACAAGCTTGCCTGGCAGAGGGACAGGTATGCGTTTAGGTGTCTTTGCCATTGATATCATCTTCATCTATGTGTCTTCACCCAGGGACATCCGCGGCTCACTGAGTGGAGTTTTGGAGGCACTTGTCCCGGTTGGTGGCATAGTCGACCCAGTCATGCTCCACAAGCTTGCCTGGCAGAGAGACAGGTTTGTACGTTGTAGTTTGTGGTGGGTAGTTCTGTAGGGACAGGTGTGTACGTTGTAGGTGGTGGTGGGAAGTTATGTAGGGACAGGTATGCACGCTGTAGGTGGTGGTGGGAAGTTATGTAGGGACAGGTATGTACGCTGTAGGTGGTGGTGGGAAGTTATGTAGGGACAGGTATGTACGCTGTAGGTGGTGGTGGGAATGGGATGGAGGGACAGGGATGTACGATGGAGGGGGGGGGGGGAAATAACGGTAGGAGTATGATTATTGTCAGAGTTTAGTTTTTTATCTCTACCCTCTTGTCTCTTCCTTCCCCTGTAACCGTGTTCTCAGCTCGTCATCACACATAGCTTAGAGTTATCAAGGTAGTATTTATTCTGTGAAAGTACGGTTGCGTGCGGTTGTTTTCATTTGATGTAGAGGGACAGGATGTACTTGTAGGTGGTGGTGGGAGTTATTGTAGGGACAGGTATGTACGCTGTAGGTGGTGGTGGGAAGTTCTTAGGGGACAGGTAGTACGCTGAGGTTGGTGGTGGGAAGTTATGTAGGGACAGGTATGTACGTTCTAGGTGGTGGTGGGAAGTTATGTAGAGACAGGTATGTACGTTCTAGGTGGTGGTGGGAAGTTATGTAGGGACAGGTATGTACGCTGTAGGTGGTGGTGGGAAGTTATGTAGGGACAGGTATGTACGCTGTAGGTGGTGGTGGGAAGTTATGTAGGGACAGGTATGTACGCTTGTAGGTGGTGGTGGGAAGTTATGTAGGGACAGGTATGTACGCTGTAGGTGGTGCGTGGGCAGTGATGTAGGGACAGGTATGTAACGCTGTAGGGGGTGGTGGGAAGTATGTAGGGACAGGTAGTACGCTGTAGGTGGTGGTGGGGGAGTTCTGTAGCGGACAGGTTATGTACGTTCTAGGTGGTGGTGGGCGTTCTGTAGGGGGGGGGGGGCCCAGGATGTACGCTGTAGGTGGTGGTGGGTAGTTTCTGTAGGGGACAGGTATGTACGCTGTAGGTGGTGGTGGGAAGTATGTAGGGGACGGTATTACGCTGTAGGTGTGGTGGGAAGTTACGCAGGGGACAGTATTGTAGTTGTAGTGGTGGTGGGAAGTTCTGTGGGACAGGATTGTTACGTTGTAGGTGGTGGGTGTCGGAAGTTATGTAGGGACAGGATGTACGCTGTAGGTGGTGGGCGTGGACTACTGTCTTAGCTGGGTTTGTCGTGCTCCTTCCCTTGTCTCTATTCCCTATCTCGTTCACCTTTGCTGTCTTCCTATTTGCCGCAACTCTCCCTCTATTTCTTTTTTTTCATTTGTCCTTCTCCCTGCCTTTCGATCCTCCTTCACGTTCGTCCTGCCTCCTTCGAGTTGCGACATTCTCCTTTTGCCGATCCCTGGGATTTTTCTTGCGTTCCTTTTTCCCCACCTCTCCTTTTTCCCTTAACTTTCTGCCTCCTTTGTCTCATGTTTTCTCTTCTTTCTATGTTTTCTCTCTTCTTTCTTCTCCCCACTATCCTTCATCTTTCTTACTCGCTTCCTCACCTCTACCTCCCTATTACTTATTCCCCAGATCCGTTGAGTTATGTAAGACAGGTATGTACGTTTCTAGGTGTGGTGGGAAGTTATGTAGGACACGGTATTTACGTTTAGGTGGTGGTGGGAAGTTATGTAGGGACAGGTATGTACGCTGTAGGTGGTGGTGGGACGTACGTAGGACAGGTAGGTACCGGGTAGGATGGTGGTGGAAGAAGTACAGTTCTGTAGGGACAGGTATGTCGTTGTGGTGGTGGGGGAAGTTCTGTAGGGACAGGTATGTACGTTCTAGGTGGTGGTGGGAATTGTTCGCCCTTTTGGTTCGTTTTTCCTCTCCCTGTGCCTGTTCGTGATACTTTTTTGTTCTCCGGCGCCCTGTTTCCTCTTCTGTGGTGTTTTTGGTTTCCCGGCTTGGTATGTAGGGACAGCTTTGTACGTTGTAGTTGGTGGCTTAGTCGACCCAGTCATGCTCCACTAGTTTGCCTGGCAGAGTGACAGGTATGCATTTATTTTTGTTCGACGTGGTCGTCATCTGCAAGTGTCTTCACCCAGGGACAGGTGCACTGCAGACTTTGCTGACCCGCTGACCCGCTGACCCGCTGACCCGCTGACCCGCATTTTAACTATCTCCGAAATCAATGGTTGGCGTTGAATTTGATGTGCCCTTTGGGTCCACTAACCGAATCTCAACAGAAAATTGATGAACGATGACAATAGAGTGGTGGTGGGGTAGGGTGGGGTGGGCCTTGCTGACTGCATTTGCACCCCACTCAACCGCAACCCGCCAGAGCGAGCCGAGCCCTACCCCACCCCACCGCAACCCGCCCGAGCCACCCGAGCGCCGGCCCGAGTCCCACCACACCACCCACCGCCTGCCAACCCACCCGCACCCCACTCGCACCCCCGCACGAGCCCACTCCCACCGCAGAGCACACCCACCGCACACCGCAAGAGCAGCCCGAGCCACACACAATCCGCGACCGGCCTCTGACCCGCTGACCCCATTTTAACTATCTCTCCGAATCAATGGTTGGCGTTGAATTTGGATGTGCCCTTTGGGTTCACTAACCGAATCTCAACCGAAACTTGACTGAATCGATGACAATAGAGTGGGGTGGGGTGGGGTGGGGTGGGCCTGCTGACCTTGCATTTTGCACCCCACTCCACCTCAACCCTCCCTATCTCTCCCTATCCCCCCCACCCCACCTCAACCTCCTATCCCTCCCTATCCCTCCCTATCCCACCACACCCCACCTCGCTCCACCCCACCTCACCCCACCCCACCTCACCCTCCCTATCCCCCCCACCTCACTTCACCCCCCCTCCACCCCTCCATATCCCTCCCTATCCCACCCCACTCAATTCATCTCAACCTCACCCCTCCCTATCCCAACCCCAACCCACCTCACCCCTCCCTATCCCTCCCTATCCCACCCCACCCCACCCACTCCCACCCCACCTCACCCCTCCCTCCCCTCCCTATCCCACCCACCTCACTTTCACCCCACCTAACCCCTCCCTATCCGCCCTATCCCACCTCGGATTCACCCACCTCAACCCCTCCCTATTCCTCCCTATCCCACCCCAAACCCACTCCACCCCAGCCCACACAACTCCACCAACCTCAGCTCATCTCACCCCTCCCATCCGTCCCTATTCCACCACCATCCCACCAAAAATCCCACTCCACCTCACTCACCCCTCCCTATCTCACCCCACCCACCCCATCCAACCTCACCTCACACCTCACCCTCCCTATCCCCTCCCTACCCCTCCCCTACCAACCCAATCCCGCTCCACCTCACCTCATCCCTCCCTATCACCACCCCCCTCAACCCACCCAACATCCCACTCCACCCCATGTCACCCCTCCCTATCCCCTCCACCCCATCCACCCAACTCCATCCAACCTCACCTCATCTCACCCTTCCCTATCCCTCCCTACCCCCCTCCATCCACCAAATTCCACTCCACTCCACCACCACCCCACTCCCCTCCCTATCGCCCCCCAACTCCACCCCAACCCACTCCATTCAACCTCACCTCACCTCACCCCTCCCTATCCCCTTCTACCCCCACCCCATACCACCCAACTCCCACCCACCGCACCTCATCCTCCTATCCCACCCCACCCGACGCCACCCAACTCAACTCACCCCTCCCTATCCTCCCTATCCCCCACAAAACCACCCCAGCTCGTCCCACCCACCCTAACCCCACTCACCCCTATCCCCTCCATATTTTTCCCGTCCCCACCCCACCCCTCCTCCCCCCTCCCCACCCCACTCCACCCACCTCACCCCACCGTCACTCCACCCCATCAACGCCATCCAACCATCCAACCTCACCTCACCTCACCTTCCCTATCCCTCCCTAACCCCACACCCCATCCCACCCAATCCCACGCCACCCCACCTACCCCTCATATCCCACCCCCCCCCGCCTCACATCACCCCTATCCCTTCCCTATCCCGTCCCCCCCCCCCCCCGCTCCCCCCCCCCCTCCCCCCTCCACCCCCCCCCCCAACCCAACTCCACCGCCGCCCTCAACAATCACCCTCCCCTATCCTTCCCTATCCCACTCAATCCCACTCAATCCACCTCCATCTCTCCCACCCCACCCACCCACATCACCCTATCCCTCCCATCCCGTCCCCCCCCACCGCCCCTCCCCCCCTCCCCACCCAACCCAACTCCACCCAACCTCACTCAACCCCTCCCTTCCTTCCCTATCCCACCCAATCCCACTCAATCCCCCCCCATCTCATTCCCCCCCCCCCTTCCCCCCCCCCCCCCCCCCCCCCCCTCCAAAAAAATCAACAAAAATCACCCCTTATCCCTCCCTATCCCCCGTCCCCCACCCCCTCGCCCCCTCCCCCCCACTCCCTCCCCCCCCCACACACACACAACACCACTCCCCATCCCACTCCCCCCCCCCCCCCCCCCCCCCCCCCCACAACACCACCACAACCACTAAACACTCCCCATCCCACTCCCCCCCCCCCCCCCCACACTCAACCCCACCACTCCCCCCCTCCCCCCACCCCACTCCACCCCAACCCAACACACACCTTTGATTCCTGCTCCCTCAAAAAAAGAAGTGATGAGATCAGCCGAGCCATCGGTGGAATCCGAGGCACAGATGAACCACTCCCCACTCCACTCCTCCCCCCACTCCCCCACACTCCATCCCCCCCCCACCCACACACACACACACACACACACAAACACACACACCCCTCCCCATCCTACTCCACCCCCCTCCCCACCCCTCCCCACCCCCCTCCTCCCACCCCACTCTACCCCCCCCTCCCACCCCACCCCACTCCCCACCCCACTCCACCCCACCCCAACACACACCTTTGATTCCTGCTCCCTCAAAAAAAGAAGTGATAAGATCAGCCGAGCCATCAGTGGAATCCGAAGCACAGATGAACCACGAAGTGATTTGCTTCGACACGGACTTTAGCAACGGCATGATCAGCTTCCTCTCGTTGTTCACTATCATGTTTAAGCAGATGCGGGATTCTGGCTCTGGGGGGGCCGGCTTGGGGGCCTTGCCCGCAAGGCTGGGGGCAGGTTGGCAGGACAGAAGCAGCAGGAGAAGGAGGAGCATGTGGAGTGTGGGGATGGGGGGCGGGAGGGGTGCAGGGAGGGGGGAAGGGGAGGGAGAGGGACAGGTGGGGGGGAGGGGGAGGGACATGGGGGTGTTTGTGGGAGGAGGGGGGGGGGAGGGGGAGCGGGATGGTTTCGAGGTGACCCTAAGGCCGAGGGAGGGGGGATATGTGTATGTGTGTGGGGGGAGTATTTATGTGTGGGTATGTGTGCGTTGGGGGGTGGGTGGGTGGGCAGGCGAACCCTGTATATGTGGTAGTGTGGGGTGGTGTGTGTGTGGGGGGGTGGTGTGTGTGTGTGGTGTGTGTGTGTGTGTGTGTGGGGGGGGGGGGGGGGGGGGGCGTGTGTGTGTGTGTGTGTGTGTGTGTGTGTGTGTGTGTGTGGGGGGGGGTCTGGTCACTATAGCCTAGAGCTTTCACAGGGTTGTAAATGGTGATACTGCCAGTGGGGCGGTGTGTGTTCTGCTTGGGGGGCCCAAGCTGAGGCTGCCACTCATTTATATTTTCGGTTGCTGACAGCACGTCGGGGGCTCATGTAAGATGGATGACTAAGCTGGAAACAGCGCAACAGCGATTGATATTGCAGGGTACCGCGGGCCTGGGGGGTTGGGGGCGGTAGTACCGTAGGCGTAGGGGGGGGGGCAGGGGGGTGGGTGGGTAGTTAGGGTTTCAAACAGTCAATTGGCTTGGTCACACGAAAAAAACAGCTGGAACATGAAAAACGAACGTTCTTGGCGATGATGGAGTGCCTAGAAGTAGGTAAACGCGTGGAATTCATTGTAGCTTGACAATTTGCTTACCCCACGCCAGAGCCCACGAAAAGAAGACCAGAGGATCCAGATATCTCCAACATCTTCAGATTCTCAACCGATCAGATCACCCTCATTTGCATAGTTCACCCTCGTAGCATTTTTAGCATCCGTTGACGTTTCAAATTCTTCCGTACTTCTATCTAAATGGCTGAAGAACCGATACTGACGTTGGACGAGGTCCGAGACTACCTAGCTGTCGGAGTTCGATCCTGCGAGCGCTTTTCGACCTCCCTCAAGGCACAGCTCGAGCTATTGGAGTCTAGAAAGCCAGACGAGGAGTGGCTGGAGCTTACAAAGGAGGAGGCAGCCAAGGGGCAGTTCTTCTTTGAGAACCAGGTGGGTGGGTGTGGGGCTTGGGTGGGGGTGTGGGGTGGGGTGGGGTGGTGGGGGCTAGGGAGGGCTTGGGTGGGGTGTGGGGGGGGGAGGAGTGGGAAGAGGGGGACTGGGACGTGTGTGCAGTGAGTGTGTGGGGGGGGTGGGGTGGGGGGTGGGGGCTGGAATGGGGGGGGGGGGGGGAGTGGGAAGGGGTTGGGACTGGGATGGGGGGGGGGGGGGGGGGGGGGGGGAGGGAATGCCAGCCATAGGTCAGTGACTCATGGTGTTACACTTTGTTGTCCACATAGGGGGGGACATGGAGAGGCAACAGGGGGGCTGGGGTGAACTCTGGCTACACTGGGGAAAAGTCGGTGGTTGGATCATTGGGGTTGAGGTTCGGGGGGGGACTTGGCTGATTGGTGTGGGCTTATGATAATAACTTTCCTTTTCGGCTACGAGCTGCAGCTTCTTGGCAGCTCCCTGAGCCAGCCTCTGGGCCGAGCCCCAATATTTGAACAGTATTATAATGACGATTATGTCAGCTTCCAGATGCACTACGTTGCTACAGGTTTGGCTGGGCAGCAAGCCACAGGAGCTGTCTAGAAGCGGGGGTAGGTCAGTATGGTAGCTAGAAAAAAAATGTATGGGCTGATCAATCTTCAATCACAGCCTTGTGGCAGGTCAAAGCTGGAGGTACCATAGCTTTTCTTTTCAGCTGCAATCATCAGCTTCTAGGCAGCTCCCCTGGCTGGCTATTCAGCCAAACCTGATGCAACCTAGTGCACCTTGAAGCTATCACAATCAGCTTTCCAGTACTGTCGCAATTTTGGTGCTTACCCCAGTGGCTGGCTCAAGGATATGCCTGGAAGCTGCTAAGAAAAATGCTATGCTGCTAAGAATCACAACAGGTGTCCAGAATCACAACAGGTGCCCAGAAAAATGCTATGCTGCTAAGAATCACAACAGGTGTCCAGAATCACAACAGGTGCCCAGAAAAATGCTATGCTGCTAAGAATCACAACAGGTGTCCAGAATCACAACAGGTGCCCAGAAAAATGCTATGCTGCTAAGAAAAATGCTATGCTATGCTATGCTATGCTATGCTGCTAAGAAGGATATGCCTGGAAGCTGCTAAGAAAAGCGGAAAAGAAAAGCCCTGGGATGTACCAGTCAAGAACTTCTGAACATCGCAGGTTATCCCAAACAAAAAATATAGAAGTATTATTTCTGTGTATCTTTGGCTTGGCTTGGCTTTGGCTTGGCTTGGCTTTGGCTGCATGGTTCAGTAGAATCTAGCAAGACAGGTCTGTGGTTTTTGCCAGGTTCCCTAGTTTCAGACCTGCCGCCTTGGAAGAGGTAGAGAACTTCCCCCTGTGCTGTCGCGCAGTAGTCCATGCTCAGGCAGAGTAGCAGGTTGCGAAACCCAAACCAATCATATTAGCCAATCTCCAGTTTTCGCGGCGCATGCGGACGAGAGGGTTCCTTCAACCTCACGCCCCGTGGCAGGGCGTATGAATTTTCAATTTTCAATTTGGTTTCTGTGTTCATGCATACATGAGGGATAGAAGGGAGGGAGGGGGGGGGGGGGGGGGGGGGGTGTGTGTGACTGGTTAGCTTTTCCCCCACTCCCTCTCCCAATGTGTATCCCCCTGTTGTTCGATTTTCAATTTTGTTTTTGTGTTGTCCTCCATACGTGAGGAATTTAGTAACAGGGATAGGGTGCACTGGGGGAAAGTGGGTAGAGGGTCCCCTTATCACAACGCCCTTCCAGGCTTTTTTGTTTTTTTAGGGGTAGAGTAACATGGATAGAATGCACTGGGGAAAAGTGGGTGGAGGGTCCCCTTATCACCACGCCCCTCCAGGTGCTATCTTTTTATATATATCTTTAGGGGTAGAGTAACAGGGATAGGGTTCACAGGGGGAAAGTGGGTGGGTGGGTGGGTGATGGGGCATTGGGGGTTGGGGGTTGGGTGGGTGGGGGGGGGGGCTTGGTTACTTTGTGTGGGCTTGGCGTGGGCTTCTCAACAGTGCTTTTCTTTTTGGCTACGAGCAGCAGCTTCTAGAGAGCTCCCCTGACTGGCCATTCAGCTTATCCATGTTACAAACTCTGACCAAACCAAACCAAACCAAACCAAACCAAACCAAACCAAACCAAACCAAACCAAACCAAACCAACCAAACCCAACCCAACCCAGCCCAACCCAACCCTGACCAACCCAACCCGACCCTGACTGGCCATTAAGCTTATCCTGTTGCATCCTTGTGCGTCTTGAAGCTGATACATGTAGCTTGTCAGAACTGCACGACACCATCACCAGCAACACCACCATCACCACCATCATCGCCACCATCACCACCATCACCACCGCTATATCACACACTCACCCCACCATCACCATCCCCACCACACATCTCCCACCCACATACCACACCATCCACCAGCCCCACCTCCACCATCACACTCCACCGCACCACACCACCAGGAGCACCACCACCCGCACCACCACGATGCACCACCACAACCCCACCACACCAACCACCAACACCACCACCAGCCACCACGCGCCAGCACACCAGCACACCAGCACCAAGCACCACCACCACCCTCACGCCCGCAGCCACCACCAGCACAACCATACCACCAACCACACCACCCAACCAACACCACCACATAACACCACCACACGAGCAACCACCACAAATACCCCCACGCTCCGCACCCACACACCACCAAGACCCCATACCAACAACACCACACCGCACACCACACCACCACAGCCACCAAACACCGACACAATACACCACCAACCAGCACAACACAAAAACACCACAAAAAAACACCACACCACACAGCACACCATCTCCACACCAACCACAGTACAAACAACACCCAATCACCACCACCACCACACATACCGCACACCACAACCACAACCACCACTACCCACACCACCCACAACCACACCACCACCCACACCAGCCCACACGTACCACGTTAATGTGATGTATCCACTCTCTTTCCCCCAACCCGTTGCGCTCACCACACCACATACCCCACCACCACCACATACCACACCAACCACCACCACCACAACCCCCACACCCAAGCTTCACCATGAATGTATGAATAGACACTCTCTCGACCGCGCGCTCACCACCGCCAACGAGATACCCACCACCACCCACGATAACAGCCACCACCCCCACCACCACCAAACACCACCCAACGCTCACCAGTGTAAGTGATGATATCACTCACTAACACGTTGCGATCCCACCACCACACCTACCCACACACTACCCCACTCACCACACCCAAACCACCAGCACCACCACCTACCCACCACCACACCAACCCACGCTCACCATGTATGTGATGAATATCCCACAACTCTCACACGTTGCGCTCACCACCACCACCTACCCACCACCACCACACTACCACACCCAACCACCACCACCACCACCTACCCACCACTACCACACTACCACACCCAACCACCACCACACCAGCGACCCAGCCACCCAACACACGACACACCCAACCATCCACACCACCACCGACCCACCACCACCACAGCGACCAGACCAACCACCACCACCACCAAGGACCCACCACCACCACACTACCACACCCAACCACCACCACCACCACCTACCCACCACCACCACCACCCACACCGACCACACGAAAACACCCAACCCCACCACCACAGCCGACCCCCGACCACCAGTCAGACCCACCCACACCACAACACGACCGACACCCACCACACCACACCAGGCGACCGACCCACCACCACCACCGGACACACCACCCACCCACAGACCACACCCAAAGACACCCAACCAACCGACCCACAAACCAACCACAACCCACACCACACTACCACACTACCACACCCAACCACCACCACCACCACCTACCCACCACCACCACACCCCAAGCTCACCATGTGATATAATGAATATCCACTCTCTCGACTGTCGCGCTCACCACCACCACCCACCCACCACCACCACACCACCACCACACCACTCTCACCCAGCCACCACCACCACCTTCACCACCACACCACCCCAAGCTCACTATGTAATGTAATGAATATCCACTCACTCACACGTCGCGCTCACAGGCAAGTGTATGGGCTGACTTTAAAGCGCGTGTGGACGGCTACTATGACAGTGTCCGACGCATGGCAGACCAGATGGCCTTGAAAGGTAAGGGGTGGGATGGGTTGAGCAGGGTTGGGTTGGGTTGGGCAGGGTCGGGTTGGGCTCGGCAGGGTTGGGTTGGGCAGGGTTGGGCAGGGTTGGGTTCAGTTGGGTTGCAGGGTTGGGTTAAGTCGAAACAAAGAAGAACTGATGAACTGAGCCCCAAACAATCGCTTTGCCAATGGGGGCCCTAAATTCTTGCAACATCGAATATTGAATGTAAAGAGGATTTCGTGCTAGACAACCCCACGTATAAAATTGAATTTAATTTCGTATTTCGTGCTCAACAACCCCACGTATAAAATTGAATTTAAATTCGTATTTCGTGCTCGACAACCCCACGTATAAAATTGAATTTAAATTCGTATTTCGTGCTAGACAACCCCACATATAAAATTGAATTTAAAGAGGATTCTGTGCTAGATAAACCCCACGGTATAAAAATTGAATGACAAAAAAGAGGCATTTCGTCTAGAAAACCCAACGAATTAATTTAAAATGAATTTGAAGAGGGGATTTTTGTTGCTGAAAACCCCAGTTTAAAAATTTGAATTAACTTCGTTATTGCGTGCTAGAACCCCACGTATAAAGCTTAGGAACTTAACACTAATAGCAATTCAGCGGATGATTTGGAATCAATGGTCGTAGCTGGTACAGCGACGTTTTCAGGTCAAATTCGTAACAATTCTCCCAGAAGTCTCAGAATTCTCAGAATTTTTGGCCAAATCTGAGGTCTCTACTATGAACTACGACCTGTTTCAAAAAACAGATTCCAAATTGATCTGCTGTCTGGCTAGTAATGATAGCGCCTGGTAGGGTGTGGTATTAAGGGAGGCCCATCTAACGGCGGTAGGAAACAGGCTGCAACATTACTTGGACGAAGCTACCATGGCGGGTGACAGCGACCGCGAACACTAAAGCGCACCCGTAGGGATTCGAACCCCACACTTTCTTGTTTGGACAAACTCTACCCTGTCTGGCTATAACACTTTATAGCAATTAGTGGATGAACTGAAAAATTTAGGGCCTTCGCGAGAATTCTCGAGTTTCAGGCGAAATGTCGGAATTCTACGGTTTCGGGCAAACATTCTCGAACGAAGTACGAAGTGCGAGTTTTCTAGCAGATTTTTTTTTTGTCCAGTTCATCCCCTGAATCTGCTTATTATAACACAAGTGACTTAGCTGAGCTCTCTCAATACACAACTTTCGCCGAATAATCTCACCGCTGCTCAGGCCCTGCCTCCTGTGCATTTCTCCCTCGTTATCCCACCCCCCCCCCCCACCCCCCCCCCCCCCCCCCCCCACCCCCCCCCCCCCCCCCCCCCCGAACCCCCCCCCCCCCCCCACACACACACACAACACACACACACCACCAACACAAACCCAAACACAAAACACAAACCACGCACACACACACCAACACACAGACCCCCTACCCCCCCCCGAAACGAACCCCCGCACTCTTTGTTTATTTAGACAAAATCTACCCTGTTGGTGAAGGTACTTGATAACGCACTGGTGGGGCGTGGTGTTAAGGGAGCCCGTCGTACGCGCGGGGGGAGCGGTCTCCTACCTCAACTGGGACAAGCTACATCGCGGGTGACGACGAGCAACGCCAAAACGCGAGCGCAAGGGGAGTCGACCCCGACTTCATTCTTCGGCGATCTGGTCTACCGCTAGACCATTGTAAATCACTGAAAGAGGCTGAAGTCTGGCTATAACACTTAACACAAGCCCACCATGCATGTTTAGTTTGTCCCAAAAGTGTGTATATGGTTGAATGTGATTGAAACCAAGCTGTAGCCAAGAGGAAGGGAGTAGAAAATGGAATTAATTTAACACAAGTGACTTTCAGCTGAGCTCTCTCTCTCTCTCTCTTTTCCTCTTCGCAGAGATGTCTTTGAATGGCGATGAGGTGGGTCAGTGTCCATGCATGTAAGCTGTGAATGCGTTTAGGCATGCTGTGTGTGTAGCATGCTGTGTGTGTAGCATGCTGTGTGTGTAGCATGCTGTGTGTGTAGCATGCTCCGTGTGTGTAGCATGCTGTGTGTGTAGCATGCTCCGTGTGTAGCTTTTGCTGGGGTAGCATGCTGAGTTGTAGCTGCTGGTTGGTGTCGCAATGCTGTGTGTTGGTTAGATGCTGGTGTTGTAGCTGCTGTGTGTTAGCATGCTGTGTGTTGACAGACCCGTTGTGTGTTGTAGCATGTCCGTGTAGCATGCTGTGTGTGTAGCATGCTGTGTGTGTAGATCTGGTGTGAGCATGTGTGTGTGGAGCAGGCTGCGTTGTTGTTGTAGCATGCTGCGTGTGTAGCATGCTGTGTGTGTAGCATGCTGTGTGTGTAGCGGGTGGGTACGCGGATTTTTGAGCATTGCATTGCATAGCTTTCTATGGGTAAGGCGCCAAGTGAATGTAGGCGTGCCGTGTGTATTGTGCTGTGCGTTTAGTGCGTGGGTACGCGCATATAAATATGATATTTTATGTACATGATAACTCTGCCATTCGACGGCTGCGCAACAATCCTGACACAGGCTTGAGTAGCCCAAGTAGCTCAACTTGTCCTGCAGAAATCTGAAATAAAAACACTGGTCAAAATATTTGCCAAGTCGATCATATCAAAATTGGCTCCATAGAAAGTTAATTTGATCGCATTTTGTGAAAGAAGAGCTTCAAGACTCTAATTTCATATAATCTCAATTACGCAGAGCAACTAAACCAGCATCTTATTATGTTCAAACCCCCGTCAGAGCGATGGCTCCGGCGTGGAGCACAAGCACGCTTCAGCCTACCTGGATTCATTACTGTGCAGAACACCACAGCACAGCACACCGCGCAGCACTTCATATTCCATCACATTACACCCAGCAACATAACATATCAGACAGTACTGCAGACCAAGATGCAGCTATGTTTCTGTTGAACCCCCCTCAGGGCAACGGGTCCGGCATGGAGCAGGAAGCACAATTCAGCCTTTCTGGATACATCAGAGCACAGCACACCGCGCAGCACAGCGTATTCCATCACATTACACCCAGCAACATTACATATCAGACTGTACTGCAGACCAAGATGCAGCTATGTTTCTGTTGAACCCCCCTCAGGGCAATGGGTCCGGCATGGAGCAGGAAGCACGCTTTAGCCCATCCGGATACATTACCGCACATTACAGCACAGAACATCACAGCACAGCACACCGCGCAGCGCAGCATACCACCTCACCTCACATTGCAAAAAAAAAACTCCTCAGGGCGATGCATCCGGCGTGGAGCAGAATGCACGATTCATTCATCCTGAGCTGCAGCGTTTTAAGCAGGAGAAGCAAGCAAAGTAGGTTGGTGGTTGTGTGGGTGTCCTTTAGTTTTAGTTGTGTTGTGTTTGTGTTCAGATTAGTTGGAAAGTGTGCCTGTCATTCATCCCGAGCTGCAGCTTTTTAAGCATGAGATGCAAGCAAAGTAGGTTGGAGCTCCTTTGGGTGTCCCTTATTTTATTTTATTTTTGTAGTCCAGTTTAGTTGGTGAGTGTGCACCTCATTCATCCTGAGCTGCATTGCTGTAAGCACAAGATGCAAGCAAAGTAGGTTGGAGCTCCTTTGGGTGATTTTTTTTTAGTCCAGTTTAGTTGGTGAGTGTGCACGTCATTCATCCTGAGCTGCGTTGCTATAAGCAGGAGAAGCAAGCAAAGTAGGTTGGTGGTTGTGTGGGTGTCATTTAGTTTTAGTTTTGTTGTGTTTGTGTCCAGTTTAGTTTAGTTGGGAAGTGGAGGTCGTATGTGTGTCCCTTAGTTTTGGTTTTGTTGTGTTTGTGTTCCTTTTAGTTGGGTAGTGTGCATGTCATTAATCCTCAGCTGAAGCGCTCGAAGCAGGAGGCGTAAGCAAAGGAGGTTGGAGCTCCTGTCCCACAGTGTGGGTGTCCCTTAGTTCTGTTTTTGTGTGTGTTTTTGAAGTTCAGTTTAGTTGGAAAGTGTGCATGCATTCATCCTGAGCTGCATTGCTATATGCAGGAGATGCAAGCAGAGTAGGTTGGTGGTCGTGTGGGTGTCATTTAGCTATTTTTTGTTTTATATTATTTATTATATTGAGCTGCAGCGTTTTAAGTAGTAAACGCAAGCAAAGTGTGTTGGTGGTCGTGTGTGTGTCCCTTAGTTCAGGTTGTGTTTGTGTTCGTGTTCATTTTAGTTGGGTAGTGTGCATGTCATTCATCCCGAAATGAAACGTTATAAACAGGAGACGCAAGCAAAGTAGGTTGGAGCTCCTGTGGGTGTCCCTTAGTTCAGTTTTTTGTGTTTGTGCACCACCTGCTATGATGTGCAGGATTGTCGGCAAGTATGGAGGAACTCCTGCCCTTGGGTGTGGCATGGTGCTTGCCTTATTGAGCATTCACACCAAAATAAGTATGGAAAGCAAGCTAGTTACTGCACACACACACACACCACCACCACCACCCACTATGATGAGCAGGATTGTCGGCAAGTATGGAGGAACTCCTGCCCTTGGGTGTGGCATGTGCTTGCCTTATTGAGCATTCACCCAAAATAGTATGGAAAGCACGCTAGTTACTGCACCACACACAACACCACCACACACACCACCACCACCACCACCCCACTATGATGAGCAAGGATTGTCGGCAAAGTATGGAGGAAACTCCTGCCCTTGGGTGTGGCATGGTGCTTGCCTTATTGAGCATCACACCAAATAAGTATGGAAAGCAAGCTAGTTACTGCACACAACCACACACCACCCACCACCACCCACTATGATGACCAGGATTGTCGGCAAGTTATGGAGGAACTCCTGCCCTTGGGTGTGCATGGTCTGCTTGCCTTATTGAGCATTCACACCAAAATAAGTATGGAAAGCAAGCTAGTTACTGCACACCACACACACACACCACCACCACCACACACCCACTATGATGAGCAGGATTGTCGGCAAGTATGGAGGAACTCCTGCCCTTGGGTGTGCATGGTGCTTGCCTTATTGAGCATTCACACCAAAATAAGTATGGAAAGCAAGCTAGTTACTGCACACACACACACACACACACCACCACCACCACCACCACCACCACCCACTATGATGAGCAGGATTGTCGGCAAGTATGGAGGAACTCCTGCCCTTGGGTGTGGCATGGTGCTTGCCTTATTGAGCATTCACACCAAAATAAGTATGGAAAGCAAGCTAGTTACTGCACACACACACACACCACCACCACCACCACCACCACCCACTATGATGAGCAGGATGTCGGCAAGTATGGAGGAACTCCTGCCCTTGGGTGTGGCATGGTGCTTGCCTTATTGAGCATTCACACCAAAATAAGTATGGAAAGCAAGCTAGTTACTGCAACACACACCACACCCACACACACCACAACACAGCTCAAACACAAAACACCAACAATAAAAAAAAACCCACCCACCCCCCCCCCACCCCCCCCCCCCCCCACCACCCACCCCCCCACACCCCGCCCACAAAACCCAAACACACCAAACACAAAAAACACAAAACACAACACAAAACCACCAAAAACACAAATAAAAACCCAAACCAAACACCCACCAAAAACAAAACAAAGACACAAACCATCAAACACAAAAAGCCAACCCCCACCCCCCACCCCCCCCAACCACCCCACCCACCCCCACTATGATGAGCAGGAATTGTACGGCAAGTATGGAGGGAGGAAACTCCTGCCCTTGAGGTGTGGCCATGGTGCTTGGCCTTATTGGAGCATTACACCAATAAGTATGGAAAGCAAGCTAGTTTTATGCAACACCACACACCCACCACCACCACCACACCACCACTATGATGAGCAGGATTGTCGGCAAGTATGGAGGAACTCCTGCCCTTGGGTGTGGCATGGTGCTTGCCTTATTGAGCATTCACACCAAAATAAGTATGGAAAGCAAGCTAGTTTACTGCACACACACACACACACCCCACCACCACCACCACCACCCACTATGATGAAGCAGGATTGTCGGCAAGTATGGAGGAACTCCTGCCCTTGGGTGTGGCATGGTGCTTGCCTTATTGAGCATTCACACCAAAATAAGTATGGAAAGCAAGCTAGTTACTGCACACACACACACACACCACCACCACCACCACCACCCACTATGATGAGCAGGATTGTCGGCAAGTATGGAGGAACTCCTGCCCTTGGGTGTGGCATGGTGCTTGCCTTATTGAGCATTCACACCAAATAAGTATGGAAAGCAAGCTAGTTACTGCACACACACACACACCACACCACCACCCACACCCACTATGATGAGCAGGATTGTCGGCAAAGTATGGAGGAACTCCTGCCCTTGGGTGTGGCATGGTGCTTGCCTTATTGAGCATTCACACCACAAATAAGTATGGAAAGCAAGCTAGTTACTGCACCACACACACACCACCACCACCACCACCACCCACTATGATGAGCAGGATTGTCGGCAAGTATGGAGGAACTCCTGCCCTTGGGTGTGGCATGGTGCTTGCCTTATTGAGCATTCACACCAAAATAAGTATGGAAAGCAAGCTAGTTACTGCACACACACACACACACCCACCACCACCACCACCACCCACTATGATGAGCAGGATTGTCGGCAAGTATGGAGGAACTCCTGCCCTTGGGTGTGGCATGGTGCTTGCCTTATTGAGCATTCACACCAAAATAAGTATGGAAAGCAAGCTAGTTACTGCACACACACACACACCACCACCACCACCACCACCACCCACTATGATGAGCAGGATTGTCGGCAAGTATGGAGGAACTCCTGCCCTTGGGTGTGGCATGGTTGCTTGCCTTATTGAGCATTCACACCAAAATAAGTATGGAAAGCAAGCTAGTTACTGCCACACACACACACACACCCACCACACACACCCACTATGATGAGCAGCAGGATTGTCGGCAAGTATGGAGGAACTCCTGCCCTTGGGTGTGGCATGGTGGCTTGCCTTATTGAGCATTCACACCAAAATAAGTATGGAAAGCAAGCTAGTTACTGCAACACACACACACCACACACACCACACCACCACCACCCACTATGATGAGCAGGATTGTCGGCAAGTATGGAGGAACTCCTGCCCTTGGTGTGGCATGGTGCTTGCCTTATTGAGCATTCACACCAAAATAGTATGGAAAGCAGCTAGTTACTGCACCACACAACACCACACCACACCACCACCACCACCACTATGATGAGCAGGATTGTCGGCAAGTATGGAGGAACTCCTGCCCTTGGGTGTGGCATGGTGCTTGCCTTATTGAGCATTCACACCAAAATAAGTATGGAAAGCAAGCTAGTTACTGCACACACACACACACACCACCACCACCACCCACTATGATGAGCAGGATTGTCGGCAAGTATGGAGGAACTCCTGCCCTTGGGTGTGGCATGGTGCTTGCCTTATTGAGCATTCACACCAAAATAAGTATGGAAAGCAAGCTAGTTACTGCACACACACACACCACACCCACCACCACCACCACCACCACCACCCACTATGATGAGCAGGATTGTCGGCAAGTATGGAGGAACTCCTGCCCTTGGTGTGGCATGGTGCTTGCCTTATTGAGCATTCACACCAAAATAAGTATGGAAAGCAAGCTAGTTACTGCACACACACACACACCCACCACCACCACCACCACCACCCACTATGATGAGCAGGATTGTCGGCAAGTATGGAGGAACTCCTGCCCTTGGGTGTGGCATGGTGCTTGCCTTATTGAGCATTCACACCAAAATAAGTATGGAAAGCAAGCTAGTTACTGCACACACACACACACACCACCACCACCACCACCACCACCCACTATGATGAGCAGGATTGTCGGCAAGTATGGAGGAACTCCTGCCCTTGGGTGTGGCATGGTGCTTGCCTTATTGAGCATTCACACCAAAATAAGTATGGAAAGCAAGCTAGTTACTGCACACACACACACACCACCACCACCACCACCACCACCCACTATGATGAGCAGGATTGTCGGCAAGTATGGAGGAACTCCTGCCCTTGGGTGTGGCATGGTGCTTGCCTTATTGAGCATTCACCCCCAAATAAGTATGGAAAGCAAGCTAGTTACTGCACACACACACACCACACCACCACCACCACCACCACCCACTATGATAAGCAGGATGTCGGCAAGTATGGAGGAACTCCTGCCCTTGGGTGTGGCATGGTGCTTGCCTTATTGAGCATTCACACCAAAATAAGTATGGAAAGCAAGCTAGTTACTGCACACACACACACACACACACCACCACCACCACCCACTATGATGAGCAGGATTGTCGGCAAGTATGGAGGAACTCCTGCCCTTGGGTGTGGCATGGTGCTTGCCTTATTGAGCATTCACACCAAAATAAGTATGGAAAGCAAGCTAGTTACTGCACACACACACCACCACACCACCACCACCACCACCCACTATGATGAGCAGGATTGTCGGCAAGTATGGAGGAACTCCTGCCCTTGGGTGTGGCATGGTGCTTGCCTTATTGAGCATTCACACCAAAATAAGTATGGAAAGCAAGCTAGTTACTGCACACACACACACACACACACACCACCACCACCACCACCACCCACTATGATGAGCAGGATTGTCGGCAAGTATGGAGGAACTCCTGCCCTTGGGTGTGGCATGGTGCTTGCCTTATTGAGCATTCACACCAAAATAAGTATGGAAAGCAAGCTAGTTACTGCACACACACACACACCACCCACCACCACCACCACCACCACCCACTATGATGAGCAGGATTGTCGGCAAGTATGGAGGAACTCCTGCCCTTGGGTGTGGCATGGTGCTTGCCTTATTGAGCATTCACACCAAAATAAGTATGGAAAGCAAGCTAGTTACTGCACACACCACACACACCACCACCACCACCACCACCCACTATGATGAGCAGGATTGTCGGCAAGTATGGAGGAACTCCTGCCCTTGGGTGTGGCATGGTGCTTGCCTTATTGAGCATTCACACCAAAATAAGTATGGAAAGCAAGCTAGTTACTGCACACACACACACACCACCACCACCACCACCACCACCCCCACTATGATGAGCAGGATTGTCGGCAAGTATGGAGGAACTCCTGCCCTTGGGTGTGGCATGGTGCTTGCCTTATTGAGCATTCACACCAAAATAAGTATGGAAAGCAAGCTAGTTACTGCACACACACACACACACACCACCACCACCACCACCACCACCACCCACTATGATGAGCAGGATTGTCGGCAAGTATGGAGGAACTCCTGCCCTTGGGTGTGGCATGGTGCTTGCCTTATTGAGCATTCACACCAAATAAGTATGGAAAGCAAGCTAGTTACTGCACCACACACACACACACACCACCACCACCACCACCCACTATGATGAGCAGGATTGTCGGCAAGTATGGAGGAACTCCTGCCAGTGGGTGTGGATGGGTTGCCATGGTGCTTGCCTTATGAGCATTCACACCAAAAAAAGTTGGAAAGCAAGCTAGTTACTGCCCACACACACACACCACACCACCACCACCACCACCCACTATGATGACAGGATTGTCGGCAAGTATGAGGAAACTCCTGCCCTGGGTGTGGCATGGTGCTTGCCTTATTGAGCATTCACACCCAAAATAAGTATGGAAAGCAAGCTATTACTGCACACACCACACCACCACACACCACCACCACCACCCCCACTATGATGAGCAGGATTGTCGGCAAGTATGGAGGAACTCCTGCCCTTGGGTGTGCATGGTTGCTGGCCTTATTGAGCATTCACACCAAAATAAGTATGGAAAGCAAGCTAGTTACTGCACACACACACACACCACCACCACCACCACACACCACCCCACTAGATAGAGCAGGATTGTCGCAAGTATGGAGGAACTCCTGCCCTTGGGTGTGGCATGGTGCTTGCCTTATTGAGCATTCACACCAAATAAGTATGGAAAGCAAGCTAGTTACTGCACACACACACACACCACCACACCCACCACCCACTATGATGAGCAGGATTGTCGGCAAGTATGGAGGAACTCCTGCCCTTGGGTGGCATGGTGCTTGCCTTATTGAGCATTCACACCAAAATAAGTATGGAAAGCAAGCTAGTTACTGCACACACACACACACACACACCACCACCACCACCACCCACTATGATGAGCAGGATTGTCGGCAAGTATGGAGAACTCCTGCCCTTGGTGTGGCATGGTGCTTGCCTTATTGAGCATTCACACCAAAATAAGTATGGAAAGCAAGGCTAGTACTGCACACACACACCACACACCCACCACACCACCACCCCACCACCCACTATGATGAGCAGGATTGTCGGCAAGTATGGAGGAACTCCTGCCCTTGGGTGTGGCATGGTGCTTGCCTTATTGAGCATTCACACCAAAATAAGTATGGAAAGCAAGCTAGTTACCGCACCCACTACCACCACCACCACCACCACCATCCACCACCCACTATGATGAGCAGGATTGTCGGCAAGTATGGAGGAACTCCTGCCCTTGGGTGTGGCATGGTGCTTGCCTTATTGAGCATTCACACCAAAATAAGTATGGAAAGCAAGCTAGTTACTGCACACACACACACACACACACCACCACCACCACCCACTATGATGAGCAGGATTGTCGGCAAGTATGGAGGAACTCCTGCCCTTG
>JACBWV010000610.1:106730098-106743995 GCA_013435795.1 Chlamydomonas sp. ICE-L | reverse complement strand
AGGTAGCCACCGACCCACTATGCATGGCAGGATTGTCGGCAATGTATGATGACGGAACTCCTGTCCCGTGAGGTATGGCTATGGATGCTTGCCTTCATTGAGCATTCACACAAATAAGTATGGCAAGTGCAAGCTAGTTAATGCCGACACACAGCATCACTACACACAGCAACACCACCACCACCCCCACCAACAACAAATATGATGAGCAGGATTGTCGGCAAGTATGAGGAACTCCTGCCCTTGGGTGTGGCATGGTGCGCCTTATGAGCCATTCACATCCAAAAATAAGTATGGAAAGCAGCTAGGTACTGCACACAAGCACAACAACCACCACCACCACCACACACATCCACGTATGATGAGCAGGATTGTTCGGCAAGTATGGAGGAAACTCCTGCCCTTGGGTGTGGATGGTTGCTTGCCTTATTGAGCATTCACACAAATTAATATGGAAAGCAAGCTAGTTAATGCCACACCACACCACACCACCACCACCACAAGCTAGCCCACTATGACATGAGCAGGATTGTCGGCAAGTATGGCGGAACTCCTGCCCTATGGGTGTGTGCATGTGCTTGGCTTATTGAGCATTCGCACACCAGAATAAGTGACAGGATGGAACAGCAAGATAGTTATGCTATCACACACACACAAGATCGACACACACCCACCACACCCATGCCATCCGAACCCCACTATGATGAGCAGGATGTCGGCAAGTATGGAGGAATATCTCTTGCTCCTGGGATGTGCATGGTGCTTGCCTTAATGAGCATTCACACCAAAATAAGTATGGAAAGCAAGCTAGTTACTGCACACACACACACACACACACCACCACCATCCACCACTAGAGTGAGCAGGATGCGGCAAGTCTGGAGGAAAATCTGCCCTTGGGCTGTGGCATGGTGGTGCCTTATGAGCATGTCACACCAACATAAGTATGGCAAGCAAGCTATTACTGTACACAGACCCACACGACCATCCTACCACCACCCCACCACCCACTCATGATGAGCCAGGATTGTCGGCAAGAGTATGGAACGGGAACTCCTGCCTTGGGGTGGCATGGTGCGGCCTTAGTGAGCATTCACACCCCAAAAAAGGTATGGAATATGCACAGATAGGTACGGCACCACACACACACCACACACCACCATCACCACCACACACGACACCCACCTGATGGCACGGATTGTCGACACAGTATGGAGCGAAACCTGCCCTTGGTGTGCCATGGTACTGCACATTATGAGCATTCGACACCAAAATAAGTATGGAAGCAAGTGTAGTTACTGCACAACCCACATCAGCACCATGCCACACTACCCACTATGATGAGCGGATTGTCTGGCAAGTATGAGGAACTCCTGCCCAAGTGGCTGGTGGCATGGTGCTGTGCGCTTATTGAGCATTCAACTCAAAGAGAAAGTATGGAACAGCATAGCTGTCTACGGGCCCACACACACACAACCACCGCCACACACACCCACTATGATGAGCAGCGATGTCGCGCAAGTATAGGGATAAGGAACTCCTGCCTTGGGTGGCATAGTGCTGCCTTATTGAGCATTCACAGCAACATAAGTATGGAAAAGCAACTGCTCAGTTACTGCACACACACACACACCACCACCTCAATCAGCGTCACTCGGATGAGCAGCGATGCACGGCAAGCTATGGAGAACTCCATGACCATTGGGGGTTTTTTTTTTCTTTCCCTTGTATTTTTTTTTTTTCTTTTTTGTTTTTTTTTTTTTTTTTTTTTTTTTTTTTTTTTGTTCCTGTTTTTTTTTTTCTTTCTTTTTTCTTTTTTTTTTTTTCTGGCAGTGTGCACTGGACCTTATTGAGCTATTCACACCAAAAAGTTATGGAAAGCAACAACGCTATCGATATGTGCGCATCACCACACCACACCACCACCACAAACCACCACGCCCACTATGATGAGCAGGTTGTCGGCAAGATTGTAAGGAACTCACTGCCCTTGGGTGGAGCGACTAGTGCTGGCCTTTTATTGAGATTCACACCAAAATAAGTATGGAAAGCAAGCTAGTTACTGCACACACACACACACCACCACCACCACCACCACCCACTATGATGAGCAGGCATGTCAGGCTGAGTACGGAGGAACTGACCTTGACCTTTGGGCCTGTGGCATGGGCTTGCCTTTACTTGAGCATTAACACCAAAAATAAGTATGGTGAAAGCAAGCTAGTAATGCAACACACAACATTCAGCAGCCCTAGTACCACCACCCACCCCCACCAGCCACTCACATGATTCGAGCACGGGGAATTGTCGGCACACGTAGTGGAGGAACATCCATGCCCTTGGGTACGTGGCTGGTGCTTGCCTTATGAGCATTCACACCAAAATAAAGTATGGCAAAGTCAATGTTCAGCGTACTGACACACACAGCATCACTACACCACCACCGACCACCACCACCACCACCACCCACTCTGCATGAGCAGGATAGTCGGCTAAGTATGGAGGGACCAAAAACTCCTGCCCTTGGGTGCTGGCATGGGTGCCGTGCCCTTATTGACAGGCACACCAAAAGAAGTAATGGACAAGCAAAGCTAGGTCACTGCACCACACCAAAAGCACACACACCATTCCAAGCCACACCACTCAGCACACAGCCAGGATGGTCGGGACCAAGTATGGAGGAACTTCCTGCGTGTACTTGGGTGTGGCATGGTGCCTGCCTAATGAGCATCACACCAAAATACAGTTATGGCGAGCAGAGCTTAGTTATGCCACACACACACCAGACACCACCACCACCACCCACGTACACCCACTAGGATGAGCAGGATTGTCAGGCCAAGGATGGAGGACCTCCTTGCCCTGGGGTGGCACAGGTGCTTGCAATCCTTATTGAGCATTCACACCAAAATAAGTATGGAAAGCAAGCTAGTTACTGCACACACACACACACCACCACCACCACCACCACCCACTATGATGAGCAGGATTGTCGGCAAGTATGGAGGAACTCCTGCCCTTGGGTGTGGCATGGTGCTTGCCTTATTGAGCATTCACACACCATTAAAGATACACGTAATGGACACAGCACAAGCTAAGTATAACTGCACAACACACCAATACAGACCCATCACACAAGCACCAATCCACCACACACCCCAGCTATGATGACGCAGGAGTGCGGTACAGTATGGAGGAAAGCTCTGCACTTGGGTCGTGGCATGGTGTGATCACGCCGATGAGGACATATCACACCAAAATAAGTAGGAAAGCAAGGAATGTTAATGCACACACTACACACACCACGACCACCAGCCAACACCCCAATTGATGAGCATGTGATTGTCTGTGCAAAGATTAAGGAGGAACTCCTGCCCTTGGTCTGAGCGGCGGCGTGGCCATAATGGGCATTTGCCTTATGAGCATTCACACCAAAAAAGTAGGAAAGCAAGATAGTTACTGCACAAAACAAACAACACCACCACCACCATCGAACACCCCAATATGATGAGCATGGATTCGGCACAGTATATGGAGCGAAGGAAGTCCATGCCCTTGGGTGTGGACATGGTGCTTGCCGTATTGAGCATCACACAAAATTAAGACACCGCGAAAAGCAATCGCTAGTTGTACTGCAAGCCACACACGACGACACCAACCACCACCACCCATGACCCACTATGATGTAGCAGCATGGTCGGCAAGGATGGTAGGACACTCCATGCACCTAGGGTGTCTGGCATGGTTGCTTGCCTATTGAGAATTCACCACCAAAATAATGTGATGGAAAGCAAAGATAGGTTAATGCACACACACCACACACAACACACACACACGACCACCCACCACTCCATCCCACTATGATGGAAGCAGGGGATTGTGAGCAATCATGCTGAGGCAACTCCTGCCCTTGAGTGTGGAAATGACGTGCTAGGCTTATTGAGCAGTTCACACCAAAATAGTAGGAAAAAGCAAGCTCGTTAATGCCCACACACACACACACGCACTCTCACCGAGCACCACCACCCACTATGATGAGCAGGATTGTCGGTCAAGTATGGACGGAACTCCTGCACTGGGTGTGGCATGGTGCATGTTATTGAGTGTGGGCAATGGTTGCTTTCCTATTGAGCATTCACAGGAGGGGGCGGCCACAGGAAGAGGCCAAAATACGTATGGAAATCAGCTATTACTGCACACAACACACCCCGTCGGCAATGTATGGAGGATAAAAGTTACTGGTTCGTGGCGGGGAGGGTGTCGCTTTGGCCTCATGGGAGGGGGGTTGGGGGATGTGGCCCATAGTGCTGCCTTTATTGAGCAGAGCATTGCACACCAAACAAAAATAAGTATTGGAAAGCAAGCTAAGTTACTGCCACACACAATACACACCTACACCATTCCCACCCACTATGAGTGTTGTCCACCCACTAGATGAGTCAGGATTGTTCGGTCATAGTGTATGGGAGGTATAAATCTGCTTTTACTTGGTGAGGATGTGGCAATGGTTGTTGCCTTATTGAGCATCACACCAAAAAATAAGTATGGATAAGGCGATAGCTAGTTTACTGCACACACAAAAAGCACCTACCACCACCAGCCACCCACCTTCCTAGTTGATGATGCAGGAGGATGGTCGTGCAAGTATGGAGGAAACTCCTGCCCTGTGTGTGGGTTGGGCCAGAGGTGTCCCGTGCAGTATTGAGCTTCCACCAAAGAGGAAGGAGGGAAAAGGAGAGGGAGAAGCAATGGAGTCGGTGGGATTTGCACAGCACAAACACAGGACACACACCACTTTCATCAATCCACCACACACACTATGATGAGCAGGATTGTCGTGCTAAGTTATGGAGGAATCCTGCCCTTGGGTTCTGTGGCATGGTGTTGTGGTCCTGTATTGAGCATTTCACAGCCAAAATAGCTATTTGGAAAGAGCAATGAGTTACGTGGCACACAACACCACACACACACACAACCACCCACCACTTATGATGAGCAGGATGGTTCGGCAAGTATTGGAGGCACTCCTGCCTCGGTGTGGTGTGGAATGGTGCTTTGGTGCCATTATTGAGCATTACAGGACAGATAGTTGAATAATGTTATGGTAAAGCAAGCATAGTTATGTTTACGCCATAACCACATGTTGCGAACACCACAACTCATTCAACCACACACCACCTTACCCACTATGATGAGCAGGATTGTCGGCAAAGTAGGAGGAATACTGCCCGTTGGGTTTCTGGGGCATGGTGCTGACTTATTGAGCATCACACCAAAATAAGTATGGAAAGCGAAGCAGTACTTGCACACCACACACACACACCAAACCACCACACCACCACCCGAACTATGATGGCAAGTGGGATGTTCTCTTGGCAAGGTAGGGAGGAACTCCTGCCCTTGGGCTGTGGCATGGTGCTGCCTTATGAGCAGTCACCCAAAATTAAGTATGGAAGGTCAAGACTCGTTATGACACCACACACACACAACCACCACCAGCGGAAACCACCAACACACTATGCTGAGCAGGATTGTCGGCAAGTATGGAGGAACTCCTGCCCTTGGGTGTGGCATAGTGCTTGCCTTATTGAGCATTCACACCAAAATAAGTATGGAAAGCAAGCTAGTTACTGCACACACACACACACCACCACCACCACCCACTATGATGAGCAGGATTGTCGGCAAGTATGGAGGAACTCCTGCCCTTGGGTGATGGATGGGTGCTTGCCTATTGAGCAATTCACACCAAAATAAGTATGGAAAGACAAGCTAGGTTATGCACACCAACACAACAAACAAGAAAAACAACACCACCACCACCACCCACTTATGATGAGAAGGATTGTCGGAAAAGAAACAAAGTATGGGGATCTGCCATTGGTGGGGATGCGTTGCTGCCTTATGCAGCATTCACAACAAAAATAAGTATGGAAAGCAAGCTAGTTACTGCACACACACACACACCACCACACACCACGCACCACCAACTAGATGAGGCAGGATTGTCGGCACAGTATGAGGCAGACTCCTTAGCCCTTGAGAAATGATGGCCTGGTGCTTGTCGCTTATTGATGCCTTCACATCCAAATACTAAGTATTGGATAACAGAGCTAGTTACTGCTGAACCGAGACAAAACAAACACACCACCACCACCACCACCAACACTATGATGAGCCAATGGCTTGCCGGTGTGCAAGTATGGAGGAGTACTCCTGCCCTTGGGTGTAGTGCCATAGGTGCTTAGCCTTATTTGAGCATTCACACCCAAAACTAAGTATGGAAAGGAAGAGCCCAGGAAGGGAATGAAAAGAAAAAAAGAAAGAAAAACAAACGTAAAAAAACAGAAAAAAAGCAATAAAAAAGATCTACTCGACACATCGCAAATTTAACCACCACCAACAGCAACCACCACCCACATCAGCTATTGGATGGAGCATTTTGTAGTGTCGGCAAGTACTGGGACGGAATCTCCAGCCCTGGGTGTGGCATGGTGCTTGACGCTTATTGGAGCATTCAACACCAAACATACAGCTATGGCACAAAGCCAAGGATGAAGGCGCGTTACGTTCACGGCTGCCGACACACACACACACCACCACACCACCTACCACCCACATGAGAGTGAGCTAGGTATTGTGCTGCAAGTTATGGAGGATACTCCTAAGACTACTGCCCTTAGTGGTTAGTGGCATGGTGCTTGCCTTATTGAGCATTCACACCTAAAATACAATATGGGGAAAAGGCAAGCTAGTACTGCATCCACATCACACAACACACCACGCACACCATCCACCATCCACCCACATGTATGAGCAGGATTGTCATGTGCAAGTATGGAGAGAAACTCCTGACCCATTTTGTGTGGAGTGGACATGGTGCCTTTGCTCTATTGAGCATTCACACCAAATAAAAAAGTTATGGAATAGCAAGCTGGTGTACTGCACAGCGAGCCGAGCACACACACCACAGCCACCACCAGCCTATAGATGATGCAGGATAATTGTCGGCAGTATGTGTCGGAATCTCCGCCCTTGCGGTGTGGCATGGTGTGCACTATTGAAGCATTCACCACCAAAATAAGTATGGAAAGCAAGCTAGTTACTGCACTATCACAATCATCACATCACACACACACCACCACCATTCATCCACTATATGCATGGAGTAAGCAGGATTTGATCGGCACAACGTATGTAGGATGGACTCTCTGCCCGGTTGTTGGTGTGGCATGGGCTTGCGCTTATTCCCAGCATTCGACGGACCAAAGACTTAGAGCACTGGCCATTGGGGGTGAAGCGACGCAAGTTACTGCCCGACAGCACGAACGAGCACACGAGCACACCACAAGCCACGCACCGCACCGACCAGCCCCGATGCATGAGCAGGAAATTGTCCGGCAAGATGGAGGAGCACCCCACTCACTAGCCCTTGCGGTGTGTGGCTAGGGCTTGGCCCTTATTGAGCATTGTCACACCAAAATAAATATGGAAAGCCAAGGGCTATTTACTGCCTCTATCACACATCCACCACCACTGCACCACACACCTAGCCCACCCAAGGGTATGATGAGGCAGAAGAATTGTCTGGCTGTAGAAAGTAGTTAATTGCGCAAGGAAGGACTAGAGACCTGCCCCATTGGGGTTGTGGCCATGTGTGCCGTTGCCTTTCACTTGAGCATGTTGCACACCACACAAATCAAGTATGGACAGAGAAATGGATAGAAAGCTTGGTAAGTTACTGCTTACACTCACTTTATCTATATGCATCCACCCATTCCAACTCATACTACCATTGCCGAACACCACTATGTATGTTAGTCAGGGATTGATCGGAAGGCCTATGGAGGAACCTCATGCCGTTGGGGTGTGGCGGATGGTGCTTGCTTGGGTGTGGCATGGTGCTTGCCTTATTGAGCATTCACACCAAAATAAGTATGGAAAGCAAGCTAGTTACTGCCAAAAAAAACACACCACCACACCACCACCACCACACCACCCACTATGATGAGCAGGATTGTCGGCAAGTATGGAGGAACTCCTGCCCTTGGGTGTGGCATGGTGCTTGCCTTATTGAGCATTCACACCAAAATAAGTATGGAAAGCAAGCTAGTTACTGCACACACACACACACCACCACCACCCACCACCACCACCCACTATGATGAGCAGGATTGTCGGCAAGTATGGAGGAACTCCTGCCCTTGGGTGTGGCATGGTGCTTGCCTTATTGAGCATTCACACCAAAATAAGTATGGAAAGCAAGCTAGTTACTGCACACACACACACACCACACCACCACCACCACCACCACCCACTATGATGAGCAGGATTGTCGGCAAGTATGGAGGAACTCCTGCCCTTGGGTGTGGCATGGTGCTTGCCTTATTGAGCATTCACACCAAAATAAGTATGGAAAGCAAGCTAGTTACTGCACACACACACACACACCACCACCACCACCACCACCCACTATGATGAGCAGGATTGTCGGCAAGTATGGAGGAACTCCTGCCCTTGGGTGTGGCATGGTGCTTGCCTTATTGAGCATTCACACCAAAATAAGTATGGAAAGCAAGCTAGTTACTGCACACACACACACCACCACCACCACCACCACCACCACCCACTATGATGAGCAGGATTGTCGGCAAGTATGGAGGAACTCCTGCCCTTGGGTGTGGCATGGTGCTTGCCTTATTGAGCATTCACACCAAAATAAGTATGGAAAGCAAGCTAGTTACTGCACACACACACACACACACCACCACCACCACCACCACCCACTATGATGAGCAGGATTGTCGGCAAGTATGGAGGAACTCCTGCCCTTGGGTGTGGCATGGTGCTTGCCTTATTGAGCATTCACACCAAAATAAGTATGGAAAGCAAGCTAGTTACTGCACACACACACACACACACACCACCACCACCACCACCCACTATGATGAGCAGGATTGTCGGCAAGTATGGAGGAACTCCTGCCCTTGGGTGTGGCATGGTGCTTGCCTTATTGAGCATTCACACCAAAATAAGTATGGAAAGCAAGCTAGTTACTGCACACACACACACACCACCACCACCACCACCACCACCCACTATGATGAGCAGGATTGTCGGCAAGTATGGAGGAACTCCTGCCCTTGGGTGTGGCATGGTGCTTGCCTTATTGAGCATTCACACCAAAATAAGTATGGAAAGCAAGCTAGTTACTGCACACACACACACACACCACACCACCACCACCACCACCCACTATGATGAGCAGGATTGTCGGCAAGTATGGAGGAACTCCTGCCCTTGGGTGTGGCATGGTGCTTGCCTTATTGAGCATTCACACCAAAATAAGTATGGAAAGCAAGCTAGTTACTGCACACACACACACACACACCACCACCACCACCACCCACTATGATGAGCAGGATTGTCGGCAAGTATGGAGGAACTCCTGCCCTTGGGTGTGGCATGGTGCTTGCCTTATTGAGCATTCACACCAAAATAAGTATGGAAAGCAAGCTAGTTACTGCACACACACACACACCACCACCACCACCACCACCACCACCCACTATGATGAGCAGGATTGTCGGCAAGTATGGAGGAACTCCTGCCCTTGGGTGTGGCATGGTGCTTGCCTTATTGAGCATTCACACCAAAATAAGTATGGAAAGCAAGCTAGTTACTGCACACACACACACACCACCACCACCACCACCACCACCACCCACTATGATGAGCAGGATTGTCGGCAAGTATGGAGGAACTCCTGCCCTTGGGTGTGGCATGGTGCTTGCCTTATTGAGCATTCACACCAAAATAAGTATGGAAAGCAAGCTAGTTACTGCACACACACACACACCACCACCACCACCACCACCACCCACTATGATGAGCAGGATTGTCGGCAAGTATGGAGGAACTCCTGCCCTTGGGTGTGGCATGGTGCTTGCCTTATTGAGCATTCACACCAAAATAAGTATGGAAAGCAAGCTAGTTACTGCACACACACACACACCACCACCACCACCACCACCACCCACTATGATGAGCAGGATTGTCGGCAAGTATGGAGGAACTCCTGCCCTTGGGTGTGGCATGGTGCTTGCCTTATTGAGCATTCACACCAAAATAAGTATGGAAAGCAAGCTAGTTACTGCACACACACACACACCACCACCACCACCACCACCACCCACTATGATGAGCAGGATTGTCGGCAAGTATGGAGGAACTCCTGCCCTTGGGTGTGGCATGGTGCTTGCCTTATTGAGCATTCACACCAAAATAAGTATGGAAAGCAAGCTAGTTACTGCACACACACACACACACCACCACCACCACCACCACCACCCACTATGATGAGCAGGATTGTCGGCAAGTATGGAGGAACTCCTGCCCTTGGGTGTGGCATGGTGCTTGCCTTATTGAGCATTCACACCAAAATAAGTATGGAAAGCAAGCTAGTTACTGCACACACACACACACCACCACCACCACCACCACCACCCACTATGATGAGCAGGATTGTCGGCAAGTATGGAGGAACTCCTGCCCTTGGGTGTGGCATGGTGCTTGCCTTATTGAGCATTCACACCAAAATAAGTATGGAAAGCAAGCTAGTTACTGCACACACACACACACACACCACCACCACCACCACCCACTATGATGAGCAGGATTGTCGGCAAGTATGGAGGAACTCCTGCCCTTGGGTGTGGCATGGTGCTTGCCTTATTGAGCATTCACACCAAAATAAGTATGGAAAGCAAGCTAGTTACTGCACACACACACACACACACCACCACCACCACCACCACCCACTATGATGAGCAGGATTGTCGGCAAGTATGGAGGAACTCCTGCCCTTGGGTGTGGCATGGTGCTTGCCTTATTGAGCATTCACACCAAAATAAGTATGGAAAGCAAGCTAGTTACTGCACACACACACACACACCACCACCACCACCACCACCCACTATGATGAGCAGGATTGTCGGCAAGTATGGAGGAACTCCTGCCCTTGGGTGTGGCATGGTGCTTGCCTTATTGAGCATTCACACCAAAATAAGTATGGAAAGCAAGCTAGTTACTGCACACACACACACACACCACCACCACCACCACCACCCACTATGATGAGCAGGATTGTCGGCAAGTATGGAGGAACTCCTGCCCTTGGGTGTGGCATGGTGCTTGCCTTATTGAGCATTCACACCAAAATAAGTATGGAAAGCAAGCTAGTTACTGCACACACACACACACACCACCACCACCACCACCACCACCCACTATGATGAGCAGGATTGTCGGCAAGTATGGAGGAACTCCTGCCCTTGGGTGTGGCATGGTGCTTGCCTTATTGAGCATTCACACCAAAATAAGTATGGAAAGCAAGCTAGTTACTGCACACACACACACACACCACCACCACCACCACCACCACCCACTATGATGAGCAGGATTGTCGGCAAGTATGGAGGAACTCCTGCCCTTGGGTGTGGCATGGTGCTTGCCTTATTGAGCATTCACACCAAAATAAGTATGGAAAGCAAGCTAGTTACTGCACACACACACACACACACCACCACCACCACCACCACCCACTATGATGAGCAGGATTGTCGGCAAGTATGGAGGAACTCCTGCCCTTGGGTGTGGCATGGTGCTTGCCTTATTGAGCATTCACACCAAAATAAGTATGGAAAGCAAGCTAGTTACTGCACACACACACACACACCACCACCACCACCACCACCCACTATGATGAGCAGGATTGTCGGCAAGTATGGAGGAACTCCTGCCCTTGGGTGTGGCATGGTGCTTGCCTTATTGAGCATTCACACCAAAATAAGTATGGAAAGCAAGCTAGTTACTGCACACACACACACACACACCACCACCACCACCACCACCCACTATGATGAGCAGGATTGTCGGCAAGTATGGAGGAACTCCTGCCCTTGGGTGTGGCATGGTGCTTGCCTTATTGAGCATTCACACCAAAATAAGTATGGAAAGCAAGCTAGTTACTGCACACACACACACACACCACCACCACCACCACCACCACCCACTATGATGAGCAGGATTGTCGGCAAGTATGGAGGAACTCCTGCCCTTGGGTGTGGCATGGTGCTTGCCTTATTGAGCATTCACACCAAAATAAGTATGGAAAGCAAGCTAGTTACTGCACACACACACACACACCACCACCACCACCACCACCCACTATGATGAGCAGGATTGTCGGCAAGTATGGAGGAACTCCTGCCCTTGGGTGTGGCATGGTGCTTGCCTTATTGAGCATTCACACCAAAATAAGTATGGAAAGCAAGCTAGTTACTGCACACACACACACACACACCACCACCACCACCACCACCACCCACTATGATGAGCAGGATTGTCGGCAAGTATGGAGGAACTCCTGCCCTTGGGTGTGGCATGGTGCTTGCCTTATTGAGCATTCACACCAAAATAAGTATGGAAAGCAAGCTAGTTACTGCACACACACACACACACCACCACCACCACCACCACCACCCACTATGATGAGCAGGATTGTCGGCAAGTATGGAGGAACTCCTGCCCTTGGGTGTGGCATGGTGCTTGCCTTATTGAGCATTCACACCAAAATAAGTATGGAAAGCAAGCTAGTTACTGCACACACACACACACCACCACCACCACCACCACCACCCACTATGATGAGCAGGATTGTCGGCAAGTATGGAGGAACTCCTGCCCTTGGGTGTGGCATGGTGCTTGCCTTATTGAGCATTCACACCAAAATAAGTATGGAAAGCAAGCTAGTTACTGCACACACACACACACACCACCACCACCACCACCACCCACTATGATGAGCAGGATTGTCGGCAAGTATGGAGGAACTCCTGCCCTTGGGTGTGGCATGGTGCTTGCCTTATTGAGCATTCACACCAAATAAGTATGGAAAGCAAGCTAGTTACTGCACACACACACACACACCACCACCACCACCCACTATGATGAGCAGGATTGTCGGCAAGTATGGAGGAACTCTGCCCTTGGGTGTGGCATGGTGCTTGCCTTATTGAGCATTCACACCAAAATAAGTATGGAAAGCAAGCTAGTTACTGCACACACACACACACACCACCACCACCACACCACCACCCACTATGATGAGCAGGATTGTCGCAAGTATGGAGGAACTCCTGCCCTTGGGTGTGGCATGGTGCTTGCCTTATTGAGCAATTCACACCAAAATAAGTATGGAAAGCAAGCTAGTTACTGCACACACACACACACACCACCACCACCACCACCCACTATGATGAGCAGGATTGTCGGCAAGTATGGAGGAACTCCTGCCCTTGGGTGTGGCATGGTGCTTGCCTTATTGAGCATTCACACCAAAATAAGTATGGAAAGCAAGCTAGTTACTGCACACACACACACACACACACACACCACCACCACCACCACCCACTATGATGAGCAGGATTGTCGGCAAGTATGGAGGAACTCCTGCCCTTGGGTGTGGCATGGTGCTTGCCTTATTGAGCATTCACACCAAAATAACGTATGGAAAGCAAGCTAGGTTACTGCACACACACCACACACCACCACCACCACCACCACCCACTATGATAGCAGGATTGTCGGCAAAGTATGGAGGAAACTCCTGCCCCCTTGGGTGTGGCATGTGCTTGCCTTATTGAGCATTCACACCAAAATAAGTATGGAAAGCAAGCTAGTTACTGCACACACACACACACACACCACCACCACCACCACCACCACCCACTATGATGAGCAGGATTGTCGGCAAGTATGGAGGAACTCCTGCCCTTGGGTGTGGCATGGTGCTTGCCTTATTGAGCATTCACACCAAAATAAGTATGGAAAGCAA